>CM059443.1:40744364-40882538 GCA_030390025.1 Squalus acanthias
AACTGTCCCAGCACACAGGGATCTACAGGAACTGTCCCAGCACACAGCGATCTATGGGAACTGTCCCAGCACACAGGGATCTACAGGAACTGTCCCAGCACACAGCGATCTATGGGAACTGTCCCAGCACACAGGGACCTACAGGAACTGTCCCAGCACACAGGGATCTACAGGAACTGTCCCAGCACACAGTGATCTACGGGAACTGTCCCAGCACACAGGGATCTACAGGAACTGTCCCAGCACACAGCGATCTACGGGAACTGTCCCAGCACACAGCGATCTACAGGAACTGTCCCAGCACACAGGGATCTACAGGAACTGTCCCAGCACACAGCGATCTACAGGAACTGTCCCAGCACACAGGGATCTACAGGAACTGTCCCAGCACACAGGGATCTACGGGAACTGTCCCAGCACACAGCGATCTACAGGAACTGTCCCAGCACACAGGGATCAACAGGAACTGGCCCAGCACACAGCGATCTACAGGAACTGTCCCAGCACACAGGGATCTGCAGGAACTGTCCCAGCACACAGCGATCTATGGGAACTGTCCCAGCACACAGGGATCTACAGGAACTGTCCCAGCACACAGGGATCTACGGGAACTGTCCCAGCACACAGGGATCTACGGGAACTGACCCAGCACACAGCGATCTACAGGAACTGTCCCAGCACACAGCGATCTACGGGAACTGTCCCAGCACACAGCGATCTACGGGAACTGTCCCAGCACACAGGGATCTACAGGAACTGTCCCAGCAAACAGGGATCTACAGGAACTGTCCCAGCACACAGCGATCTATGGGAACTGTCCCAGCACACAGCGATCTACAGGAACTGTCCCAGCACACAGCGATCTATGGGAACTGTCCCAGCACACAGGGATCTACAGGAACTGTCCCAGCACACAGTGATCACAGGAACTGTCCCAGCACACAGCGATCTACGGGAACTGTCCCAGCACACAGCGATCTACAGGAACTGTCCCAGCACACAGGGATCTACGGGAACTGTCCCAGCACACAGGGATCTGCAGGAACTGTCCCAGCACACAGTGATCTACAGGAACTGTCCCAGCACACAGGGATCTACGGAAACTGTCCCAGCACACAGGGATCTGCAGGAACTGTCCCAGTACACAGTGATCTTCAGGAACTGTCCCAGCACACAGCGATCTAAGGGAACTGTTCCAGCACACAGGGATCTACAGGAACTGTCCCAGCACACAGCGATCTACGGGAACTGTCCCAGCACACAGGGATCTACAGGAACTGTCCCAGCACACAGGGATCTACAGGAACTGGCCCAGCACACAGCGATCTACAGGAACTGTCCCAGCACACAGGGATCTGCAGCAACTGTCCCAGCACACAGCGATCTATGGGAACTGTCCCAGCACACAGGGATCTACAGGAACTGTCCCAGCACACAGGGATCTACGGGAACTGTCCCAGCACACAGGGATCTACGGGAACTGACCCAGCACACAGCGATCTACAGGAACTGTCCCAGCACACAGCGATCTACGGGAACTGTCCCAGCACACAGCGATCTACGGGAACTGTCCCAGCACACAGGGATCTACAGGAACTGTCCCAGCAAACAGGGATCTACAGGAACTGTCCCAGCACACAGCGATCTACGGGAACTGTCCCAGCACACAGCGATCTACAGGAACTGTCCCAGCACACAGGGATCTACGGGAACTGTCCCAGCACACAGTGATCTACAGGAACTGTCCCAGCACACAGTGATCTACGGGACCTGTCCCAGCACACAGCGATCTACAGGAACTGTCCCAGCACACAGTGATCTAAGGGAACTGTTCCAGCACACAGGGATCTACAGGAACTGTCCCAGCACACAGGGATCTACAGGAACTGTCCAAGCACACAGCGATCTACGGGAACTGTCCCAGCACACAGGGATCTACAGAAACTGTCCCAGCACACAGCGATCTACAGGAACTGTCCCAGCACACAGCGATCTACAGGAACTGTCCCAGCACACAGGGATCTACAGGAACTGTCCCAGCACACAGGGATCTACGGGAACTGTCCCAGCACACAGCGATCTACAGGAACTGTCCCAGCACACAGGGATCTACAGGAACTGTCCCAGCACACAGGGATCTACGGGAACTGTCCCAGCACACAGGGATCTGTAGGAACTGTCCCAGCACACAGCGATCTACGGGAACTGTCCCAGCACACAGGGATCTACAGGAACTGTCCCAGCACACAGGGATCTACAGGAACTGTCCCAGCACACAGGGATCTACGGGAACTGTCCCAGCACACAGCGATCTACAGGAACTGTCCCAGCACACAGCGATCTACGGGAACTGTCCCAGCACACAGTGATCTACGGGAACTGTCCCAGCACACGACGATCTACAGGAACTGTCCCAGCACACAGTGATCTATGGGAACTGTCCCAGCACACAGGGATCTACAGGAACTGTCCCAGCACACAGGGATCTACAGGAACTGTCCCAGCACACAGCGATCTATGGGAACTGTCCCAGCACACAGGGATCTACGGGAACTGTCCCAGCACACAGGGAGCTACAGGAACTGTCCCAGCACACAGCGATCTATGGGAACTGTCCCAGCACACAGGGATCTACAGGAACTGTCCCAGCACACAGCGATCTATGGGAACTGTCCCAGCACACAGGGATCTACAGGAACTGTCCCAGCACACAGCGAACTATGGGAACTGTCCCAGCACACAGGGATCTACAGGAACTGTCCCAGCACACAGGGATCTACAGGAACTGTCCCAGCACACAGCGATCTACGGGAACTGTCCCAGCACACAGCGATCTACAGGAACTGTCCCAGCACACAGCGATCTACGGGAACTGTCCCAGCACACAGTGATCTACAAGAATTGTCCCAGCACACAGTGATCTACAGGAATTGTCGCAGCACACAGTGATCTACGGGACCTTTCCCAGCACACAGCGATCTACAGGAACTGTCCCAGCACACAGTGATCTAAGGGAACTGTTCCAGCACACAGGGATCTACAGGAACTGTCCCAGCACACAGGGATCTACAGGAACTGTCCAAGCACACAGCGATCTACGGGAACTGTCCCAGCACACAGGGATCTACAGGAACTGTCCCAGCACACAGCGATCTATGGGAACTGTCCCAGCACACAGGGATCTACAGGAACTGTCCCAGCACACAGGGATCTACGGGAACTGTCCCAGCACACAGCGATCTACAGGAACTGTCCCAGCACACAGGGATCTACAGGAACTGTCCCAGCACACAGCGATCTACGGGAACTGTCCCAGCACACAGCGATCTACAGGAACTGTCCCAGCACACAGTGATCTACGGGAACTGTCCCAGCACACAGGGATCTACAGGAACTGTCCCAGCACACAGGGATCTACAGGAACTGTCCCAGCACACAGCGATCTATGGGAACTGTCCCAGCACACAGGGATCTACAGGAACTGTCTCAGCACACAGGGAGCTACAGGAACTGTCCCAGCACACAGCGATCTATGGGAACTGTCCCAGCACACAGGGATCTACAGGAACTGTCCCAGCACACAGCGATCTATGGGAACTGTCCCAGCACACAGGGATCTACAGGAACTGTCCCAGCACACAGCGATCTATGGGAACTGTCCCAGCACACAGCGATCTACGGGAACTGTCCCAGCACACAGGGATCTACAGGAACTGTCCCAGCACACAGCGATCTACGGGAACTGTCCCAGCACACAGCGATCTACAGGAACTGTCCCAGCACACAGCGATCTACAGGAACTGTCCCAGCACAAAGTGATCTACAAGAATTGTCCCAGCACACAGTGATCTACGGGAACTGTCCCAGCACACAGCGATCTACAGGAACTGTCCCAGCACACAGTGATCTATGGGAACTGTCCCAGCACACAGGGATCTACAGGAACTGTCCCAGCACACAGGGATCTACGGGAACTGTCCCAGCACACAGCGATCTACGGGAACTGTCCCAGCACACAGGGATCTACAGGAACTGTCCCAGCACACAGCGATCTACAGGAACTGTCCCAGCACGCAGGGATCTACAGGAACTGTCCCAGCACACAGGGATCTACGGGAACTGTCCCAGCACACAGCGATCTACGGGAACTGTCCCAGCACACAACGATCTACAGGAACTGTCCCAGCACACAGTGATCTATGGGAACTGTCCCAGCACACAGGGATCTACAGGAACTGTCCCAGCACACAGGGATCTACAGGAACTGTCCCAGCACACAGCGATCTATGGGAACTGTCCCAGCACACAGGGATCTACGGGAACTGTCCCAGCACACAGGGAGCTACAGGAACTGTCCCAGCACACAGCGATCTATGGGAACTGTCCCAGCACACAGGGATCTACAGGAACTGTCCCAGCACACAGCGATCTATGGGAACTGTCCCAGCACACAGGGATCTACAGGAACTGTCCCAGCACACAGCAAACTATGGGAACTGTCCCAGCACACAGGGATCTACAGGAACTGTCCCAGCACACAGGGATCTACAGGAACTGTCCCAGCACACAGCGATCTACGGGAACTGTCCCAGCACACAGCGATCTACAGGAACTGTCCCAGCACACAGCGATCTACGGGAACTGTCCCAGCACACTGTGATCTACAAGAATTGTCCCAGCACACAGTGATCTACAGGAATTGTCCCAGCACACAGTGATCTACGGGACCTTTCCCAGCACACAGCGATCTACAGGAACTGTCCCAGCACACAGTGATCTAAGGGAACTGTTCCAGCACACAGGGATCTACAGGAACTGTCCCAGCACACAGGGATCTACAGGAACTGTCCAAGCACACAGCGATCTACAGGAACTGTCCCAGCACACAGCGATCTACAGGAACTGTCCCAGCACACAGCGATCTACAGGAACTGTCCCAGCACACAGGGATCTACAGGAACTGTCCCAGCACACAGGGATCTACGGGAACTGTCCCAGCACACAGCGATCTACAGGAACTGTCCCAGCACACAGGGATCTACAGGAACTGTCCCAGCACACAGCGATCTACGGGAACTGTCCCAGCACACAGCGATCTACAGGAACTGTCCCAGCAAACAGTGATCTATGGGAACTGTCCCAGCACACAGGGATCTACAGGAACTGTCCCAGCACACAGGGATCTACAGGAACTGTCCCAGCACACAGCGATCTTTGGGAACTGTCCCAGCACACAGGGATCTACAGGAACTGTCTCAGCACACAGGGAGCTACAGGAACTGTCCCAGCACACAGCGATCTATGGGAACTGTCCCAGCACACAGGGATCTACAGGAACTGTCCCAGCACACAGCGATCTATGGGAACTGTCCCAGCACACAGGGATCTACAGGAACTGTCCCAGCACACAGCGATCTATGGGAACTGTCCCAGCACACAGGGATCTACAGGAACTGTCCCAGCACACAGGGATCTACAGGAACTGTCCCAGCACACAGCGATCTACGGGAACTGTCCCAGCACACAGCGATCTACAGGAACTGTCCCAGCACACAGCGATCTACAGGAACTGTCCCAGCACACAGGGATCTACAGGAACTGTCCCAGCACACAGCGAACTATGGGAACTGTCCCAGCACACAGGGATCTACAGGAACTGTCCCAGCACACAGGGATCTACAGGAACTGTCCCAGCACATAGCGATCTACGGGAACTGTCCCAGCACAGAGCGATCTACAGGAACTGTCCCAGCACACAGCGATCTACGGGAACTGTCCCAGCACACTGTGATCTACAAGAATTGTCCCAGCACACAGTGATCTACAGGAATTGTCCCAGCACACAGTGATCTACGGGACCTTTCCCAGCACACAGTGATCTACAGGAACTGTCCCAGCACACAGTGATCTAAGGGAACTGTTCCAGCACACAGGGATCTACAGGAACTGTCCCAGCACACAGGGATCTACAGGAACTGTCCAAGCACACAGCGATCTACGGGAACTGTCCCAGCACACAGGGATCTACAGGATCTGTCCCAGCACACAGCGATCTACAGGAACTGTCCCAGCACACAGGGATCTACAGGAACTGTCCCAGCACACAGGGATCTACGGGAACTGTCCCAGCACACAGCGATCTACAGGAACTGTCCCAGCACACAGGGATCTACAGGAACTGTCCCAGCACACAGCGATCTACGGGAACTGTCCCAGCACACAGCGATCTACAGGAACTGTCCCAGCACACAGTGATCTATGGGAACTGTCCCAGCACACAGGGATCTACAGGAACTGTCCCAGCACACAGGGATCTGCAGGAACTGTCCCAGCACACAGCGATCTATGGGAACTGTCCCAGCACACAGGGATCTACAGGAACTGTCTCAGCACACAGGGAGCTACAGGAACTGTCCCAGCACACAGCGATCTATGGGAACTGTCCCAGCACACAGGGATCTACAGGAACTGTCCCAGCACACAGCGATCTATGGGAACTGTCCCAGCACACAGGGATCTACAGGAACTGTCCCAGCACACAGCGATCTATGGGAACTGTCCCAGCACACAGGGATCTACAGGAACTGTCCCAGCACACAGGGATCTACAGGAACTGTCCCAGCACACAGCGATCTACGGGAACTGTCCCAGCACACAGCGATCTACAGGAACTGTCCCAGCACACAGCGATCTACAGGAACTGTCCCAGCACACAGTGATCTACAAGAATTGTCCCAGCACACAGTGATCTACGGGAACTGTCCCAGCACACAGCGATCTACAGGAACTGTCCCAGCACACAGTGATCTATGGGAACTGTCCCAGCACACAGTGAACTATGGGAACTGTCCCAGCACACAGGGATCTACAGGAACTGTCCCAGCACACAGGGATCTACAGGAACTGTCCCAGCACACAGCGATCTACGGGAACTGTCCCAGCACACAGGGATCTACAGGAACTGTCCCAGCACACAGCGATCTACAGGAACTGTCCCAGCACACAGGGATCTACAGGAACTGTCCCAGCACACAGGGATCTACGGGAACTGTCCCAGCACACAGCGATCTACAGGAACTGTCCCAGCACACAGGGATCTACAGGAACTGTCCCAGCACACAGCGATCTACAGGAACTGTCCCAGCACACAGGGATCTAGAGGAACTGTCCCAGCACACAGCAATCTACGGGAACTGTCCCAGCACACAGGGATCTACAGGAACTGTCCCAGCACACAGGGATCTACGGGAACTGTCCCAGCACACAGGGATCTACGGGAACTGACCCAGCACACTGCGATCTACAGGAACTGTCCCAGCACACAGCGATCTACGGGAACTGTCCCAGCACACAGCGATCTACGGGAACTGTCCCAGCACACAGCGATCTACGGGAACTGTCCCAGCACACAGCGATCTACGGGAACTTTCCCAGCACACAGGGATCTACAGGAACTGTCCCAGCACACAGGGATCTACAGGAACTGTCCCAGCACACAGCGATCTACGGGAACTGTCCCAGCACACAGCGATCTACAGGAACTGTCCCAGCACACAGGGATCTACGGGAACTGTCCCAGCACACAGTGATCTACAGGAATTGTCCCAGCACACAGTGATCTATGGGAACTGTCCCAGCACATAGCGATCTACAGGAACTGTCCCAGCACACAGTGATCTAAGGGAACTGTTCCAGCACACAGGGATCTACAGGAACTGTCCCAGCACACAGGGATCTACAGGAACTGTCCAAGCACACAGCGATCTACGGGAACTGTCCCAGCACACAGGGATCCACAGGAACTGTCCCAGCACACAGCGATCTACAGGAACTGTCCCAGCACACAGGGATCTACAGGAACTGTCCCAGCACACAGGGATCTACGGGAACTGTCCCAGCACACAGCGATCACAGGAACTGTCCCAGCACACAGGGATCTACAGGAACTGTCCCAGCACACAGGGATCTACGGGAACTGTCCCAGCACACAGGGATCTGCAGGAACTGTCCCAGCACACAGCGATCTACGGGAACTGTCCCAGCACACAGGGATCTACAGGAACTGTCCCAGCACACAGGGATCTACAGGAACTGTCCCAGCACACAGGGATCTACGGGAACTGTCCCAGCACACAGCGATCTACAGGAACTGTCCCAGCACACAGCGATCTACGGGAACTGTCCCAGCACACAGCGATCTACGGGAACTGTCCCAGCACACAGCGATCAACGGGAACTGTCCCAGCACACAGCGATCTACAGGAACTGTCCCAGCACACAGTGATCTACAGGAACTGTCCCAGCACACAGCGATCTACGGGAACTGTCCCAGCACACAGCGATCTACGGGAACTGTCCCAGCACACAGCGATCTACGGGAACTTTCCCAGCACACAGGGATCTACAGGAACTGTCCCAGCACACAGGGATCTACAGGAACTGTCCCAGCACACAGCGATCTACGGGAACTGTCCCAGCACACAGCGATCTACAGGAACTGTCCCAGCACACAGGGATCTACGGGAACTGTCCAGCACACAGTGATCTACAGGAATTGTCCCAGCACACAGTGATCTACTGGAACTGTCCCAGCACACAGCGATCTACAGGAACTGTCCCAGCACACAGTGATCTAAGGGAACTGTTCCAGCACACAGGGATCTACAGGAACTGTCCCAGCACACAGGGATCTACAGGAACTGTCCAAGCACACAGCGATCTACGGGAACTGTCCCAGCACACAGGGATCTACAGGAACTGTCCCAGCACACAGCGATCTACAGGAACTGTCCCAGCACACAGGGATCTACAGGAACTGTCCCAGCACACAGGGATCTACGGGAACTGTCCCAGCACACAGCGATCTACAGGAACTGTCCCAGCACACAGGGATCTACAGGAACTGTCCCAGCACACAGGGATCTACGGGAACTGTCCCAGCACACAGGGATCTGCAGGAACTGTCCCAGCACACAGCGATCTACGGGAACTGTCCCAGCACACAGGGATCTACAGGAACTGTCCCAGCACACAGGGATCTACAGGAACTGTCCCAGCACACAGGGATCTACGGGAACTGTCCCAGCACACAGCGATCTACAGGAACTGTCCCAGCACACAGCGATCTACGGGAACTGTCTCAGCACACAGCGATCTACGGGAACTGTCCCAGCACACAGCGATCAACGGGAACTGTCCCAGCACACAGCGATCTACAGGAACTGTCCCAGCACACAGTGATCTACAGGAACTGTCCCAGCACACAGCGATCTACAGGAACTGTCCCAGCACACAGCGATCTACAGGAACTGTCCCAGCACACAGCGATCTACAGGAACTGTCCCAGCACACAGGGATCTACCGGAACTGTCCCAGCACACAGGGATCTACAGGAACTGTCCCAGCACACAGGGATCTATGGGAACTGTCCCAGCACACAGCGATCTACGGGAACTGTCCCAGCACACAGGGATCTACAGGAACTGTCCCAGCACACAGCGATCTACGGGAACTGTCCCAGCACACAGGGATCTACAGGAACTGTCCCAGCCCACAGTGATCTACGGGAACTGTCCCAGCACACAGCGATCTACAGGAACTGTCCCAGCACACAGCGATCTACAGGAACTGTCCCAGCACACAGCGATCTACGGGAACTGTCCCAGCACACAGGGATCTACAGGAACTGTCCCAGCACACAGTGATCTACAGGAACTGTCCCAGCACACAGTGATCTACAGGAACTGTCCCAGCACACAGGGATCTACGGGAACTGTCCCAGCACACAGCGATCTACAGGAACTGTCCCAGCACACAGCGATCTACGGGAACTGTCGCAGCACACAGCGATCTACGGGAACTGTCCCAGCACACAGGGATCTACGGGAACTGTCCCAGCACACAGCGATCTACGGGAACTGTCCCAGCACACAGGGATCTACGGGAACTGTCCCAGCACACAGCGATCTACAGGAACTGTCCCAGCACACAGCGATCTACGGGAACTGTCCCAGCACACAGCGATCTATGGGAACTGTCCCAGCACACAGGGATCTACGGGAACTGTCCCAGCACACAGGGATCTACAGGAACTGTCCCAGCACACAGGGATCTACAGGAACTGTCCCAGCACACAGCGATCTACGGGAACTGTCCCAGCACACAGCGATCTACGGGAACTGTCCCAGCACACAGGGATCTACGGGAACTGTCCCAGCACACAGGGATCTACAGGAACTGTCCCAGCACACAGTGATCTACAGGAACTGTCCCAGCACACAGTGATCTACAGGAACTGTCCCAGCACACAGTGATCTACAGGAACTGTCCCAGCACACAGCGATCTACAGGAACTGTCCCAGCACACAGTGATGTACAGGAACTGTCCCAGCACACAGCGATCTACAGGAACTGTCCCAGCACACAGCGATCTATGGGAACTGTCCCAGACACAGCGATCTACGGGAACTGTCCCAGCACACAGCGATCTACAGGAACTGTCCCAGCACACAGCGATCTACGAGAACTGTCCCAGCACACAGCGATCTACAGGAACTGTCCCAGCACACAGCGATCTACAGGAACTGTCCCAGCACACAGCGATCTACAGGAACTGTCCCAGCACACAGGGATCTACAGGAACTGTCCCAGCACACAGCGATCTACAGGAACTGTCCCAGCACACAGGATCTACAGGAACTGTCCCAGCACACAGCGATCTACAGGAACTGTCCCAGCACACAGGATCTACAGGAACTGTCCCAGCACACAGGGATCTATGGGAACTGTCCCAGCACACAGCGATCTACGGGAACTGTCCCAGCACACAGGGATCTACAGGAACTGTCCCAGCACACAGCGATCTACGGGAACTGTCCCAGCACACAGGGATCTACAGGAACTGTCCCAGCCCACAGTGATCTACGGGAACTGTCCCAGCACACAGCGATCTACGGGACCTGTCCCAGCAGACAGGGATCTACAGGAACTGTCCCAGCACACAGGGATCTACAGGAACTGTCCCAGCACACAGCGATCTATGGGAACTGTCCCAGCACACAGGGATCTACAGGAACTGTCCCAGCACACAGGGATCTACAGGAACTGTCCCAGCACACAGCGATCTACAGGAACTGTCCCAGCACACAGGGATCTACAGGAACTGTCCCAGCACACAGGGATCTACGGGAACTGTCCCAGCACACAGCGATCTACGGGAACTGTCCAGCACACAGGGATCTACAGGAACTGTCCCAGCACACAGGGATCTACAGGAACTGTCCCAGCACACAGTGATCTACAGGAACTGTCCCAGCACACAGTGATCTACAGGAACTGTCCCAGCACACAGCGATCTACAGGAACTGTCCCAGCACACAGTGATCTACAGGAACTGTCCCAGCACACAGCGATCTACAGGAACTGTCCCAGCACACAGCGATCTATGGGAACTGTCCCAGGACACAGCGATCTACGGGAACTGTTCCAGCACACAGCGATCTACAGGAACTGTCCCAGCACACAGCGATCTACGAGAACTGTCCCAGCACACAGCGATCTACAGGAACTGTCCCAGCACACAGCGATCTACAGGAACTGTCCCAGCACACAGCGATCTACAGGAACTGTCCCAGCACACAGGGATCTACAGGAACTGTCCCAGCACACAGCGATCTATGGGAACTGTCCCAGCACACAGGGATCTACAGGAACTGTCCCAGCACACAGCGATCTACAGGACCTGTCCCAGCACACAGGGATCTACAGGAACTGTCCCAGCACACAGGGATCTATGGGAACTGTCCCAGCACACAGCGATCTACGGGAACTGTCCCAGCACACAGGGATCTACAGGAACTGTCCCAGCACACAGCGATCTACAGGAACTGTCCCAGCACACAGCGATCTATGGGAACTGTCCCAGGACACAGGGATCTACAGGAACTGTCCCAGCACACAGCGATCTATGGGAACTGTCCCAGCACACAGGGATCTACAGGAACTGTCCCAGCACACAGGGATCTACAGGAACTGTCCCAGCACACAGCGATCTACGGGAACTGTCTCAGCACACAGCGATCTACAGGAACTGTCCCAGCACACAGCGATCTACGGGAACTGTCCCAGCACACAGTGATCTACAAGAATTGTCCCAACACACAGTGATCTACGGGAACTGTCCCAACACACAGCGATCTACAGGAACTGTCCCAGCACACAGTGATCTATGGGAACTGTCCCAGCACACAGGGATCTACAGGAACTGTCCCAGCACACAGGGATCTACAGGAACTGTCCCAGCACACAGCGATCTACGGGAACTGTCCCAGCACACAGGGATCTACAGGAACTGTCCCAGCACACAGCGATCTACAGGAACTGTCCCAGCACACAGCGATCTACGGGGACTGTCCCAGCATACAGTGATCTACAGGAACTGTCCCAGCACACAGCGATCTACAGGAACTGTCTCAGCACACAGCGATCTACGGGGACTGTCCCAGCACACAGCGATCTACGGGAACTGTCACAGCACACAGCGATCTACAGGAACTGTCCCAGCACACAGCGATCTACAGGAACTGTCCCAGCACACAGTGATCTACAGGAACTGTCTCAGCACACAGCGATCTACAGGAACTGTCCCAGCACACAGCGATCTACAGGAACTGTCTCAGCACACAGCGATCTACAGGAACTGTCTCAGCACACAGCGATCTACGGGTACTGTCCCAGCACACAGCGATCTACAGGAACTGTCCCAGCACACAGCGATCTACGGGAACTGTCCCAGCACACAGCGATCTACAAGAACTGTCCCAGCACACAGCGATCTACGGAACTGTCCCAGCACACAGTGATCTACAGGAACTGTCCCAGCACACAGCGATCTACAGGAACTGTCCCAGCACACAGGGATCTACGGGAACTGTCCCAGCACACAGCGATCTACGGGAACTGTCCCAGCACACAGTGATCTACGGGAACTGTCCCAGCACACAGCGATCTACGGGAACTGTCCCAGCACACAGCGATCTACGGGAACTGTCCCAGCACACAGGGATCTACAGGAACTGTCCCAGCACACAGGGATCTACAGGAACTGTCCCAGCACACAGCGATCTATGGGAACTGTCCCAGCACACAGGGATCTACAGGAACTGTCCCAGCACACAGGGAGCTACAGGAACTGTCCCAGCACACAGCGATCTATGGGAACTGTCCCAGCACACAGGGATCTACAGGAACTGTCCCAGCACACAGCGATCCATGGGAACTGTCCCAGCACACAGGGATCTACCGGAACTGTCCCAGCACACAGCGATCTATGGGAACTGTCCCAGCACACAGGGATCTACAGGAACTGTCCCAGCACACAGGGATCTACAGGAACTGTCCCAGCACACAGGGATCTACAGGAACTGTCCCAGCACACAGCGATCTACAGGAACTGTCCCAGCACACAGCGATCTACAGGAACTGTCCCAGCACACAGCGATCTACGGGAACTGTCCCAGCACACAGTGATCTACAAGAATTGTCCCAGCACACAGCGATCTACGGGAACTGTCCCAGCACACAGCGATCTACAGGAACTGTCCCAGCACACAGTGATCTATGGGAACTGTCCCAGCACACAGGGATCTACAGGAACTGTCCCAGCACACAGCGATCTACGGGGACTGTCCCAGCACACAGCGATCTACGGGAACTTTCACAGCACACAGCGATCTACAGGAACTGTCCCAGCACACAGCCATCTACAGGAACTGTCCCAGCACACAGTGATCAACAGGAACTGTCTCAGCACACAGCGATCTACAGGAACTGTCCCAGCACACAGCGATCTGCAGGAACTGTCTCAGCACACAGCGATCTACGGGAACTGTCCCAGCACACAGCGATCTACAGGAACTGTCCCAGCACACAGCGATCTACGGGAACTGTCCCAGCACACAGTGATCTACAGGAACTGTCCCAGCACACGGCGATCTACAAGAACTGTCCCAGCACACAGCGATCTACGGGAACTGTCCCAGCAGACAGGGATCTACAGGAACTGTCCCAGCACACAGGGATCTACAGGAACTGTCCCAGCACACAGCGATCTATGGGAACTGTCCCAGCACACAGGGATCTACAGGAACTGTCCCAGCACACAGCGATCTATGGGAACTGTCCCAGCACACAGGGATCTACAGGAACTGTCCCAGCACACAGCGATCTATGGGAACTGTCCCAGCACACAGGGACCTACAGGAACTGTCCCAGCACACAGGGATCTACAGGAACTGTCCCAGCACACAGCGATCTACGGGAACTGTCCCAGCACACAGGGATCTACAGGAACTGTCCCAGCACACAGCGATCTACAGGAACTGTCCCAGCACAAAGGGATCTACAGGAACTGTCCCAGCACACAGCGATCTGTGGGAATTGTCCCAGCACACAGGGATCTACAGGAACTGTCCCAGCACACAGGGAGCTACAGGAACTGTCCCAGCACACAGGGATCTACAGGAACTGTCCCAGCACACAGCGATCTACGGGAACTGTCCCAGCACACAGGGATCTACAGGAACTGTCCCAGCACACAGCGATCTACGGGAACTGTCCCAGCACACAGGGATCTACAGGAACTGTCCCAGCACACAGGGATCTACAGGAACTGTCCCAGCACACAGCAATCTACAGGAACTGTCCCAGCACACAGGGATCTACGGGAACTGTCCCAGCACACAGCGATCTACAGGAACTGTCCCAGCACACAGCGATCTACAGGAACTGGCCCAGCACACAGCGATCTACAGGAACTGTCCCAGCACACAGGGATCTGCAGGAACTGTCCCAGCACACAGCGATCTATGGGAACTGTCCCAGCACACAGGGATCTACAGGAACTGTCCCAGCACACAGGGATCTACGGGAACTGTCCCAGCACACAGGGATCTACGGGAACTGACCCAGCACACAGCGATCTACAGGAACTGTCCCAGCACACAGCGATCTACGGGAACTGTCCCAGCACGCAGCGATCTACGGGAACTGTCCCAGCACACAGTGATCTACAGGAATTGTCCCAGCACACAGTGATCTACGGGACCTGTCCCAGCACACAGCGATCTACAGGAACTGTCCCAGCACACAGTGATCTACGGGAACTGTTCCAGCACACAGCGATCTACAGGAACTGTCCCAGCACACAGGGATCTACAGGAACTGTCCAAGCACACAGCGATCTACGGGAACTGTCCCAGCACACAGGGATCTACAGAAACTGTCCCAGCACACAGCGATCTACAGGAACTGTCCCAGCACACAGGGATCTACAGGAACTGTCCCAGCACACAGGGATCTACGGGAACTGTCCCAGCACACAGCGATCTACAGGAACTGTCCCAGCACACAGGGATCTACAGGAACTGTCCCAGCACACAGGGATCTACGGGAACTGTCCCAGCACACAGGGATCTGCAGGAACTGTCCCAGCACACAGCGATCTACGGGAACTGTCCCAGCACACAGGGATCTACAGGAACTGTCCCAGCACACAGGGATCTACAGGAACTGTCCCAGCACACAGGGATCTACGGGAACTGTCCCAGCACACAGCGATCTACAGGAACTGTCCCAGCACACAGCGATCTACGGGAACTGTCCCAGCACACAGCGATCTACGGGAACTGTCCCAGCACACAGCGATCTACGGGAACTGTCCCAGCACACAACGATCTACAGGAACTGTCCCAGCACACAGTGATCTATGGGAACTGTCCCAGCACACAGGGATCTACAGGAACTGTCCCAGCACACAGGGATCTACAGGAACTGTCCCAGCACACAGCGATCTATGGGAACTGTCCCAGCACACAGGGATCTACGGGAACTGTCCCAGCACACAGGGAGCTACAGGAACTGTCCCAGCACACAGCAATCTATGGGAACTGTCCCAGCACACAGGGATCTACAGGAACTGTCCCAGCACACAGCGATCTATGGGAACTGTCCCAGCACACAGGGATCTACAGGAACTGTCCCAGCACACAGCGAACTATGGGAACTGTCCCAGCACACAGGGATCTACAGGAACTGTCCCAGCACACAGGGATCTACGGGAACTGTCCCAGCACACAGCGATCTACGGGAACTGTCCCAGCACACAGCGATCTACGGGAACTGTCCCAGCACACAGGGATCTACGGGAACTGTCCCAGCACACAGCGATCTACAGGAACTGTCCCAGCACACAGCGATCTATGGGAACTGTCCCAGCACACAGCGATCTATGGGAACTGTCCCAGCACACAGGGATCTACAGGAACTGTCCCAGCAAACAGGGATCTACAGGAACTGTCCCAGCACACAGGGATCTACGGGAACTGTCCCAGCACACAGCGATCTACGGGAACTGTCCCAGCACACAGGGATCTACAGGAACTGTCCCAGCACACAGGGATCTACAGGAACTGTCCCAGCACACAGCGATCTACGGGAACTGTCCCAGCACACAGGGATCTACAGGAACTGTCCCAGCCCACAGTGATCTACGGGAACTGTCCCAGCACACAGCGTTCTACGGGACCTGTCCCAGCAGACAGGGATCTACAGGAACTGTCCCAGCACACAGGGATCTACAGGAACTGTCCCAGCACACAGCGATCTACGGGAACTGTCCCAGCACACAGCGATCTACAGGAACTGTCCCAGCACACAGGGAGCTACAGGAACTGTCCCAGCACACAGCGATCTACAGGAACTGTCCCAGCACACAGGGATCTACAGGAACTGTCCCAGCACACAGGGATCTACGGGAACTGTCCCAGCACACAGCGATCTACGGGAACTGTCCCAGCACACAGGGATCTACAGGAACTGTCCCAGCACACAGGGATCTACAGGAACTGTCCCAGCACACAGTGATCTACAGGAACTGTCCCAGCACACAGTGATCTACAGGAACTGTCCCAGCACACAGCGATCTACAGGAACTGTCCCAGCACACAGCGATCTACAGGAACTGTCCCAGCACACAGTGATCTACAGGAACTGTCCCAGCACACAGCGATCTACAGGAACTGTCCCAGCACACAGCGATCTATGGGAACTGTCCCAGGACACAGCGATCTACGGGAACTGTCCCAGCACACAGCGATCTACAGGAACTGTCCCAGCACACAGCGATCTACGGGAACTGTCCCAGCACACAGCGATCTACAGGAACTGTCCCAGCACACAGCGATCTACAGGAACTGTCCCAGCACACAGCGATCTACAGGAACTGTCCCAGCACACAGGGATCTACAGGAACTGTCCCAGCACACAGCGATCTACAGGAACTGTCCCAGCACACAGGGATCTACAGGAACTGTCCCAGCACACAGCGATCTACAGGAACTGTCCCAGCACACAGGGATCTACAGGAACTGTCCCAGCACACAGGGATCTATGGGAACTGTCCCAGCACACAGCGATCTACGGGAACTGTCCCAGCACACAGGGATCTACAGGAACTGTCCCAGCACACAGCGATCTACGGGAACTGTCCCAGCACACAGGGATCTACAGGAACTGTCCCAGCCCACAGTGATCTACGGGAACTGTCCCAGCACACAGCGATCTACGGGACCTGTCCCAGCAGACAGGGATCTACAGGAACTGTCCCAGCACACAGGGATCTACAGGAACTGTCCCAGCACACAGCGATCTATGGGAACTGTCCCAGCACACAGGGATCTACAGGAACTGTCCCAGCACACAGGGAGCTACAGGAACTGTCCCAGCACACAGCGATCTATGGGAACTGTCCCAGCACACAGGGATCTACAGGAACTGTCCCAGCACACAGCGATCTATGGGAACTGTCCCAGCACACAGGGATCTACAGGAACTGTCCCAGCACACAGCGATCTATGGGAACTGTCCCAGCACACAGGGATCTACAGGAACTGTCCCAGCACACAGGGATCTACAGGAACTGTCCCAGCACACAGCGATCTACGGGAACTGTCTCAGCACACAGCGATCTACAGGAACTGTCCCGGCACACAGCGATCTACGGGAACTGTCCCAGCACACAGTGATCTACAAGAATTGTCCCAACACACAGTGATCTACGGGAACTGTCCCAGCACACAGCGATCTACAGGAACTGTCCCAGCACACAGGGATCTACAGGAACTGTCCCAGCACACAGGGATATACGGGAACTGTCCCAGCACACAGCGATCTACAGGAACTGTCCCAGCACACAGGGATCTACAGGAACTGTCCCAGCACACAGCGATCTACGGGAACTGTCCCAGCACACAGCGATCTACGGGAACTGTCCCAGCACACAGTGATCTATGGGAACTGTCCCAGCACACAGGGATCTACAGGAGCTGTCCCAGCACACAGGGATCTACAGGAACTGTCCCAGCACACAGGGATCTACAGGAACTGTCCCAGCACACAGGGATCTACAGGAACTGTCCCAGCACACAGCGATCTACGGGAACTGTCCCAGCACACAGCGATCTACAGGAACTGTCCCAGCACACAGCGATCTACGGGAACTGTCCCAGCACACAGTGATCTACAAGAATTGTCCCAGCACACAGTGATCTACAGGAATTGTCCCAGCACACAGTGATCTACGGGACCTTTCCCAGCACACAGCGATCTACAGGAACTGTCCCAGCACACAGTGATCTGAGGGAACTGTTCCAGCACACAGGGATCTACAGGAACTGTCCCAGCACACAGGGATCTACAGGAACTGTCCCAGCACACAGGGATCTACAGGAACTGTCCCAGCACACAGGGATCTACGGGAACTGTCCCAGCACACAGGGATCTATGGGAACTGTCCCAGCACACAGGGATCTACAGGAACTGTCCCAGCACACAGCGATCTACGGGAACTGTCCCAGCACACAGCGATCTACAGGAACTGTCCCAGCACACAGTGATCTATGGGAACTGTCCCAGCACACAGCGATCTACGGGAACTGTCCCAGCACACAGCGATCTACAGGAACTGTCCCAGCACACAGTGATCTATGGGAACTGTCCCAGCACACAGGGATCTACAGGAACTGTCCCAGCACACAGGGATCTACAGGAACTGTCCCAGCACACAGGGATCTACAGGAACTGTCCCAGCACACAGCGATCTATGGGAACTGTCCCAGCACACAGGGATCTACAGGAACTGTCTCAGCACACAGGGAGCTACAGGAACTGTCCCAGCACACAGCGATCTATGGGAACTGTCCCAGCACACAGGGATCTACAGGAACTGTCCCAGCACACAGCGATCTACGGGAACTGTCCCAGCACACAGGGATCTACAGGAACTGTCCCAGCACACAGCGATCTATGGGAACTGTCCCAGCACACAGCGATCTATGGGAACTGTCCCAGCACACAGGGATCTACGGGAACTGTCCCAGCACACAGGAATCTACAGGAACTGTCCCAGCACACAGGGATCTACAGGAACTGTCCCAGCACACAGGGATCTACGGGAACTGTCCCAGCACACAGCGATCTACAGGAACTGTCCCAGCACACAGGGATCTACAGGAACTGTCCCAGCACACAGGGATCTACAGGAACTGTCCCAGCACACAGGGATCTACGGGAACTGTCCCAGCACACAGCGATCTACAGGAACTGTCCCAGCACACAGCGATCTACGGGAACTGTCCCAGCACACAGCGATCTACGGGAACTGTCCCAGCACACAGCGATCTACGGGAACTGTCCCAGCACACAGGGATCTACGGGAACTGTCCCAGCACACAGGGATCTATGGGAACTGTCCCAGCACACAGCGATCTACGGGAACTGTCCCAGCACACAGGGATCTACAGGAACTGTCCCAGCACACAGCGATCTACGGGAACTGTCCCAGCACACAGGGATCTACAGGAACTGTCCCAGCCCACAGTGATCTACGGGAACTGTCCCAGCACACAGCGATCTACGGGAACTGTCCCAGCACACAGGGATCTACAGGAACTGTCCCAGCACACAGCGATCTACGGGAACTGTCCCAGCACACAGCGATCTACGGGAACTGTCCCAGCACACAGGGATCTACGGGAACTGTCCCAGCACACAGGGATCTACGGGAACTGTCCCAGCACACAGTGATCTACGGGAACTGTCCCAGCACACAGTGATCTACGGGAACTGTCCCAGCACACAGCGATCTACGGTAACTGTCCCAGCACACAGTGATCTACAGGAACTGTCCCAGCACACAGCGATCTACGGGAACTGTCCCAGGACACAGCGATCTACAGGAACTGTCCCAGCACACAGTGATCTGCAGGAACTGTCCCAGCACACAGTGATCTACAGGAACTGTCCCAGCACACAGTGATCTACAGGAACTGTCCCAGCACACAGTGATCTACAGGAACTGTCCCAGCACACAGCGATCTACAGGAACTGTCCCAGCACACAGCGATCTACAGGAACTGTCCCAGCACACAGCGATCTACATGAACTGTCCCAGCACACAGCGATCTACGGGAACTGTCCCAGGACACAGCGATCTACGGGAACTGTCCCAACACACAGCGATCTACAGGAACTGTCCCAGCACACAGCGATCTACGGGAACTGTCCCAGCACACAGCGATCTACAGGAACTGTCCCAGCACACAGCGATCTACAGGAACTGTCCCAGCACACAGCGATCTACAGGAACTGTCCCAGCACACAGCGATCTACAGGAACTGTCCCAGCACACAGCGATCTACAGGAACTGTCCCAGCACACAGGGATCTACAGGAACTGTCCCAGCACAGAATGATTTACGGAACCATCCCAGCGCAGAGTGGGCAGTGGGTAGGGATCAGGAGCAGGAACCCTGGTGTTTTTCCTCATCCCTTATCCAGGGCACTGAAGCGAACTACTGACCCCCAATTGTTGCCGTGTCTGCGATTGGTCAGAGAGGCCAGTTCGATAAGTCACTCTCTGTTTTTATTGATTTAAATCATTGAACTGCGCGACACCAGAAACTGACAAAGACAGAGAGCGAGAAATCTTACCTTCTGATTGGTGGGTCGCAGGTCAGGGGTGACGGTGAAGACGTTTATCAGCACTGTGAGTGGAACAGAGGGAAAGGGCAACAGTGAGAGAAAGTGCAGATTTCCCACGCCGGTTTCATCTTCGCTTTTACTTATATTTTATAACCCGTGATTCGATTAAATACTCACCCACACATTCTGTGTTTCTATCGTTCTGTGCGGTGCCCAGAACTGAATGCAGTACTCCAGACAGGGTCCTCCAGCCCTACAACCCTCCCAGATCTCTGCGCTCCTCCAATTTTGCCCTCTTGTCCATCGCCCACTCCCTTCGCTCCACCATTGGCGGCCCTGCCTTCAGCTGCCTGGGCCCTAAGCTCTGGAATTCCCTCCCTAAACCTCTCCGCCTCTCTCTCCTCCTTTAAGACGCTCCTTAAAACCGACCTTTTTGACCCAGCTTTTGGTCACCTGCCCTAATATCTCCTTATGTGGCTCGGTGTCAAATCTTGTTTGATAATCGCTCCTGTGAAGCCCCTTGGGACGTTTTACTACATTAAAGGTGCTATATAAATGCAAGTTGTTGATGTTCCATCATGCCAAAATAGACTGGAGTCAGGAGTGAGACAGGAACATGAGATGTGTGCCCCTGTACACTGCTCCCATCAGCTCTGCTTTTTTTGCCTATTATCTTCAATCTGTGTCCTCTGGTTACCGACCCTCCTGCCACTGGAAACAGTTTCTCCTTATTTACTCGATCAAAACCCTTCGTAATTTGGAACACATTTATTGAATCTCCTCTTAACCTTCTCTGCTCTAAGGAGAACAATCTCAGCTTCTCCAATCTCTCCACATAACTGAAGTCCCTCATCCCTGGGACCATTCTAGTAAATCTCCTCTTCACCCTCTCCAAGGCCTTGACATCCTTCCTAAAGTGCGGTGCCCAGAATTGGACACAATACTCCAGCTGAGGCTTAACCAGTTTTTTAAAGGTTTAGCACAACTTCCTTGCTTTTGTACTCTATGCCTCTATTAATAAAGCCTTACTTTAACAGCCTTCTCAACTTGTCCTGTCACCTTCAAAGACTGGTGTACGTACACGCCCAGGTCTCTCCGTTCCTGCCCACCCGCTTTAAAATTGTACCATTCAGTTTATATTGTGTCTCCTCATTCTTCCTACCAAAATGTATCACTTCACACTTCTCTGTAGAGAGAGAAAGAGACAAAGAGAGAAAGAAAAGGAGAACGAAAGAGAATTAGAGAAAGAGAGAAAGAAATGTGAGAACAAAGAGAAAGTAAGATAAAGATTGATAGGGAGAGGGAAATAGAGAAGAAAACAAAAGAGAGAGAAGGAAAGAGAAAAAGGGAAAAGAAAGACAGAAAGTAAAAGAGAGAATGAAAGAATGAGAAATAATTAAAGAAAAAGAGAAATAGAGATAAAGAAAAGAAAGAAAGTGAGAGTGAAAGAAGAGCGAGAGTGCGAGCGTCTATTTATGCAGCACTTTAACATGGAGCAGATTTAGTCTTCACGGACTGAACCTGAACTACCGGAACAGACACAACTATCCTCAGTTTAATGTCTCATTCGAAAGATGGGACATCCGACAGTGCGGCGCTCCCTCAGTACTGTCCCTCCGACAGCACGGCGCTCCCTCAGTACTGTCCCTCCGACAGTGCAGCGCTCCCTCAGTACTGTCCCTCCGACAGTGCAGCGCTCCCTCAGTACTGTCCCTCCGACAGTGCGGCGCTCCCTCAGTACTGCCCCTCCGACAGTGCGGCGCTCCCTCAGTACTGCCCCTCCGACAGCATGGCGCTCCCTCAGTACTGCCCCTCCGACAGCATGGCGCTCCCTCAGTACTGCCCCTCCGACAGTGCAGCGCTCCCTCAGTACTGCCCCTCCGACAGCATGGCGCTCCCTCAGTACTGCCCCTCCGACAGTGCAGCGCTCCCTCAGTACTGTCCCTCCGACAGTGCGGCGCTCCCTCAGTACTGCCCCTCCGACAGTGCAGCGCTCCCTTAGTACTGCCCCTCCGACAGTGCGGCGCTCCCTCAGTACCGCCCCTCCAACAGTGCGGCGCTCCCTCAGTACTGCCTCTCCGACAGTGCGGCACTCCCTCAGTACTGTCCCTCCGACAGTGCAGCGCTCCCTCAGTACTGCCCCTCCGACAGTGCAGCCCTCCCTCAGTACTGCCCCTCCGACAGTGCGGCGCTCCCTCAGTACTGACCCTCCGACAGTGCGGCACTCCCTCAGTACTGCCCCTCCGACAGTGCGGTGCTCCCTCAGTACTGTCCCTCCGACAGTGCGGCGCTCCCTCAGTCCTGTCCCTCCGACAGTGCGGCGCTCCCTCAGTACTGCCCCTCCGACAGTGCAGCCCTCCCTCAGTACTGCCCCTCCGACAGTGCGGCGCTCCCTCAGTACTGTCCCTCCGACAGTGCGGCGCTCCCTCAGTACTGTCCCTCCGACAGTGCAGCGCTCCCTCAGTACTGCATTGGGGGACTTGAACCCATGACTTTCTGACTGAGGGGAGAGAACTACCACCGAGTTAATGTGTGGGTAATGAGGGCCACTTCTCTCTGTATGATTAATACACAGGGATGCGCCGTCAGCCCATGTAGTGGGTAATGTCCAGGTGGGTGGAGCAAGGTGTACCTTTTTGCTTCGGTTTGTAGACAGGTTTGTCTGTCTGGATAAACACAGAAGACCCCTTGGAGTCGATGGTAACGGTTGTGAAATTGTGGAAGATGTAGCCATCATCGGTGAGATGCCGATTGCCCCAAACCTTTAACTGAGCCTGTCCACTGAAACCCGGAGGCACCTGGGAGACAAATGAAAGAGATTAGAAGCGGGAAGGAGATTGTAGACCACATTACAGCCCCCCAGGCCCCGCGACACCCCAGACCCTCCGGACCCCCCGACACCCCAGACCCTCCGGACCCCCCGACACCCCAGACCCCCCGACACCCCAGACCCTCCAGACACCCCGACCCCACCCCCGACACCCTGACCCCACCCCCGACACCCTGACCCCACCCCCTAATCCCAGACCCCACCCCCGACACCCCAGACCCTCCGAACACCCCGACATCCAGACCCCACCCCCGACACCCTGACCCCACCCCCGACACCCTGACCCCACCCCCTAATCCCAGACCCCACCCCCGACACCCCAGACCCTCCGGACACCCCGACATCCAGACCCCACCCCCGACACCCTGACCCCACCCCCGACACCCTGACCCCACCCCTGACATCCAGACCCCACCCCCGACACCCTGACCCCACCCCCGACACCCAGACCCCACCCCCGACACCCAGACCCCACCCCCGACACCCTGACCCCACCCCCGACACCCTGACCCCACCCCCGACATCCAGACCCCACCCCCGACACCCTGACCACACCCCCGACACCCTGACCACACCTCCGACATCCTGACCCCACCCCCGACACCCTGACCACACCCCCGACACCCTGACCCCACCCCCGACATCGATACTTCCCCTAGACATGGATTCTCGCTGGGATAGTGATGAGGATGTGACGTTCTCTGTGATCGAATTCCCTCCTGCCTCTCACTGACTGGGCTTGTACCCAGACAGTGGTCACCCCGGAGATCGCAGAGAATGACCAGCAATCGCGGGACTTTACCCCGGCGAGTGTCGGTGCCTTCAGGAGACAAGGGGGAGGGAGGGCCAGCGGAAGAGGAAAATAAACTTGAAAGAAAACAAAAATGCCAAGGCGACCACCTTTGTTTCTACGTTAGGCTTAGTTCTAACAGTCCAGCTCCCACCTTCAAATTAAACAGCAAGTGGATCGATGAGCTGAATCACAACCCAAAGCTAGTTGTATTCCTGGCCGATCCCCCGTGGAACTGTCCTCGAATCGCACACTGCAGGTGACGTGAGGTTTAAGGGCAGTGGGATCATTGGGCCAGGGTAGTATCATAGAATCTTACAGCACAGAAGGAAACCATTCAGCCCATCGTGCCTGTACCGGCTCTTTGAAAGATCTCTCGATCTTAGTCCCACAGCTTTTTCCCCATAAACCTGCAACTTAGTCCTCTCCAAGTACCTGTCCAATTGCCTTTTGAAGGCTGGTACACTGGTGTAATTCTGTCCCCATTCTAAAGTTGTACATTCAGTCCTTATTTTTAAATAATACTCTGATTTTATATTATTTATATCAAATGGCGAAATTTGTGGCAAGTTGGGAAGTGTTGGTTGCAGCAAGAGTTTCTCTGTTACAGGCTGAGGAGCCGAGACTAGCAAATCTGAGGCGCTACAGCGCCACCACTGGCGGGAGGGTGTAATTACAGCGTGACACGTTTACGTAGAAAGTTTCCATTGTAAATATATTTGTAGGAATTTATAATGGAAAAAGTTGACAGGAAGTGTGTGTCGACACAGATTTTTAATATATTGTTCAGCGATTAAGGATCACTTTCTTAATCCACATAGGGATCCATTTAGACCTGTGCAGCAAATTGCAGCAGTGCTGAGGAACTGGCGCTTAGCCACTGGAGAGAGACCAGCCATTTACTGGCTCACTGGGAACCTCTATTGGCAGAAGCGAGTACTGCAGCATCACGCCACTAGGAAAATCTCTGCAAATGACCAGAACAGTTTAACTGTCTGATCCTGGGTCAGAATTACGGTTCAGAACTTCGCCTAAAAACATTTATTTTCTTCAATGCGAAATAATCCTTTAAAAAAGTACAATGTAAAACTATTCATAATGTTCTCACGGCTGTCGAATTTTGTTTGTGGATGTTAGTATAATCCCTGGAAACAGGAACAGGTCAACGAGAGAAAGAGAGGAGAGGAAATACAGGAGATAGAAACTACAGAAGGAGGGAAGGGAGGAAAGAGGGGAGGAAGAAAGGAAAAGAAAGAACTTGCATTTCTGTAGCGCCTTTCACAACCTCAGGACGTCCCAAAGCGCTTTACAGTCAATGAAGTACTTTTGAAGTGGAGTCACTGTTGTAATGTAGGAAACGCGGCAGCCAATTTGCGCACAGCAAGCTCCCACACACAGCAATGTGATAATGACCAGATAATCTGTTTTTAGTGATAATATTGTCCAGGACACCGGGCAGAACTCCACTGCTCGTCTTTAAATAGTGCCATGGAATCTTTTACATCCACCCGAGAGGGCAGACGGGGCCTCGGTTCAACGTCCCAGTCGTACTGGTCAGGCTGCACCACGCGTACTGCGCTCGGGCCGAGTTCCCAAGCCACAAGGGAGACATCTGTCCTGGAAGAGCTTCAGAGAAGGGCCATGTGGCTGATCCCTGGTGTCAGAGAACAGGAGGCCAGAGAGCGAACCTTAGAGGTACAAAATACTACATGGGAGAGAAAAGGTTAACCTTGAGTCATTCCTTCAGGGCGAGGGGACAGAGGGGCCGACTGGGGAAAGGCGAGGTCAGGACAAGGAGAGAGCAATCACTGGAATGGGCTCCGGGCGTGGACAAGGAATCATTCAAGGAATTAAACACGGTGATGGGGGATCGTGGGTTGCAATGGATGAGCTTCTCTCATCGACAAGTTATCCCTGGGACAAGGGTTCCAGCCAATCCGGTGGTAAAAAGTGGAACTCACAGCATGTAGCAAGATTTCAGCACAAATACTTCCAGCTGGCAAGATCAGTTACACCATCTGTTAGACACAGAGTGCGAGTGTATCAGTGCAATGTGTGAGGGTGAGTGCACAGCACGAGTATGTTAGTGCATCACGGCGCGAGTGCAGGAGTGTCGGAGGGGCAGTGCTGAGGGAGCGCCTGCACTGTCGGAGGTGCCGTCTTTCAGATGAGATGTTAAACCGAGGCCCCGTCTGCTCTCTCAGGTGGACGTAAAAGATCCCATGGCACTATTTCGAAGAAGAGCAGGGGAGTTCTCCCCGGTGTCCTGGACAATATTTATCCCTCAACCAACATCACTAAAACGGATTATCTGGTCATTATCACATTGCTGTTCATTGGAATCTTGCTGTGCACAAATTGGTTGCTGCGTTTCCTACATTACAACAGTGGCTACAACTTGAAATGTATTCATTGGCTGTAAAGTGATTTGGGACGTCCCGTGGTGGTGAAAGGCGCGATAGAAATGCAAGATCCGTCTTTGGTCACAGAATGATTTCGGGAGCTCTCCACGAACAGCTCACTCCAGTAAGCCAGAAAATGGCACCTGCATCAGGCGCTGGTAGGAATTAAAACGTGGCAAATACTTCACATTGCGTGTTACAACACTCCATGAGACTTGAGCTGAAGCTTCTCAGGCCTCCGCAGCACCACACAGTGTGTCCTGTAACTCCTGGCATCGTTCCTTTTCAGTTAGGCTTTCATCGAATTGAAATTTGCCACTCGGAGGGTCGTGTTAGTGAATTTCATTCCCCTTGGGAGCAGAAACTTTCTCAATCCTCGGTCAGAGTAAGCCATAGCCTGTACACAAAGTGAAACCCGATGCTTCCCCGACTCTCACTGGGGTCCGGGTTCCACAGACACTGACTCTCACTGGGGAACAGTTCCACACACACTGACTCTCACTGGGGAACAGTTCCACACACACTGACTCTCACTGGGGTACGGGTTCCACACACACTGACTCTCACTGGGGTACGGGTTCCACACACACTGACTCTCACTGGGGTACGGGTTCCACACACACTGACTCTCACTGGGGTACGGGTTCCACACACACTGACTCTCACTGGGGTACGGGTTCCACAGACACTGACTCTCACTGGGGTACAGGTACCACAGACAATGACTCTCACTGGGGTACGGGTTCCACAGACACTGACTCTCACTAGGGTACGGGTTCCACAGACACTGACTCTCACTGGGGTACGGATACCACACACACTGACTCTCACTGGGGTATGGGTACCACAGATACTGACTCTCACTGGGGTACGGGTTCCACAGACACTGACTCTCACTGGGGTACGGGTACCACAGACACTGACTCTCACTGGGGTACGGGTTCCACAGACACGGACTCTCACTGGGGTACTGGTTCCACAGACACTGACTCTCACTGGGGTATGGGTTCCACACACACTGACTCTCACTGGGGTACGGGTTCCACGGGCACTGACTCTCACTGGGGTACGGGTTCCATGGACACTGACTCTCACTGGGGTATGGGTTCCATAGACACTGACTCTCACTGGGGTACGGGTTCCACAGACACTGACTCTCACTGGGGTATGGGTTCCACACACACTGACTCTCACTGGGGTACGGGTTCCACACACACTAACTCTCACTTGGGTACGGGTTCCACAGACACTGACTCTCACTGGGGTACTGGTTCCACAGACACTGATTCTCACTGGGGTATGGGTTCCACACACACTGACTCTCACTGGGGTACGGGTTCCACAGACACTGACTCTCACTGGGGTACGGGTACCACAGAGACTGACTCTCACTGGGGTACGGGTTCCACAGACACTGACTCTCACTGGGGTACGGGTTCCACAGACACTGACTCTCACTGGGGTACGGGTTCCACAGACACAGACTCTCACTGGGGTACGGGTTCCACACACACTGACTCTCACTGGGGTACGGGTTCCACAGACACTGACTCTCACTGGGGTACGGGTACCACAGACACTGACTCTCACTGGGGTACGGGTTCCACAGACACTGACTCTCACTGGGGTATGGGTTCCACAGACACTGCCTCTCACTGGGGTACGGGTTCCACAGACACCGACTCTCACTGGGGTATGGGTTCCACACACACTGACTCTCACTGGGGTACGGGTTCCACAGACACTGACTCTCACTGGGGTACGGGTTCCACAGACACTGACTCTCACTGGGGTACGGGTACCACAGGCACTGACTCTCACTGGGGTACGGGTTCCACAGGCACTGACTCTCACTGGGGTACGGGTTCCACAGACACTGACTCTCACTGGGGTACGGGTTCCACACACACTGACTCTCACTGGGGTACGGGTTCCACGTGCACTGACTCTCACTGGGGTACGGGTTCCATGGACACTGACTCTCACTGGGGTATGGGTTCCATAGACACTGACTCTCATTGGGGTACGGGTTCCACAGACACTGACTCTCACTGGGGTATGGGTTCCACACACACTGACTCTCACTGGGGTACGGGTTCCACACACACTAACTCTCACTTGGGTACGGGTTCCACAGACACTGACTCTCACTGGGGTACGGGTTCCACGGACACTGATTCTCACTGGGGTTTGGGTTCCACACACACTGACTCTCACTGGGGTACGGGTTCCACACACACTGACTCTCACTGGGGTACGGGTTCCACAGACACTGACTCTCACTGGGGTATGGGTACCACAGACACTGACTCTCACTGGGGTACGGGTTCCACAGACACTGACTCTCACTGGGGTACGGGTTCCACGGACACTGATTCTCACTGGGGTTTGGGTTCCACACACACTGACTCTCACTGGGGTATGGGTACCACAGACACTGACTCTCACTGGGGTACGGGTACCACAGACACTGACTCTCACTGGGGGACGGGTTCCACAGACACTGACTCTCACTGGGGGACGGGTTCCACAGGCACTGACTCTCACTGGGGGACGGGTTCCACAGACACTGACTCTCACTGGGGGATGGGTTCCACACACACTGACTCTCACTGGGGTACGGGTTCCACATACACTGACTCTCACTGGGGGACGGGTTCCACAGACACTGACTCTCACTGGGGGACGGGTTCCACAGGCACTGACTCTCACTGGGGGACGGGTTCCAGGGGTGGTATCGGAACTCCCGGCCGGGGCTGCACTTTCCATTCATAATCACTGGTTTGTGATGGGGAAGAATTCTCTTGCGGGTCCAGCGACACCCATCAGGGCTGAGCTAACACCACGCAGCCAACGTGCAAATGGAGTCTCTTACAGGCTTCATGAAACAGGTTTACAGCTACACTGAGTCCCCGCAGTCACCGCCAAACAATCAAAGCCCAAGTGAAGTGAAGTCCGAGCTGGGTCACCGGGGGGCAAACATTCTCCCTGAGCTGCTCCAGCTTTCAGTGCCCTCTGAAGGGACAGTGTCTGTCTGCCCCTCTCCCTGAATCACGCTCGGATAATCAGAGTACAGCTGATGTCAGGAGCGGGGTGGACAGAATCTCTGAGAAATCATGGGGCAAATAAGGAGAAGTGAGGGTATAACCCAGAGAATCGGGAGTCAGCAGAAACTTTACTCTGTGCTCCAAGAAGGTGCTGAAGTTTCATGAATAACTTCACCAACAGACTCAGACTGCCGTCCTCGGAAACCTGTTGGTGAAAGCTTCCTTCAGCCAGCTCGGTGTGAGCAGAGTCTGTCTCCATTCCTGAAGCCAGTGCTGGGAGCAGGCATTGGTGGTCGAATGTCACCAAAGGCCAGCGGTCCAGCTCTGGATGGCAGGGGGGTGGGCAGGGATTTCTTGACCACAGACACCTGTTCAGGCGTATGGCCAGTTTAACAAACGGGACCCGGAGTAGACAGCGCGGCAGAAAGAAAGGACGAAAGTCGGGGAGTGAGACGGAGAGAAGGAGAGTGAGACCTGGTGTAATATATCCAAGTTTGCTGATGATACAAAGCTGGGTGGGAAAGTAAGTTGTGAGGATGTAAAGAGGCTGCAAAGGGTTCTAAACAGGCTAAGTGAATGGGCAAGAACATGACAAATGGAATAGAATGTGGAGAAATGTGAAGTTATCCACTTTGGTACGAAAATAGAAAAGCAGAGTATTTTTTAAATGGTGAGAGATTGGGAAATGTTGGTGTTCAGAGGGACCTGGGTGTCCTTGTACAAGAATCACTGAAAGTTAACACGCAGGTACAGCAAGCAATTAGGAAAGCAAATGGTATGTTGGCCTTTATTACAAGAGGATTCGAGTATAAGAGTAAAGATGTCTTACTGCAATTATATAGGGCCCTGGTGAGACCACACCTGGAGTATTGTGTACAGTTTTGGTCTCCTTACCTAAGGAAGGATATATTTGCCATAGAGGGAATGCAACGAAGGTTCACCAGACTGGTTCCTGGGATGGGGGGATTGTTCTATGAGGACAGATTGAGTAGACTGGGCCTATATTCTCTGGAGTTTAGAAGAATGAGAGGTGATTTCATTGAAACATATAAAATTCTTACAGGGCTTGACAGGGTTAATGCTGGGAAAATGTTTCCCCTGGTTGGGGAGTCTCGAACCAGGGGTCAGTCTCAATAAGGGGTCGGCCATTTAGGACTGAGATGAGGAGAAATTTCTTCACTCAGAGGGTGGTGAATCTTTGGAATTCTCTACCCCAGAGGGCTGTGGAGGCTCAGTCACTGAAGGGCCGAATGGGATATTCCTGCTCCTATTTCTTATGAGACAGAGTGAGACATTGAAAAGGAGTGTGACAGAAAATGAGAGTGAGCCAGATACAGACAGAGAGCGTGACAGAGACAGACAGAACGAGACAGAGAGAGAGACATTAAGAAAGAGATACCCAGAGAGAGACAGTCAGAAACAGTGAAACAGGAAGGTAGATAAAGTGACATTATGAGGGAGAGGATGAGAAAGTGACAATATGTGGATGAGAGAGAGGAGAGAAAGACCATGTGGAGGAATCAGAAAGTGACCCACGCGGTTGTCAATTTCACCACCACAAATAAACTTTGCCAAAAACTTTTGGCTCCCCCTCCCAACTTTTCTGACAGTAAATCATTGTAACCTTACCTTTAATCTGACCGTCCCCTTTTCTGCAAAAAAAAAACACACACACAATTCCGTGTTTTTAGTTACTAAAATGCTCGGTAATCAGTTTAACAAAAACATCCTTCATTGAACAAGTTGGGATCAGCAAAAACCTGCCGCAAATATTCCTGAGGCAGAAACAAAATGAGAACTCACCCAGCACCGAGCCCTGACTGTGAGCGACGATCTCTCCCTTGGCCACCAGCTGAACGTGGACCTCGGTGTCTTTGAGAGGCTTGAATATTGTGACACTGATCAGCCCTTCGACCCCTGATCTGAAAACTGAGGGCGCCGTTACCAGGTAACCCCTAGAACACACAGCGGGGAAAGTTAGCGTCAAGCCCTGTCCCTCTGTGGCAGTGAGGGTCCTGCAGCCCCACAACTCCCCCTCGCCAACCCCCAGACACACACACACAGCACTTACTGTCTTTGTTGGCTACCGCAGCAGAGGATGCAGCCCCAGAGCAAACTGGCTAAAATCCCCCAGCAGCGGCTGATGCGCCTCATTTCCAGACTCCGTTCAACAGTGGGGAGGGGAAGGCTGTTTCAAAATGCTGCCAAGTTGCCCTGTGCTCACAGTGGGAGCGGGGTGGGGGCCATCGAGTTGTCGGAACCCCCCCCCGAGCACCTCCACCGAGACCTTCGCTCTAACCAGTCGCGCTGGTTTCTCAAGCCCAGCCAAGTTTCTGACTTAACTTCTCCCCCCCCCTCCTCTCTTCTGGGTCTTAACTTCTTCCTCCTTGTAACAAAGTTGGGAAACTTTTTCATTCAAAGTTGGAGGCTCGGTGCTGGGAAGCTCCCGCTCGCTCAGATTCGCTCCGCACTCGCGCCTTGGGGAAAGTGCATTCCTTGGAAAGGGTTTTTTTTTGTGTGTGGAGATTGAATTCTGCTTTGATGTAGAAGCTTTTGTTTCTCGGGTGTCTCTCTGGTTCTCCCTGGTTCGGTCTGGTTGGCTGTGCCCTGAAGGATCTCTCCGCCCAGAGAGACAGCATTGGGCTGAGATGGTAATAGTCAGAAACTTCAAACAACTCTCTTCACCAATAACATCTCCGGCTTGCAAATGCCGGCCCGCCTCCGCCGCAGACCCGCCAACTTCGCACAACTGCGCTTTGACACCAAATTAACAAGATACTCCTGAGAGAAGAGGACCGGGAATTTCCTGCACAGGAGGAGCGCCGCGGGACTCGCGGAGCGGAGCGGCGTAACTCAATGGGAGCAGATGACCTCACCTCCTTATTCCAGGGCAAACCAGAGACACAAGATGACAGAGAATTTCCCCCAGGCTCTTCCGGAATGGAACTCCATCCCCTCACCACCAATCAAACTCCAGTAACACCGCTCAGGATCCCAGCTAATCATTCACCAACTGCTCAGCACAGTTAGCAGAGATCAGTTCCGGTCACTCCACGGGAGTTTAACTTTCTCACACTGTAAATAGGATGACTGACAGGTCCTGGTGGATCCGACGGGCCGCGTTGCTCAGGGCAGGTCCTCTTGACCCCTGGATCAACCTCTGTTAACACCTCGCAACTCTCCACTCCTCCCTGATTCAACTCGACAACCTCCAACAATCTGCCCCTCTACCAGCTCCTGGATTCTCTCCTTCCTCACAACTTCCTCCTGACAGGAGATTGGGTCAGCAATGCTCCAAAGTCAACTCCACCCTGCCAACAAGCCAACTTCATCTCACCACAGGACCTTAGACTTTGGACTCTCTCAATATCATCTCCTCCCTGTCCTCTGCTTACAACCAGGACATAGCTATCTTAATCTTTTTCATGTGTATGTAATCTGATTTCCATGTGTCCATTTGTGTCCATATTCTGTCTGCCTCTCTGGTTCCCCAATCCCATCCCTTCTATCTTTCTCTTGGCTGCTCTCCGTCTCTTCTCTTCCATCTTCACCGCTTCCTGTCACCCATACATTTCTCCCCTCTCAGGAACTTAGCCCCCCACCCCACCGCAATACTTACCCTAAACCATCACTACCTCTCTGCTAGCCCGCAGCGATCCTCTCCAAATGGCCTCTCAAGGCACCCGACCCTGCTCCATCCCCCTCTCTCACCAACTTTCCCATCCCACCACTGCCCCCCTTGGAGTCTGCCAACATATCAACAATCGCCACCCCTCTCCCCATTTCCCTCCAGAAAGTCCCTTCACTTGCAAACAATGGCCCTTGCCGTCCGTGACCTTATTATGGATGATCCTGGCTTTGACTGATACTTGGCTCATGGTTAGTGACACCTTGCCCCTCACTGAAGCCTCCCCACCTGGCTGTACTGTCCACCACCTGCCCTGTCTGACCTACAGCAGTGGCGGTGTGGTCCTTATCAACAAATCTTACCTTGATCTCTCCATGGGTCACAATTCCTTTTCATCCTCCTCGAGCTCTCTGCAATCTCTGACACTGTCGACTGCACCTCTTCCAACGCTTCTCCTCCATCGTCCAGCTGAGTGGGACTGCCCGCGCCTAGTTACAATCATCTATCAAATCAAAGCCAGAGCATCTCCAGCAAGAGCTTTGCTTCCCTCTCCTGCGTCATTACCTCCGAGTCCCCCAAGGATCTATTCCAGTCTATGGAATCACCTGCTAGCAGCTTGTTTCTGCTCCCCACTTTGCCTGTGAGCTGACCATCTCCAACACTATGAATTCCAGGAACACCCTTAGTCTCTCCAATATGACAGAGTCTCCAACAGCTGCTCAAGCTCAGAAACTTCGAGTTCAAGTGCAAGCAATTACACAGCATTACACCGAATGTACAGCACAGAAACAGTCCGTTCGGCCCATCTGCTCCATGCTCCACACGAGCCTCCTCCCACCCCTCTTCATCTCACCCTATCAGCATATCCTTCTATTCCTTTCTCCCTCATGTGTTTATCCAGCTTCCCCTTAAATGCATCTATGCTATTCGCCTCAACCACTCCCTGTGGTAGCGAGTTCCACATTCTCACCACTCTCTGGGTAAAGAAGTTTCTCTTGAATTCCCGATTTGATTTATTAGTGATTATCTTATATTTATGGCTCCGACCCCGATTTATGGACAGGTTGGGTGATTGGGCAGATGCATGGCAGATGCAGTATAATGTGGATAAATGCGAGGTTATCCACTTTGGTGGCAAAAACAGGAAGACAGATTATTATCTGAATGGCAATAGATTGGGAAAAGGGGAAGTGCAACGAGATCTGGGAGTCCTTGTGCACCAGTCGCTGAAGGTAAGCATGCAGGTGCAGCAGGCGGTTAAGAAGGCAAATGGTATGTTGGCCTTCATAGCGAGAGGATTCGAGTACAGGAGCAAGGATGTCTTGCTGCAGTTGTACAAGGCCTTGGTGAGACCACACCTTGAGTATTGTGTGCAGTTTTGGTCACCTTATCTGAGGAAGGATGTTCTTGCCATGGAGGGAGTGCAGCGAAGATTTACCAGACTGATACCTGGGATGGCAGGAATGACGTATGAAAAGAGATTGGGTCGATTAGGCTTATATTCGCTAGAGTTTAGAAGAATGAGAGGGGATCTCATTGAAACTTATAAAATTCTAACAGGACTAGACAGACTAGATGCAGGAAGGATGTTCCCAATGGCGGGGGAGTCCAGAACCAGAGGTCACAGTCTCAGGATAAGGGGTAAGCCATTTAGGACAGAGATGAGGAGGAATTTCTTCACCCAGAGAGTGGTGAACCTGTGGAATTCTCTACCACAGAAGGCAGTTGAGGCCAATTCATTAAATATATTCAAGAAGGAGTTAGATATATTTCTTAAGGCTAAAGGGATCAAGGGATATGGGGAGAAAGCAGGAACAGGGTACTGAATTTGGATGATCAGCCATGATCTCATTAAATGGCGGAGCAGGCTCGAGGGGCCGAATGGCCTACTCCTGCTCCTATCTTCTATGCTTCTATGACTCCCGCACAAGTGGAGACACTTCCCGTACAACAACAACTTGCATTTATATAGCACCTTTACTGTAGAAAACAATGCAAGGAGATTCACAAAAGCACATCAGACAAAACACTGAAACCGAGCCACATAAGGCGATATTAGGACAGGTGACCAAAAGCTTGGTCAAAGAGGTCGGTTTTAAGGAGCGTCTTAAAGGAGGAGAGAGAGGTGGAGAGGTTTAGGGAGGGAATTCCAGAGCTTAGGGCCCAGGCAGCTGAACGGCCGCCAATGGTGGGGCGATGGAAGTCGGGGATGCGCAAGAGGCCAGAATTGGAGGAGCGCAGAGATCTCGGAGGGCTGTAGGGCTGGAGGAGGTTACAGAGATAGACCCCCGTCCCCCTGCCCCCCAGCTCCATTCTTGTACGCTGTGTGCTGTAGCACTTCACTCTGGAGAAGCAGGATGTCCAGGCAGCTGTCAATTCCAGAGCGGGGTACAGACAGTGTCCGAGAGCGGGGTACAGACAGTGTCTGAGAGCGGGGTACAGACAGTGTCCGAGAGCGGGGTACAGACAGTGTCCGAGAGCGGGGTACAGACAGTGTCCGAGAGCGGGGTACAGACAGTGTCCCAGAGCGGGGTACAGACAGTGTCCCAGAGCGGGGTACAGACAGTGTCCGAGAGCAGGTCCCGGGGCAGCAGGCAATGCAGTCAACGCCATGAGGGTTAGTGTAGAGCATCGGTCAGTCCATCCAGCTGGCCCCGGTTCAAAACTGAGATTGATAGATTTTTGTTGGGCGAGGGTATTAAGGGTTATGGAACCAAGGCGGGTAGATGGAGTTAAGATACAGATCTAATTGAATGGTGGAACAGGCTAGAGGGGCTGAATGGCCTCCTCCTGTTCCTATGTCGCAGAGTCAAAATCTGAGCACAAAGTTCACCCGCTTTATCCCTCAATTGATTTTCTCAACAAACGCCTGTCCAGCTCCCTCTTACACTTCCTGGTGTTATCAGCCATGATAACCAACCGCCCCCCCCACCCCCACCACCCCCGGCCCCCTCAGGCAATTCATTCCAAACATTCCCCACCCTCTGTGTGAAGTAGTTGGACCTGCTCCACTCACCTTCCCCTCACCTCTGCACCATCCACGGGACCAATCTTGTTGACCCTTTAATGAACCCTGCCGTCTCCATATACACACAATGCCCCCACAGTCCCCAGCATTCGCTCAGCTCCCATCGGGGCTCATCTTTTTATAAATATATTAATTCTCGGATTGTGGGCGTCACTGGCAAGGCCGGCATTTATTGCCCATCCCTAGTTGCCCTTGAGAAGGTGAGCCGCCTTCTTGAACCGCTGCAGTCCGTGCGGTGAAGGTACTCCCACAGTGCTGTTAGGGAGGGAGTTCCAGGATTTTGACCCAGCGACGATGAAGGAACGACGATATACTTCCAAGTCAGGATGGTGTGTGACTTGGAGGGGAACTTGGAGGTGATGGTGTTCCCATGCGCCTGCTGCCCTTGTCCTTCTAGGTGGTAGAGGTCATGGGTTTGGGAGGTGCTGCCGAAGAAGCCTTGGCGAGTTGCTGCAGTGCATCTTGTAGATGGTACACACTGCAGCCACGGTACGCTGGTGGTGGAGGGAGTGAATGTTGAAGGTGGTGGATGGGGTGCCAATTAAGCGGGCTGCTTTTTCCTGACTGTTACCATATTCTGCAGCACTAGAATGAAACTCTCTAAAAAGGTCAAGTGATTCGAATTTATTTGCCTACTTTGTGTCTTTTGCTGCTATGCTGGTGTGTGACCTCTAACCTCTAACCTGTGACTTCTAAGCGAATTGCCAGCGGGAAGAGGTAGGTGTGCTGTGTGCCGGCTCCTGGGATTCACTGGGAGAAGCTTGGGTTCAGGTGGAGCTAACTCACCTGGTGCTCAGTCATGACATGGAAGAGCAATCACCTCTGGTCACCAGCTGGCCCTGCCCCCTGCCTGGCACATCCGCGGACTGTTGCTCTGGGGAGGGGGTGGATGAGCCATATGGGATGTCACCAGATTGGAGCTGCTGATCTCTGCAGTTGCAGTCTGAGAACTCACGACAGACACTCGGACAGGCTGCTCCACTCTGCACAGCAGCCCCAAGAAGAATTCTGAGTCAGAAGGTTGTGGGTTCGAGCCCCACTCCAGAGACTTGAGCCCTTAATCCAGGCCAGCACTCCCAGTGCAGTGCTGAGGGAGTGCTGCACTGTCGGAGGCACCATCTTTCAGATGAGACGTTAAACCGTCTGCTCTCTCAGGTGGATGTAAAAGATCCCACAGCCAGTATTGGAAGAAGAGCAGGGGAGTTCTCCCCGGTGTCCTGGCCAATATTTATCCCTCAACCAACATCAACAAAAACAGATGATCCGGTCATTATCACATTGCTGTGTGTGGGAGCTTGCTGTGCACAATTTGGCTGCCGTATTTCCTACATTGCAACAGTGACTACACTTCAAAAAGTACTTCATTGGCTGTAAAGCACTTTGGGATGTCCGGTGGTCGTGAAAGACGTGACAGAAATGCAAGACTTTCTTTTCTCTTTTTATTTGGTGGCAGAAATGTCCATTTATTTTAGAAATTTAAACTGTGAAGAGGCGGCTCTGGGAGTTCCACCCATCAATTCTCACTCGCAATGAAAAACTCACCCACTGCTATCTGTCCAACAATCCCGCCAACCGTCTCCACACTTACTGAAACTATTTAACAGATTGCTACCTGTGAAGCTCGAACATGACACACCAAATGTGCAAGCACACACCTATACACACACACGTGTTCGCACACACACACGAACAGGTGAACACACATACACGTGACTATTCCAACGCACTCCTGGCCGGCCTCCCACATTCCACCCTACGTAAACTTGAGGTCATCCAAAACTCGGCTGCCCGTGTCCTAACTCGCTCCAAGTCCCGTTCACCCATCACCCCTGTGCTCGCTGACCTACATTGGCTCCCGGTTAAGCAGCGCCTTGATTTCAAAATTCTCATCCTTGTTTTCAAATCCCTCCATGGCCTCACCGCTCCCTATCTCTGTAATCTCCTCCAGCCCCACAACCCCCCGAGATATCTGCGCTCCTCTAATTCTGCCCTCTTGAGGATCCTTGATTATAATCGCTCAACCTTTGGTGGCCGTGCCTTCTGTTGCCTAGGCCCTAAGCTCTGGAATTCCCTGCCTAAACCTCTCCGCCTCGCTACCTCTCTTTCCTCCTTTAAGACGCTCCTTAAAACCTACCTCTTTGACCAAGCTTTTGGTCACCTGCCCTAATTTATCCTTATGTGGCTTGGTGTCAAATTTTTTTTGTCTTATAATACTCCTGTGCAGCACCTAGGGACATTTTACTACGTTAAAGGCACTATATAAATACATGTTGTTGTTGTTGTTGTTTGTTTTTGTTGTTGTTGTTGTTGTGCACACACACGAGTGAAGGTTTCACAAGCAGGTGCCCAATATCCAGGAGCTCCAGTTTCACAGTTTTTACCAACGCTCCCAGGAGCCGCCTTTCGATGCAGAGAGCGAGGTCTTAATATCGCGGGGGGCTGGGCACCCTGGGTACTGGGGGGCTGGGCAGGCTGGGTACTGGGGTACAGGGGGGCCGGGGCTGGGTACTGGGGTATGGGGGGGGCTGAGTAATGGGTACTGGGGCGGGGCCTGGGCATGCTGGGTACTGGGGTACAGGGGGGCTGGGTACTGGGGTACAGGGGGGCTGGGTACTGGGGTACAGGGGGGCTGGGGTACGGGGGGGCTGGGTACTGGGGGGCTGGGTACTGGGGTACAGGGGGGCTGGGTACTGGGGTACAGGGGGACTGGGTACTGGGGGGCTGGGCATGCTGGGTACTGGGGTACAGGGGGGTTGGGTACTGGGGTACAGGGGGGCTGGGTACTGGGGTACAGGGGGGCTGGGGTACGGGGGGCTGGGTACTGGGGGGCTGGGGTACGGGGGGCTGGGTACTGGGGTACAGGGGGGCTGGGGTACAGGGGGGCTGGGGTACGGGGGGCTGGGTACTGGGGTACAGGGGGGCTGGGTACTGGGGTACAGGGGGGCTGGGTACTGGGGTATGGGGGGCTGGGTACTGGGGTACAGGGGGGCTGGGTACTGGGGTATGGGGGGCTGGGTACTGGGGTACAGGGGGGCTGGGTACTGGGGTATGGGGGGCTGGGTACAGGGGGGGGGCTGGGTACTGGGGTACGGGGGACTGGGTACTGGGGTACAGGGGGGCTGGGGTACAGGGGGGCTGGGTACAGGGGGGCTGGGTACAGGGGGGCTGGGTAATGGGGTACAGGGGGGCTGGGGTACGGGGGGCTGGGTACAGGGGGGCTGGGTACTGGGGTACAGGGGGGCTGGGTACTGGGGTACGGGGGGGCTGGGTACTGGGGTATGGGGGGCTGGGTACTGGGGTATGGGGGGGTTGGGTACTGGGGTACAGGTGGGCTGGGTACTGGGGTACAGTGGGGGCGGGGATCTGGGGTACGGGGTGGGGGTTGGGCACGCTGGGTAATGGGGTACAGGGGGCTGGGTACTGGGGTACAGGGTAGGGGTTGGACACGCTGGTTTCCATATTCAGAAGTTGGGGTCAAAGGATGGAGAAAAGTGAACGACAGAGACCTGGAAAGGACCAGGTTCCATTTCTGCTTAGTTCGAGGAGTTAGATCTGGCATCAGCCCCCCCTGTGTTAGCGAGGGGGAGAATCAGCCTGGGTCCCTACTCTTGAACTCTGACCTGCGGCGTCTGCTTGTGAACAGTTGAGACAGCACCCCCATGGGGGAATAGCCTGGTCTCACTTACATCTCGGACCAGGGTGAAAAGTGGGAATGTGAATGGGATACCAGGGAGCCTGCTGCCCATAGCCCAGGGAGGGTCGGTGGAGGTGAGGCCGGGGGACAGAGTACCAGGGGCTCTGGTGCAGTGAGCACTCTCCCATACTGGAGTTAACCCGGCTTCGGAGACTCCCCCAACTCCCCGTCTGTAGATGCTGGTGGAGGGGGAGTGAGGTGAGGGGGCGGGGATGGGGAGTGGAGCGGCCGGTTTAGGAATGTGAGGCATCCAACGTGGCTTGCAGCGAAAGGAGAGAAAATAAGTTAACAAACAAAAAGGTCGCTCGCCTCTCTCATAACATGAGCCCGGATGAAATGCGAGCGGGGCAGGCAGAGTCACAACTCACTCGCCGTCAGATACCCTGTGGGGAAACCCTCTGGAAGTGATTTCCAGCCCAATCTGCTGTGGCGTTTCCATGGAAATACAAGTGATTGGTTGCCCGAGCTCTGAGCGTGCTTGGTACACACATGTCTTCAATAAGTGGTGCGAGGGAGGAAGTGAACAATCGCCTCTCTGGCCCGTCACATTCTCCCGAACAAACAGGATGGGGAGGGAACAGTTATTTTAGTTACGAATCATTATGACTGTTCATTGACAATAACATTTTTTGCAAGCAGTCGCTTAAAAAAAACTGTTTCTAATTTGTTATAAATTATGCAGTAACCATAAAGCATGCCCTTGTCACAGCGAGCATGTGCGAGCTTCCTCCGTCAGGCAACTGTCCCCAGTTAACGTAATCCCATTATTACACAGTCAGTGAATAATAATTCTTTGCTTTTTTAAATAAAACTATGAGGTATCTGATACAGCACAGAAGGAGGCCATTCGGCCCATTCTACCTGTGCCAGCTCTTTGAAAGGAGCTGTCCAATTAGTCCCACTCCCTGCTCTTTCATAAGAAATAGGAGCAGGAGTCAGCCATTCGGCCCATCGAGCCTGTTCCGCCATTCAATAAGATCATGGCTGATCTTCTACCTCATCTCTACTTTCTGCACTATCCCCATATCCCTTGATTCCCTTAATATCCCAAAATCTATCGACCTCTGTCTTGAATATACTCAACGACTGAGCCTCCACAGCCCTCTGGGGTAGAGAATTCCAAAGATTTACCACCCTCTGAATAAAGACATTTCTCCTCATCTCAGTCCTAAATGGCCGACCCCTTATTCTGAGACTGTGACCCCTGGTTCTAGACTCCCCAGCCAGGGGAATCATCCTCCCTGCATCTACCCTGTCAAGCCCTGTAAGAATTTTGTATGTTTCAATGAGATCACCTCTCATTCTTCTAAACTCTAGAGAATATAGGCCTAGTCTACTCAATCTCTCCTCATAGGACAATCCCCCCATCCCAGGAATCAGTCTGGTGAACCTTCGTTGCACTCCCTCTATGGTAAGTATATCCTTCCTTAGGTAAGGAGACCAAAACTGTACACAATACTCCAGGTGTGGTCTCACCAGGCCCTATATAATTGCAGTAAGACATCTTTACTCTTATACTCAAATCCTCTTGTAATAAAGGCCAACATACCATTTGCTTTCCCAACTGCTTGCTGTACCTGCATGTTAACTTTCAGTGATTCGTGTACAAGGACACCCAGGTCCCTCTGAACACCAACATTTCCCAATCTCTCACCATTTAAAAAATACTTTGCTTTTCTATTTTTCCTACCAAAGTGGATAACTTCACATTTCTCCACATTATATTCCATTTGCCATGTTCTTGCCCACTCACTTAGCCTGTCTATATCCCCTTGAAGCCTCCTTGTATCCTCCTCACAACTTACATTCCCACCCAGCTTTGTATCATCAACAAACTTGGATATTACATTTGGTCCCCTCATCCAAATTATTGATGTAGATTGTGAATAGCTGAGGCCCAAGCACTGATCCTTGCGGTACCCCACTAGTTACAGCCTGCCAACCCAAAAATGACCCGTTTATTCCTACTCTCTGTTTTCTGTCCGTTAACCAATCCTCAATCCATGCTAGTATATTACCCCCAATCCCATGAGCCCTAATTTTGTTTAATAACCTCTTGTCTGGCACCTTATCGAAAGCCTTCTGAAAATCCAAATACACCACATCCACTGGTTCCCCCTCATCTATTCTGCTAGTTACAACCTCAAAAAACTCTAACAGATTTATCATATATGATTTCCCTTTCATAAATCCGTGTTGACTCTGCCCAATCCTATTATTATTTTCTAAGTGCCCTGTTACATGTCCTTAATAATAGATTCCAGCATTTTCCCTACTACTGATGTCAGGCTAACTGGTCTGTAATTCCCCATTTTCTCTCTTCCTCCTTCTTAAATAGTGGGGTTACATTTGCTACCTTCCAAACCATGGGAACCGTTCTAGAATCTATGGAATTTTGGAAAATGACAACCAATGCATCCACTATCTCTATAGCCAACTTTTTCAAAACCCTAGGATGTACGCCATCAGGTCCAGGGGATTTATTAGCTTTCAGTCCCATTAATTTCTCCAGTACTATTTTTTCACTAATACTAATTTCTTTCAGTTTCTCATTCTCGCTAGACCCTTGGTTCTCCACTATTTCCGGGAGGTTTTTGCATCTTCTTCCATGAAGACAGACACAAAGGCCGCGATTTTCGGGTCAGCTGCCTTCCAGGTTCCAGTCCCGCCCCAACTACATCTGGCCCACAGACGTAATTTTAAATCAATTGGCCTTGCCAGCCAATTAAGAGGAAGCCGGTGTCAGATGACGTCATTTGATGACGTGTCATCTGCTGGTTTCCTTAAAGGGACCACGCACAATTTTTTTTGACAGTTGATTTTTCAGTGTTTGACTGCATTGAGGTGCTGCAAACACTGACAATCACTGTACAAAGGTGAGCCCTTGCACCCAGGCTCTCCAGTGACTCCCTCCTTAGGCTAGAACAGATGGCTGCTGCAGGTGAGGTTACAGAAGTGATCTGTCACTGGTGAGAGAGGTTCTCCCAATGAGGTGGGACTACACATACAATTCAAAACTTGTTACCTACAGAAAAGTCTAAATGCATTAAAAATGAATTTCCTAACATTTTCTTACCTCTGAAACTCACTAGTGCACCATTGGATCCTTCACACCACTTCTGCAGCTATCATCAATGCACAAACATTACAGCAGACTCACAACTCACCACACTTACCTGGCGTGGTGTCCAGACGTCGGGAAGCCCGCAGTAGAAGTGTCAAAATTGGAAAAAGCCTCTTAACTGCCTGTTAACAACCTGTTAGCAAGCAGTTAAGTGGCTATAATCCTCTTCCCGCCTCTTGGTGTTGGGTCCATGTGCAAATCGGGGACCCGACATTTGGGAAGATTGTTTGGAGGCGGGTTGACAGCGGTTTTCTGACCCGCTGTCAATCTTTGCGATTTTGCCGGATGTCCCGCCTCCAAACCCGCCCCCTGAGCGCCGGCCAAAGTATTTGTTTAATTTCACTGCCATTTCCTTATTCTCCATTATAATTTCTCCTGTCTCAGCCTGTAAGGGACCCACATTTACTTTCGCTAATCTTTTCCTTTTTACATACCTATAGAAGCTTTTACAGTCTGTTTTTATGTCTCTCGCTCGTTTACTCTCATATTCTATTTTCCCTTTCTTTATCAATTTCTTGGTCCTCCTTTGCTGAATTCTAAAATCCTCCCAATCCTCAGGCTTACTGCTCTTTTTGGCAACATTATAAGCCTCTTCCTTTGATCTAATACTATCTTTAACTTCTCTTGTTAGCCACGGTTGGACCACGTTTCCTGTGGGGTTTTTGTGCCTTAAAGGAATGTATATTTGTTGTAAATTATGTATTAATTCTTTAAATGCTAACCATTGCTTGTCTACTGTCATACCTTTTAATGTAGTTTCCCAATCTACCTTAACCAACTCGCACCTCATACCTACGTAGTTTGCTTTGTTTAGATTTAAGACACTAGTTTCGGATTTAACTAAATCACTTTCAAACTTAATATAAAATACTATCATATTATGGTCACTCTTCCCCAAGGGCCCCTTTACTACAAGGTTATTAACCCTGGCTCCTATTCTCTACTGCTAACCGTCTTCTTAAACCTCTCTCCCCTGACTCCTCCACCCTCACCTCCGATAACAAGTGTGAGGAGCTCATGGACTTCTTTGTCTCTAAGATTGAGACCATCCGTTCAGCTACCTCTGCCACTTCCCTTCCTTCCCCTAGCAAACTGGGCCAAACTTCTTCTAAGGTTCCCCCCCTGCCCTAGCCCTGAACTCACATCTTTCTCCAGTTTCTCTCCGATCTCCCCTCATGATCTCTCTGCGCTCATCTTGTCCATGAGACCCACCTCCTGCTCCCTCGACCCTATTCCCACCAAACTGCTGACCGCCCAACTTCCTTTTCTGGCTCCCATGTTAGCTGACATTGTTAACGGTTCTCCCTCCTCAGGTAATGTCTCCCTCTCCCTCAAATCTGCCGTCATCACCCCTCTCCTCAAAAAAACCTTTGATCCCTCCGTCCTTGCAAACTACCGCCCCATCTCCAACCTCCCTTTCCTCTCCAAAGTCCTTGAACATGTTGTCGCCTCCCAAATCCGTGCCCACCTTTCCCGCAATTCCATGTTTGAATCTCTCCAATCAGGTTTCCGCCCTTGCCACAGTACCAAAACGGCTCTCATCAAAGTCACAAATGACATCCTTTGTGACTGTGACAAAGGTAAACTATCCCTCCTCGTCCTTCTTGACTTGTCTGCAGCCTTTGACACGGTTGACCACTCCATCCTTCTCCAACGCCTCTCCACCGTCGTCCAGCTGGGTGGGACTGCACTCGCCTGGTTCCATTCTTATCTAACTAATCGTAACCGGAGAATCACCTGCAACGGCTTCTCTTCCCGCTCCCACATCGTTACCTCTGGCATCCCCCAAGGATCTATCCTTGGCTCCCTCCTATTTCTCATCTACATGTTGCCCCTTGGTGACATCATCCGAAAACACAGCGTCAGTTTCCACATGTACGCCAATGACACCCAGCTCTACCTCACTACCTCTTCTCTCGACCCCTCCAAATTGTCAGACTGCTTGTCCGACATCCAGTTCTGGATGAGCAAATATTTTCTCCAATTAAATATTGGGAAGACCGAAGCCATTGTTTTCGGTCCCCACCACAAACTCCTTTCCCTAGCCACTGACTCCATCCCTCTCCCTAACATCTGTCTGAGGCTGAACCACACTGTTCGCAACCTTGGTGTCATATTTGACCCTGAAATGAGCTTCTGACCACATATCCGCAGCATAACAAAGACCACCTACTTCCACCTCCGTAACATCGCCTGTCTCCGCCCTTGCCTCAGCTCATCCGCTGCTGAAACCCTCATCCATGCCTTTGTTACCTCTGGACTCGACTATTCCAACGCACTCCTGGCTGGCCTCCCACATTCCACCCTACGTAAACTTGAGGTGATCCAAAAGTCAGCTGCCCGTGTCCTAACTCGCACCAAGTCCCATTCACCCATCACCCCTGTGCTCGCTGACCTACATTGGTTCCCGGTTAAGCAACGCCTCAATTTCAAAATTCTCATCCTTGTTTTCAAATCCCTCCATGGCCTCGCCCCTCCCTATCTCTGTAATCTCCTCCAGCTCCACAACCCCCGAGATCTCTGCGCTCCTCTAATTCTGCCCTTTTGAGGATCCCTGATTATAATCGCTCAACCATTGGTGGCCGTGCCTTCTGTTGCCTAGGCCCTAAGCTCTGGAATTCTCTGCCTAAACCTCTCCGCCTCTCTACCTCTCTTTCCTCCTTTAAGACGCTCCTTAAAACCTTCCTCTTTGACCAAGCTTTTGGTCACCTGCCCTAATTTATCCTTGTGTGGCTCGGTGCCAAATTTTTTGTCTTATAACACTCCTGTGAAGCGTCTTGGGACATTTTACTACGTTGAAGGTGCTATATAAATACAAGTTGTTGTTGTTATTAATCAACCCTTTCTCATTGCACAATACAAGATCTAAAATAGCCTGTTCCCTAGTTGGTTCCTCAACATACTGATCTAGAAAACTATCTTGCATACATTCCATGAATTCGTCCTCCACACTATTACCGCAAATTTGGTTTGCCCAGTCTATATGTAGATTAAAGTCCCCCATGATTACTGTATTACCCTTGTTACATGCGCCTGTAATTTCCTGATTTATACGCTGCCCTACATTACAACTACTGTTTAGGGGCTATAACAACTCCACCAATGTTTTCTGCCCCTTGCTGTTTCTTAGCTCCACCCAAACTGATTCTACTTCTTGATTTTCGGAGCTAAGATCCTTTCTCTCTACTGTCTTTATCCCATCCTTTATTATCAGGGCTATCCCTCCTCCTTTTCCATTTTGCCTCTCTCTTCTAAAAGTTAAGTATCCTGGAATATTTAGTTCCCAATCTTGGCCACATTGCACCATGTCTCCGTAATGGCTATTAGATCAAACCTGTTCATTTCTATCTGCGCTATCAATTCATCTATTTTGTTGCGAATGCTTCACGCATTCAGATATAGTGCCTTTAGCTTTGACTTATTTCTATTTTTCCCTGATGTCACCTTAGTCACTGATGCCTTATTACCTTTGTTACTCTCTCTGTCCCTTCCTGACCCACTCTGCTTATTTTTACCCAAAACTCTACTTTGCTTCAGAGCCTTGACATTTCTCTTGTTGCTTTTAAATTTACTCATTCCTGACTCCTCCCACCACCTCCTTCATTAGTTTAAAGCCCTGTCTACTGCCTTAGTTATTCGGTTCGCCAGGACACTGGTCCCAGCCCGGTTTAAGTGGAGCCCGTCCCAATGGAACAGCTCCCTCTTTCCCCAGTACTGGTGCCAGTGCCCTATGAACTGAAACCTCTTCCTCCCACACCACTCTTTGAGCCACGCATTTAAACCTCTAATCTGTTTGTCCCTATGCCAATTTGCACGTGGCTCAGGTAACAATCCAGAGATTATTACCTTTGAGGTTCTGCCTTTTAATTTGGATCCTAGCTCCTCAAACTCCCTCAGCAGAACCCATTCCTAGTTCTACCTATGTCGTTGGTTCCTACGTGGACCACGACAACTGGATCCTCCCCCTCCCACTCCAAGTTCTTCTCCAGCCGCGAGGAGGTATCCTTATCCCTGGCACCTATAACCTTGCAAATTCTTCCTTTTCAAGTATGTCTTTGATCTTGATCTCTGGAATTCAAATAGGTTGGGGAACGAAGGGGTTTCTGCTCACTCTTGGCCCCGTTGGTCGGGCTGATGACCTTTGCCTCTGGTTGGGAGCCTTTGTTGCTCTACTGTCTCTCCTGGGAGTGGTTTGGGTTAATGGGGGCGACGGGGTGAGTGGTTATACTTTGTGCCGAGTGAGACTGAAGGTACAGAAAGCAATTTCTGTCGATTTTTCGTGTGTTAAACGGGCGTAACACGGACAGGTTTAGCAATGTATTTATGGCCCCATGTTTTGGACCCCCCCACTCAGAGGTTGAAGGACCTCACTGGGAAATTAGTCCCCGACGATTGGAGAGGAGCCGGTCTGTACTCAGCATGTCCCCAACTATAGCCCTAGCTATGTTACTGTTGCCTGATGCTCCCAGCTTTTGGTCACTCGGGTGTCTGTCATGGGCAGAAACACATCATTGCACCGACAAACCGTAGCATCCACAAATCCACACGGGTACAGCTCCTGCTCGCCAGCGAGGGAGGGCACACTCTCTCCGTGCCAGGACACATGCCCATCTACAACAACTTGCATTTATATAGTGCCTATAATGTAATAAAACATCCCAAGGTGCTTCACAGGAGCGATTATCAAACAAAATTTGACACTGAGCCACATAAGGAGATATTAGGACAGGTGACCAAAAGCTTGCTCAAACAGGTGGGTTTTAAGGAACGTCTTAAAGGAGGAGAGAGAGGCAGAGAGGTTTAGGGAGGGAATTCCAGAGCTTGTGGTCCAGGCGGCTGAAGGCACGGCCGCCAATGGTGGAGCGATGGAAATCAGGAAATGCTCAAGAGGCCAGAATAAACAACGACGACTTGTATTTATATAGCGTCTTTAACGTAGTAAAATGTCCCATGGCGCTGCACAGGAGTATTTTAAGACAAAAAATTTGACACCGAGCCACATAAGGATAAATTAGGGCAGGTGACCAAAAGCTTGGTCAAAGAGGTAGGTTTTAAGGAGCGTCTTAAAGGTGGAAAGAGAGGTAGCGAGGCGGAGAGGTTTAGGGAGGGAATTCCAGAGCTTAGGGCCCAGGCAGCAGAAGGCACGGCCACCAAAGGGTGAGTGATTATAATCAGGGATGCTCAAGAGGCCAGAATTAGAGGAGCGCAGATATCTCGGGGGGTTTGTGGGGCTGAAGGAGATTACAGAGATAGGGAGGGGCGAGGCCATGGAGGGATTTGAAAACAAGGATGAGAATTTTGAAATCGAGGCACTGCTTAACTGGGAGCCAGTGTAGGTCAGCGAGCACAGGGGTGATGGGTGAGCGGGACTTGGTGTGAGTTAGGACACGGGCAGCCGAGTTTTGGATGAACTGAAGTTTACGGAGGGTGGAAGGTGAGAGGCCGGCCAGGAGTGCGTTGGCACAGGGTCTCAGAGCGAGGCTAAGGAGCCTCCCCAGTGTACACGGGCTCCACTGAGAACCACACTGTACGCCAGCTCGAGATTCTTGCTACTGCTGGTCCAGCCAGTCACCCTACCCCTTCGGGCACTGCTGAGCAAAGTCTGCCAGTTAGGAGACATTAACCAGACCTGATCTACGACTTAACGTGAAGACCAGGGTTCCTTGCAGCATGCGGTGTATTTCATAGAATCAGAGAAACTTACAGCACAGAAGGAGGCCATTCGGCCCGTTGTGCCTGTGCTGGCTCTGTGAAGGAGCGGTCGTGCTCAGTCCCACCCCCCCCGGCTTCTTGTCCGTAACCCTGTCAGCTCCACATCCTCCAGAACCGTCCGACTCCCTTTTAAAATTATTGATGGAATCAGCTTCCACCACCTTTTCAGGTCGAGCGTTCCAGATCCCGACAACTCTCTGAGTGAAAACATTTCTCCTCATCTCCCCTCGATCTTTTGCCAATGATTTTGAATCGATGACCTCTGGTTATTGACCCACTCGCCAGAGGGAATAGTCTTTCTCTCTCTACTCTTATCAAAACCGCTCATCGTCTTGAAAACCTCTATTCGGTCACCTCTTAACCTTCTCTGTTCCAAGGAGAACAGTCCGAACTTTTCCAACCTCTCCTCATAACTGAAGTCCCTCATCCCTGGTAACATCCTGGTAAACCTCCTCTGCACCCTTTCTAAGGCCTTTACATCTTTCCTGAAGTGTGGGGCCCAGAATTGTCCACAACACTCCAGCTGAGGCCGAACCAGTGATTTATAAAGTTCCAGCCTGATCTCTTTGCTTTTATATTCTATTCCTCTATTTATAAACCCAAGTAACCCATATGCTTTTTTTACCACCTTATCACCTTCGGTAAGTTGAAGTTCTGGCTGGTTCCTGGGGAGACAGCACCACCCACTGGCAGCGACAGGAACAGCCGCCCCTTAGTGGCGGAGACAGGATTATTATTTCGGGAGGGCGTTTAGATATGAACTTGCCAGAATAAACAAAACAACTTCAAGAGGTCTACATATCAAACGGAAATTTCACACCAATGTTCAACTGGAAACATTTTTACAACCATTAATCTAACAATTCAAAAACACAAGTTAAAAGTAAAAAAACAGCCTTGTTGGAGAAAAATCTAAAGCACAAAGAGGAAGCCATTCAGCCCCTCGAGTCTGTTCCGCCATTCAATCAGATTGTGGCTGATCTCAATCTGAACTCCATTTACCCGCCTTGGTTCCGCGACCCTTAATTCCCTTACCCAACAAAGGTCAATTGACTTTTTGGGGGAGAGAGTTCCAGATTTCTACTACCCTTTGTGTGAAGAAGTGCTTCCTGACATCACCGCTAGTCCGTCAATAACTTCGCTCGGATTCACTGCAATATCCCGGTGGACATTTAGAAGCAGAAGACCAACTAACGGGTCTACACTGGTCGAACTGTGGAACTGACCCTCTCCAGAAGAACGTCGCTTGTGTTTCTATCCCATGATCTGAGGCCGTTCTTTCAAAAGACAGAGCGGTCAAATAAAAACAATTTCAGAAATTTTGGGCGCTGTTGGAAGCCTCTGAACACACCCTGTTTAACTTGGGATGGTCACAATATTGGTAGTTATATAAAGGAAAGAACTTCTATTTCTATAGCGCCTTTCACAGCCTCCGGACGTCACAAACCGCTTCACAGCCAATGAAGTATTTTTGAAGAGTAGTCACTGTTGTAATGTAGGAAACTCAGCAGCCATTTTGTCTTTCTTTCTCGGAGCTCAGTTTTCAAGAAGTCAGTCAGAGAGAGGTGAGAGGTCAGCTCTGGTCATTAACATATCACACTTAGAATCCAATAAAATAAAATATAACCTTAATTTAAAAAAATGTTTTAATATAAAATTTATACAAATACAATACAGTGAAGACAACAAATTATCCCAGGGCAGGTACAGCACAGGTTAGATACAGAGTAAAGCTCCCTCTACACTGTCCCATCAAACACTCCCAGGGCAGGTACAGCACGGGTTAGATACAGAGTAAAGCTCCCTCTACACTGTCCGATCAAACACTCCCAGGGCAGGTGCAGCACAGGTTAGATACAGAGTAAAGGTCTCTCTACACTGTCCCATCAAACACTCCCAGGGCAGGTACAGCACGGGTTAGATACAGAGTACAGCTCCCTCTACACTGTCACATCAAACACTCCCAGGGCAGTACAGCATGGGTTAGATACAGAGGAAAGCTCCCTCTACACTGTCCCATCAAACACTCCCAGGGCAGGTGCAGCACAGGTTAGATACAGAGTAAAGCTCCCTCTACACTGTCCCATCAAACACTCCCAGGGCAGGTACAGCACGGGTTAGATACAGAGTAAAGCTCCCACTACACTGTCCCATCAAACACTCCCAGGGCAGGTACAGCACAGGTTAGATACAGAGTACAGCTCCCTCTACACTGTCCCATCAAACACTCCCAGGGCAGGTACAGCACAGGTTAGATACAGAGGAGAGTTCCCTCTACACTGTCCCATCAAACACTCCCAGGGCAGGTACAGCACGGGTTAGATACAGAGTAAAGCTCCCTCTACACTGTCCCCAGCCTCAGTACAGCGCCCCCTGCTGCTCCTCTTAGTGCACCAGCCGTCCTGTGGCCTCCCACAGTCAGACAGCCAATTCAGTGCAGGTTCGGGGCAGTTTTGTGCAGTGGGAGAAGCCCTCTCACTCCCCTCCCCACCCCGCCCAGTAGGACCCTCACAGAAGCAGACAGGACAGTTTCCCCCCCATTAGACTGGGCGGACTGGAACACAAGTCCCAGGTTAACCCGTTGTGTCCAGAGGCCTTTTAAAGAGCACCAGGTGCGGAGCAGGTAACGGTACTGGGAGGGGTGGTGTCTGCCTGTCTGGCGCTCAGTCTGGTGACGGTCTGTGGCCGTGGATGATGCTCGACTTCGTTCTGTCTCCTTGCTTTTTGCTGATGAGTCCCAGTGCTGGGGGTCCGGGGCTGGGTCCGGGGCCAGGGTCCCTGTAGCAGCTCCTCTGGAAACGCACCGAGCCATCCGTCACCTCCAGGCCGTGCAGTTGACAGAGTTCAGCGGCCGAGAGCTGGCTGTCCACGGCCAGCAGGTCCGCCAGGGTCTGGAGAGGGTAGCGGCAGTTGCGGCTGCTGTAACCATGGCTGTATACACGCAGCAGCCCACGCCGGAGCGCTTGGATGTGCCGGTGAACTGCGCAGCTGTGCAGGAAGGGCAGGCGGCGCACTGTGCGCAGGCAACGCACATAGTTTCCTTCTTCCAAAGCTCGGTTAACGCTGAAGGCCAGCTGCATGTCAGGCGCATCTCTGATGTGGTTGGGCAGGAGCAAGGCATGACGGAAAGCTTTCACTGATCCTGGGGAGACAGAGGGAGAGTCTGGGATCATTACACAGCGAGAGGGAGAGTCTGGGATCATTACACAGCGAGAGGGAGAGTCTGGGATCATTACACAGCGAGAGAGAGAGTCTGGGATCATTACACAGTGAGAGGGCGAGTCTGGGATCATTACACAGCGAGAGGGAGAGTCTGGGATCATTATACAAGAGGGAGCATCTGGGATCATTATATAGCGAGAGAGAGAGTCTGGGATCATTACATAGCGAGAGAGTCTGGGATCATTACACAGCGAGAGGGAGAGTCTGGGATCATTACACAGTGAGAGGGCGAGTCTTGGAGCATTACACAGTAAGAGGGAACATCTGGGATCATTATATAGCGAGAGAGTGTGGGATCATTACATAGCGAGAGAGTGTGGGATCATTACACAGCGAGAGGGAGAGTCTGGGATCATTACACAGCGAGAGAGTCTGGGATCATTACACAGCGAGAGGGAGAGTCTGGGATCATTACACAGCGAGAGGGAGAGTCTGGGATTATTACACAGCAAATAAGGTGCCACACAAGAGGTTATTACACAAAATTAGGACTCATGGTATTGGGGGTAATATATTAGCATGGATTGAGGATTGGTTAATGGACAGAAAACAGAGAGTAGGAATAAACGGGACTTTTTCAGGTTGGCAGGCTGTAACTAGTGGGGTACCGCAAGGATCAGTGCTTGGGCCCCAGCTATTTACAATCTATATTAATGACTTAGGTGAAGGGACTGAGTGTAAGGTATCCAAGTTTGCTGATGATACAAAGTTAGGTGGGAAAGTAAGCTGTGAGGAGGATGCAAAGAGGCTGCAGAGAGATATAGACTGGTTGACTGAGTGGGCAAGAACATGGCAAATGCAATACAATGTGGGGAAGTGTGAAGTTATCCACTTTGGTAGGAAAAACAGAAAAGCAGAATATTTTTTGAATGGTGAGAAACTGGGAAATATTTGCACTCAGAGGGACCTGGGTGTCCTTGTACATGAATCACAGAAAGTTAACATGCAGGTACAGCAAGCAATTAGGAAAGCAAATGATATGTTAGCTTCTGTTACAAAGGGATTAGAGTATAAGAGTAAAGACGTCTTACTGCAATTATATAGGGCCCTGGTGAGACCACACCTGGAGTATTGTGTACAGTTTTGGTCTCCTTACCTAAGGAAGGATACACTTGCCATAGAGGGAGTGCAACGAAGGTTCACCAGACTAATTCCTGGGATGGGGGATTGCCCTATGAGGAGAAATTGAGTAGGCTAGGCCTATATTCCCTAGAGTTTAGAAGAATGAGAGACAATCTAATTGAAACATATAAAATTCTTAAGGGGCTTGACAGGGTAGATGCTGGGAGGATGTTTCCCCTGGCTGGGGAGTCTAGAACCAGGGGTCACAGTCTCAGAATAAGGGGTCGGCCATTTAGGACTGAGATGAGGAGAAATTTCTTCACTCAGAGGGTGGGGAATCTTTGGAATTCTCTACCCCAGAGGGCTTTGCCGGGAGCAAGAGGAAACCAAGCGCAAACAGCGGAAGGAGCGCACGTCAACCCAAGCACCCCTCCCACCCGCCCCTTCAACCACCGTCTGCCCCACCTGTGACAGAGACTGTAGGTCCTGCATCGGACTCATCAGTCACCTGAGAACTCATTTTTAATGTGGAAGCAAGTCATCCTCGGTTCCGAGGGACTGCCTAAGATGAAGAAGAAAGGAAAGAGCATACCATAGTGCAAAGAATAGTGTAGATCCAGGGGACTGGGAGAGATAAAGAACAGCAAAGGAAGACAAAAAGATAGTAAGAGCTGCAAAAAGGGAATCCGAAAAGAAACTTGCGAGGGATATCAAGATTAACACAAATGGTTTTAACAATTATATTAGAAGAGAAAGGGTAATGTGGGCCCTTTAAAATCAGCTGTGGATAATATTGCAAATAAAAATAAGGAAATGGCAGACTTGTTGAATAATTACTTTGTGTCAATCTTCACAGTAGAGGAAGAGGATAATAAATCTGACATTCCAGGGAAACTAATAATGAATCAAGGACTGGAACTCACTAAAGTTAACGTGAGCAAGAAAACAGTATAAGAAAAAATAATGGCGCTAAAGACTGACAAATCCCCAGGACCGGATGGTTTCCACCAATGATCCCTTTAAGCTGCGCGGTGCGGCTCACCGGCTTTTAAAATAGGACATACCGAAGGGGCCACGCGCCCAAAAACATTTAAAGGGAACATTGGTTTCCACCCCAGGGTTTTAAAGGAAGTAGGTGAGGAAATTGCAGATGCTTTAGCCGTAATCTTCCAAAGCTCGCTCGATACAGGAATTGTCCCTTTAAATTGAAAAATTACAAGTGTAACTCCATTATTTAAGAAAGGTGAGAGAGAGAAACCAAGAAATTATAGGCCTGTTAGTCTAACATCTGTTGTGGGGAAGTTATTGGAATCTATAATCAAGGACAGAGTGACTGAGCACTTCGAGAAATTTGAGCTGATCAGAGAGAGACAACATGGATTTGGAAAGGGTAGGTCATGTCTAACCAACCTAACTGAATTTTTTGAGGAAGTAACTAAAGTAGTAGTAATGTCTATGGATGTAGTGTATATGGACTTCCAGAAGGCCTTGGATAAGGTTCCACAGAAGAGACTGTTAGCTAAAATTAAAGCTCATGGAATTGAAGGCAAATTCTTGACTTGATTGGGAGATTGGTTAGACGGTAGAAGGCAGAGAGTAGGGATAATGGGTATGTACTCGAATTGGAAGGAAGTGACTAGTGGTGTCCCACAAGGATCTGTGCTGGGGCCTCAACTATTCACTGTATTTATTAAAGACTTAGATAACGCAATAGAGAGCCATATATCCAAGTTTGCAAATGATACAAAGATTGGTGGTATAATAAGTAGTGTAGTCGGGAGCATAACATTACAAAGAGACATTGATAGATTAAGTGAGTGGGCAAAACTTCAATGCATGCAAGTGTGAGGTCATCCATTTTGAACCAATAAAGGATAGATCCGAGTATTATTTAAATGGTGAAAAGCTAGGAACAGTGGCAGTACTGCACGGGTTAGTTACAGAGTAAAGCTCCCTCTACACTGTCCCAACAAACACTCCCAGGGCAGGTACAGCACGGGTTAGTTACAGAGTAAAGCTCCCTCTACACTGTCCCATCAAACACTCCCAGGGCAGGTACAGCACGGGTTAGATACAGAGTAAAGCTCCCTCTACACTGTCCCATCAAACACTCCCAGGGCAGGGAGAGCACGGGTTAGATACAGAGTAAAGCTCCCTCTACACTGTCCCATCAAACACTCCCAGGGCAGGTACAGCACGGGTTAGATACAGAGTAAAGCTCCCTCTACACTGTCCCATCAAACACTCCCAGGGCAGGTACAGCACGGGATAGATACAGAGTAAAGCACCCTCTACACTGTCCCATCAAACACTCCCAGGGCAGGTACAGCACGGGTTAGATACAGAGTAAAGCTCCCTCTACACTGTCCCATCAAACACTCCCAGGGCAGGTACAGCACGGGATAGATACAGAGTAAAGCACCCTCTACACTGTCCCATCAAACACTCCCAGGGCAGTTACAGCACGGGTTAGATACAGAGTAAAGCTCCCTCTACACTGTCCCATCAAACACTCCCAGGGCAGGTACAGCACAGGTTAGATACAGAGTAAAGCACCCTCTGCACTGTCCCATCAAACACTCCCAGGACAGGTACAGCACGGGTTAGATACAGAGTAAAGCTCCCTCTGCACTGTCCCATCAAACACTCCCAGGGCAGGTACAGCACGGGTTAGATACAGAGTAAAGCTCCCTCTATACTGTCCCATCAAACACTCCCAGGGCAGGTACAGCACGGGTTAGATACAGAGTAAAGCTCCCTCTACACTGTCCCATCAAACACTCCCAGGACAGGTACAGCACGGGTTAGATACAGAGTAAAGCTCCCTCTACACTGTCCCATCAAACACTCCCAGGGCAGGTACAGCACGGGTTAGATACAGAGTAAAGCTCCCTCTACACTGTCCCATCAAACACTCCCAGGGCAGGTACAGCACGGGTTAGATACAGAGTAAAGCTCCCTCTATGCTGTCCCATCAAACACTCCCAGGGCAGGTACAGCACGGGTTAGATACAGAGTAAAGCTCCCTCTACACTGTCCCATCAAACACTCCCAGGGCAGGTACATAGATACAGAGTAAAGCTCCCTCTACACAGTCCCATCAAACACTCCCGGGTCGAGTACAGAATGAATATTTGAAGTAGGGGTTTGGGAAGAGCAGAGCAGTGGAATTAATTCTGGAATGCTCTAACAGAGAGTCGTCAAAGACACAATGGGCTGAACGGCCTCCTTCTGTGCTGTAAACTTCCATGATTGTTGGAAGAGGCCCATCGGAGGGTCCGATTGATGGGAACACCTCGCACCCACCCCCCACCAGCTCGCTCCATGACAGCGGAAAGCCGAGCGGGTTGTTTAATCCGCTGCACATGGACATACCCAGGTTATACAGCAGGGCGAGAGCCTGAAACTCGGCTTCATTTTCATAATCCCCAGTGGAATAGCTGGCGAGTAGGCAGCTGAAACACTCCTGCACGTGAACGTCATTCATCTTTGGATCGAAGACCTGGATGGGCTCTTTGCACAGCCAGTACGCGGCACAGAGGAGGAAACGCAGACACTTCTCCAGAATGGTCACTCCGATTTGGCCACTGACCCGTTGGATGGTCATGTCCTGACGGACACTGCGCAGACGGTCAAACACGTAGTCATAGACCTCTGCCCAGGGCTCCTCGCGCCTGGGAACGATTTCATCAATCAGGTAGTGGACAGTTTGCAGCAAGACACCGGCCGGGCGAAGCTCACACAGTCGAGCAGCCTCCTTCCCGGCCGCTGGCCGTGAATATTCCTTCACCGTTCTCCGCGGGTCGGCTTCGGGTGGCCGGTTTCTCGCCGTTCCCGCTAGGATTTCAAACTTGTGAAGCCTCTTCTGCCTCTGTCGCTCGTCCCTCTCTCGATCCGGACACATGCCGGGGCAGGTTCCCGTCTGGACCACATCCGGCTCCGCACACTTCGCAGACGTCATATCTGCGTTCGGCAAACCAGCATTCCCGAAGAGGAATATCCCGGCCTGAAGAAGGAAAGAGGAGATACATAGGAATATGAGCAGGGAGATATCCTTCACTCCCCTGGCGATTCAGTCGGTTAAGATCAGAGGCCATTCGGCCCATTGTGCCTGTGCCGGCTCTTTGAAAGAGCGATCCAACCAGGGGGCACAGATTTAAAGTAATTGGTCGGAGGTTTAGAGGGGATTTGAGGGGAAATTTCTCCACCCAGAGGGTGGTGCGGGTCTGGAACTCACTGCCTGAAAGGGTGGTCGAGGCAGAAACCCTCATCACATTTAAAAAGTACTTGGATAGGCACTTGAAGTGTTGTAACCTCCAGGGCTACGGACCAAGAGCTGGCAAGTGAGATTAGGCTGGAGAGCTCTTTGTCGGCCAGCACGGACACGATGGGCCCCTTCTGTGCCGTAAATTTCTATGATTCTATAATTAGTCCCACTCCCTGCTCTTTCCCCAGAGCCCCGCACATTTTCCCCCTTCCAGTATTTCTCCGATTCCCTTTTGAGAGTTACTGTTGAATCTGCTTCCACCGCCCTTTCAGGCAGCGCATTCCAGATCACAACCACTGAAGCAATGGGGTAAAGTTTCCCCAATGATGGGCTGCTCTTTTGGTGCAATCAAGAGACAAAAAAAACCTGTAACTTAACAATTACATTAAAATTTGCTTATTGGGGTTGAAGCAGCAACTCCAGTCCCTGCACGCCTCCCACAGTGGAATAGCCACCCCCGGGGCCCGGCCAGCGAGGGGCTCTTCCACTGTGGGAGGCGGCACTGTCCCGCCCGAAAACAACAGGACAAATCCCCGGGCCCGGCCTCACCCACCGCCCCGGCCTCTCGCTGAGCGCAGGCCCCGAGCCCCGGCCTCTCGCTGAGCGCAGGCCCCGAGCCCCGGCCTCTCGCTGAGCGCAGGCCCCGAGCCCCGGCCTCTCGCTGAGCGCAGGCCCCAAGCCCCGGCCTCTCGCTGAGCGCAGGCCCCGAGCCCCGGCCTCTCGCTGAGCGCAGGCCCCGAGCCCCGGCCTCTCGCTGAGCGCAGGCCCCGAGCCCCGGCCTCTCGCTGAGCGCAGGCCCCGAGCCCCGGCCTCTCGCTGAGCGCAGGCCCCGAGCCCCGGCCTCTCGCTGAGCGCAGGCCCCGAGCCCCGGCCTCTCCCTGAGCGCAGGCCCCGAGCCCCGGCCTCTCGCTGAGCGCAGGCCCCGAGCCCCGGCCTCTCCCTGAGCGCAGGCCCCGAGCCCCGGCCTCACCCTGAGCGCAGGCCCCGAGCCCCGGCCTCACCCTGAGCGCAGGCCCCGAGCCCCGGCCTCACCCCCGGCCGCTGCTCCCCGCGCCCTCCGGCGGCGGCGGCGGGAATTCCCTGATTGCGCCGTTCGCTTGTTTTCCTCCTTTGCGCCGATTCCCCCCTTTCCCTCAGTTCCCTCAAACCCGCAGTTTCTCTTCCATTGACCCCATTCCCCCTCAGTTTCCAACAGCTCCCATTTATCCGGTGCCTTTAGCGCAGTGAAACGTCCCGAGGCGCCTCGCGGGAGCGTAAATCAGACCAAGATTTGAGATATTGGGACAGGCGAGCAGAAGCTGGGTCAAAGCGGTGGGTTTTAAGGAGCGTCTCACAGGAGGAGAGCGAGGCGGAGAGGGTCAGGGAGGGGATTCCAGAGCTCGGGGCCCAGGCAGCTGAAGGCACGGCCGCCAATGGTGGAGCGATGGAAATCGGGGATGGACAAGAGGCCAGAACTGGAGGAGCGCAGAGATCTCCGAGGGTTGTGGGGCCAGAGGAGGTTACAGAGATAGGGAGCGGTTGGGTTAATGCATCAGGTCTATGAGCCATTAACCTAAACTTTCTCCTTTCTCCACAGAAGCTGCCTGCCCAGCTGAGTGTTTCCGGCATTTCCTGGTTTTATTTCTAAAGTGCAGCAGTTTTTTTTTGCTTCTTTGTTTTAAAACCCAAGTTTGGCGTCACCGAGCTATGCCTCACCTTCTCTCCTACTCTGTCCAGCCTTGGCAGCGTTCAGCACTGTGGCTATCAGCCCTTCTCCTGCGTACCTCAATGAAAAACAAACTATAACAACAGCTCCTTTATTTAAGTTGTTTGTTTATTCCAAATGCTGTTTTAATGTTAAACTTGCATTTCTATCTTTAGAAAGGAATAAAGTACTAAGAGAGGGTCCCCTTTACTCTAAATCCCTCCCCAGTTGCAGGTTTGTGTCTGGTAAACACTTTCATATTGCAGCATAGGACTTGGGCAGCAGACGTCAATAGTGTTGTCCTCATGAACTAAGCTGTCAGTTCCATAACTCCCCGGGCTGCCCATTATCATGCTGACTGGTGATTCCAGCCAGTCCTCTGTTGAATCTGCATCACTCTCACTGTAGTCACTGTGCGAAATTTCTTCCAGAAAGACTTCTGGATAGTCGGAGTTTAGCCAGTCCCCATCCTCCATGTCGTTTAGTTCATCTATTTCATTCTCACTGATACCCTCTGTTAGAAACTTTCTGATCTGGTAGCCACGATAGGCTGCTTGGATTTTGATGGCAGCCTCTGCCTGTTTCCGGATCTGTGCCCGGGTCTGGTAGCCTTTCCAGGCGGCCTGGATCATCAGGGCCGCATTCACCTCTTCTTGGTAGCGTTTCCGGGTCTGCAGTGACCTCTTTTGACACTCCTGGTGCTTGAAGTGACCAGATTTGGAGCGTAGCTTGTTCGAGACTATCTCAGTGTTGTAAGCGGTTGTTCCAATCAAATTCTTCCGGGATGCAGACACTATTGGTCTAGGGATATCCACGCACAAAGTCCCGTCGGTTAATGTCATTCCCAGTGAAGACACCACTCTCTGGCGGAGCGATGTGGACGAGTGTGAAGCCGTCAGTTTGACAAGACCTGTAGCAGTTTCCTTGCGTTCTCGATCGGTGTCTCCATCCGGTAGGTCGTGAAGGTAGGGCTTGCAGTAAATGCCTCTCTGCCATTCTCCATGTGGCCTATCCTGAGAGTTGGTAGGACTTAATTCCAGGTGACCCCCGGGGACAGATGGCTTGTACATAAAGGCACTGCCACCGTAGTCCAGACCATTGTAAGTGGCCTGTTGATTGTCTTTGGTCGGGCTGGCTGAGCTCAATGGGCACGGCATTGTCGGTGACCCATAGGCTGAGACCGGCTGCATTGTTGTTGCAATTTCAAGTTGTTTGGCTTTGTTGATGAAGTTGGAAAGAGTTGATGGCTGTTCCTCCAGTGAGCTGGTATATTTGATCAGTTTCCTGTTGGTCTCAGGGCTGGTTGATGTGGAGGACACCATATATTCTGATTTATTGGTAATTCTGAGCACAGGTTCAACAGGCACCTGAGAAAGGTGAGCAATGCTTTTGTTCAACAGATGCATTCCCTCGTCTTCCATATCTATATTTGTGCCATAGCTGTACCGCGGCCGCCTTGAATTGGGCGGCCTGGCTCCTTGATAGTTTTCCTTTTTCTCAGGAGAAGTTAACCCATCATTGGTCTCAGGCAACCTGTCTTCTTGTTTTGCCTCAAACTGGGTTTCGAAAGCGAACCCTTTCCCCCATCCTTCCAAACTCTTCAGCCCTCCCGTTGTCAGGCCACCTTGACCGTATCCATCTGTTCCGTTCACCACAGTGCTCAGAGGTTCCAGACTGTTCCAAGTCTCTAGAACGTTGATCGCTGCACTGCTTTTTTCCCTTGAACTTTTTCGTGTTCTTCTTACAGGATATTCAGATGACAAAGAGATGTCTGCCAGTCCACTCGGTACCTGCTCTGCGGCAATATCAGACTTGGACACGGCAAGTTCAATATCCGGGCTCTGTATTATCTCTGTTTGAATGTTGCTCAGCTCCTTCACAGCTGGTTCAGCCTTGAAATGTTCCCTGGACAAACTCTTGTGCTTTATGTGTTTTCTCTTGACCTCAGGGCTTGTGATGTTGGATATCACAGTGTACTCCATCTTCTGTGAAGCTCGCAGGTTGGGTTCTGCGGGCATGTATTGGGAGCCTGAATATTTATCAGGATCACATCTGATCTCTTCTCCTTTGTCCATGTTGGCCCTGTAGCTGTACTTTGGGCGCCGCGATGAGGGTCTGATGTAGGGATCCCCCCAATTTTCACATTCCACCGAGAAAGGTCTGTGGTTTTCGGCGACTCCGTGTCTCGACTCTGGGTGCATGTCAGAGAGAGAAACCTTCTCCGTCCGTTCCAGAATCTTCTCCCCGCCTCCCTTGCTGTCTCTTTCACCCCTGGGCTGGGTCTGACCACTGGGATATTTGTCATCTCGCGACTTCCCCTTTGACCCCGTCTCAGCTGTCATTTCTCTCGGAGACTCGGACCTGGTCTTCACAGGTTTGCTCAGTTTGTCGTCCCGCACGTTCAGAGCCTCCTCATCACTAGTCCGGACCACCTGGGTGCTATTGCCACTCGCATGTTCGTCTTTTGAGGTCCTTCTGGACTTCCTTTTGCCATGTTCCGATGGAGACCGACCGTCCACCAGTGGATTTAATGTCTGGTTCTTGGTTTCGAAGGGATGAGGAACTAACTCGGACATATAGAGATGGACATTGGGACTCTGTCTGCTTTCTCCTCGCCTCCTGCTTGAGTCTTTGGATTCGGGCCTGGGCGGTTTGTCTGAGCTGCGATGCTTGCTCTGGCTTACCTTTGGGTCAGGGTTGCTGATATTTGAATGCATGATGTGGGCAATTCTACAGCTGGGCTCTGTCAGGGACTCTGGGGAGGGACAGTAGTGCTTCTCATGGTGATGTTTGACCTCCTCTTCCCCTTTGGTCCTGTAGCTGTACTTTGGGCGCCGCAATGAGGGGCTGATGTAGGGATCCCCCCAACTTTCCCGTTCCACCGAGAAAGGTCTGTGGTTTTCGGCGACTCCGTGTCTCGACTCTGGGTGCACGCCAGAGAGAGAAACCTTCTCCGCACGATCCAGAATCTTCTCCCCGCCTCCCTTGCTGTCTCTTTCACCCCTGGGCTGGGCCTGACCACTGGCATGTTTGTCATCTCGCGACCTCCCCTTTGCCCCTGTCTCAGCTGTTGCTCCTCTCGTATGCGCCGAGGCGGATTTGACGGTTTTCCCTGGTTTGTCCTCCTTAATGATCAGGTTATCCTCGTGACAGCTCAGCGGTGTCTGAACGATGACAACAGCATTGCCGTGATCCATTATCTGACCTGAGAACACAACAGAAAGCATTTCATTGACAAACGTTATTTGACTTTTCCCAGCAAGAAAGAAAGACTTGCATTTCTGTAGCGCCTTTCACGACCCCCGGACGTCCCAAAGCGCTTTACAGCCAATGAAGTACTTTTTGAAGTGTAGTCACTGTTGTAATGTGGGAAATGCGGCAGCCAATTTGCGCACAGCAAGATCCCACAAACAGCAATGTGATAAATATTGGGCAGGACACCGGGGAGAACTCCCCTGCGCTTCTTCGAAATAGTGCCACAGGATCTTTTACGTCCACCTGAAAGAGCAGAAAGGGCCTCGGTTTAACGTCTCATCCGAAAGACGGCACCTCCGACAGTGCGGCGCTCCCTCAGCACCGCACTGGGAGAGTCAGCCTAGATTTTTGTGCTCAAGTCTCTGGAATGGGACTTGAACCCACAACCTTCTGACTCAGGGAGTCGTGCGACCCACTGAGCCACGGCTGACACTGAGCCAGGTCTCACAGAACAGCATAGAGTGAGACTCACTCCGCAGAGTAAGTGAATCAAGCGGTTAAATGGTGTTCGGAGATTACAAGGCCTGAATTTACAGGCTGACAATTGTTTCATTTCTTGCTCGCTGACAGCGAATGCTCAAAATATGGTTTAAATGCTGCAAAGTTTCTAACTGAAAGCTAAAGTTATGATACTATCAGCAGTCAGAAACTTCTCACTGGAACTGAGCAGGTTAATGGTGATCTGACAGAGATCTCCAATATTATGAAGAGTTATGATAGGATGAATGGTGAGACTGTTTCCACCAATCACAGATGGATTAACAAGAGTGAGATTAGACTGGGTGGGATATTAAAGGGTACGGGGAGTGAGGGGGGAGTGGGATTAGACTGGGTGGGATATTAAAGGGTGCGGGGAGTGAGGGGGAGAGTGGGATTAGACTGGGTGGGATATTAAAGGGTACGGGGAGTGAGGGGGGAGTGGGATTAGACTGGGTGGGATATTAAAGGGTACGGGGAGTGAGGGGGAGAGTGGGATTAGACTGGGTGGGATATTAAAGGGTGCGGGGAGTGAGCGGGAGAGTGGGATTAGACTGGGTGGGATATTAAAGGGTCTGGGGAGTGAGGGGGAGAGTGGGATTAGACTGGGTGGGATATTAAAGGGTCTGGGGAGTGAGCGGGAGAGTGGGATTAGACTGGGTGGGATATTAAAGGGTACAGGGAGTGAACGGGAGAGTGGGATTAGACTGGGTGGGATATTAAAGGGATTGGGGAGTGAGGGGGAGAGTGGGATTAGACTGGGTGGGATATTAAAGGGTGCGGGGAGTGAACGGGAGAGTGGGATTAGACTGGTTGGGATATTAAAGGGTACGGGGAGTGAACGGGAGAGTGGGATTAGATTAGGGGCTCGTGGAGAAACACACCAGTACAGACTGGATGGGCTAAATGGCCTGTTTCTATTCTGGAATATTCTATTGTAGGAACTCAGGGATTTTGGGATCAGGAAAAGGTAATTTGTCACAGTAAGCCAATCCCTTTTGATTGGTCTGTACCCCATTTACATCTATCCATCTCAGTCTAATCTCTCCGACCATCTGATTATCAATTGAAGCCATTTAGATGGATACTAATCCAATTCTCTTTCATTCTGTGTGTGAATTGCCGCTTTTTAAATTCTACCCCTACATCAGCTGTGGCTCAGTGGGTAGCACTCTCACCTCTGAGTCAGAAGGTCATGGGTTTGAGTCCCAGGACGACACCCCTGGTGCAGTACTGAGGGAGCGCTGCAGTGTCGGAGGGGCAGAACTGAGGGAGCGCTGCACTGTCGTAGAGGCAGTACTGAGGGAGTGCCGCACTGTCGGAGGGGCAGTACTGAGGGAGCGCTGTACTGTCGGAGGGCAAGTAATGAGGGAGTGCCGCACTGTCGGAGGGGCAGTACTGAGGGAGTGCCGCACTGTCGGAGGGGCAGTACTGAGGGAGTGCCGCACTGTCGGAGGGGCAGTACTGAGGGAGCGCTGTACTGTCGGAGGGGCAGTACTGAGGGAGTGCCGCACTGTCGGAGGGGCAGTACTGAGGGAGTGCCACACTGTCGGAGGGGCAGTACTGAGGGAGTGCCGCACTGTCGGAGGGGCAGTACTGAGGGAGCGCTGCACTGTCAGAGGGGCAGTACTGAGGGAGTGCCGCACTGTCGGAGGGGCAGTACTGAGGGAGTGCCGCACTGTCGAATGGGCAGTACTGAGGGAGTGCCGCACTGTCGGAGGGGCAGTACTGAGGGAGCGCTGCACTGTCGGAGGGGCAGTACTGAGGGAGCGCCTCACTGTCGGAGGGGCAGTACTGAGGAAGTGCTGCACTGTCGGAGGGCCAGTACTGTGGGAGCGCTGCACTGTCGGAGGGCCAGTACTGTGGGAGCGCTGCACTGTCGGAGGAGCCGTCTTTCAGATGCAACATTAAACCGAGGTCCTGTCTTCCCTCTCAGGTGGATGTAAAAAGTCCGATGGCCACTATTTCGAAGAAGAGCGGGGGGATCTCCCCGGTGTCCTGGGGCCAATATTTATCCCTTAACCAACATCATTAAAACCGATTAACTGGTCATTATCACATTGCTACAATAGCAAAATACTGCAGATGCTGGATAGCTGAACTAACAGAAAATGCTGGAAACACTCAGCAGGTCAGGCAGCATCCGTGGGAGCTTGCTGTGCCCAAATTGGCTGTCACGTTTCCTACATTACAACAGTGACCACACTTCATTGGTTGTAAAGCACTTTGGGATGTCCTGAGGTCATGAAAGGTGCTGTAGAAATGCAAGATCTTTCTTGATGTCAGTGTGAACAGTTTGCCTGGATTGAGTTTATCGATCCCTTTCATAATTTGTAAAACTTCAATCAGGTCACCTTGATATCTCCTGTTTCCCAAACCTCCTTAAACTGTGCTCAGAATTGAGATTCCCAGGCCTGGTCTTGCCTTGGCTACTCTGTGCTGAGTCCCGAGTCGCGCTCAGTGTCGGTGAGACCCTGCCATGAGGTGACCAGGAATACAGTGATACTCCTGCTGGGATCTGCAGATTTTCACCCTTCCCTCGGTTTCTCCATATTTCCATCTGTTTTGTAACCAAGCTTCCTGTTGTTTATAATTCTGAGAAATGCCAGCAACACTTCAAGATGAGAACATCCCAAAGTATCCCTTTCCCTGAGCTGTATCTTAAATGTTTTTCATTGTTATTTAGGTCCTGCTAACAAAATAATGGGACCAACTCTTAAAAAAACACCTGTTATAATTATCATTTGACAATTCGCGCCACACAAGTGCCAGGCAATGACCATCTCCTGTAAGAGAGAGTCTAACCACCTCCCCATGACATTCAACGGCATTACCATCACCGAATCCCCCACCATCAACATCCTGAGGGTCACCATTGACCAGAAACTTACCTGGACCAGCCACATAAATACTGTGGCAACAAGAGCAGGTCAAGGCTGGGTATTCTGCGGCGAGTGTCTCACCTCCTGACTCCCCAAAGCCTTTCCACCATCTACAAGGCACAATTAAGGAGTGTGATGGAATACTCTCCACTTGCCTGGATGAGTGCAGCTCCAACAACACTCAAGAAGCTCGACATCATCCTGGACAAAGCAGCCTGTTTTATTGGCACCCCATCCACCACCTTAAACATTCACTCCCTCCACCACCGGCGCACCGTGGCTGCAGTGTGTACCATCTACAAGATGCACTGCAGCAACTCGCCAAGGCTTCTTCGGCAGCACCTCCCAAACCCGTGACCTCTTCCACCTAGAAGGACAAGGGCAGCAGGCGCATGGGAACACCACCACCTCCAAGTTCCCCCCCCCCCGAAGTATAGAAACCCCTCGATTAGATTCCAGCCTGTAACTCACTCCCGGGTATCTGTTATTCTATATATAAACCCCTCGAACCCCTCGATTAGATTCCAGCCTGTAACTCACTCCCGGGTATCCGTTATTCTATATATAAACCCCTCGATTAGATTCCAGCCTGTAACTCACTCCCGGGTATCTGTTATTCTATATATAAACCCCCCGAACCCCTCAATTAGATTCCAGCCTGTAACTCACTCCCGGGTATCTGTTATTCTATATATAAACCCCCCCGAACCCCTCGATTAGATTCCAGCCTGTAACTCACTCCTGGGTATCTGTTACTCTATATATAAATCCCCCGAACCCCTCGATTAGATTCCAGCCTGTAACTCACTCCCGGGTATCTGTTATTCTACATATAAACCCTCCGAACCCCTCGATTAGATTCCAGCCTGTAACTCACTCCCGGGGTATCTGTTATTCTATATATAAACCCCTCGAACCCCTCGATTAGATTCCAGCCTGTAACTCACTCCCGGGTATCTGTTATTCTATATATGAACCCCTCGATTAGATTCCAGCCTGTAACTCACTCCCAGGTATCTGTTATTCTATATATAAACCCCCCCCCCCCCCGCCTAACCCCTCGATTAGATTCCAGCCTGTAACTTACTCCCAGGTATCTGTTATTCTATATATAAACCGCCCCGAAACCCTCGATTAGATTCCAGCCTGTAACTCACTCCCGGGTATCTGTTACTCTATATATAAACTCCCCGAACCCCTCGATTAGATTCCAGCCTGTAACTCACTCCCGGGTATCTGTTATTCTATATATAAACCACCCCGAACCCCTCGATTAGATTCCAGCCTGTAACTCACTCCCGGGTATCCGTTATTCTATATATAAACCCCTCGATTAGATTCCAGCCTGTAACTCACTCCCAGGTATCTGTTATTCTACAGATAAACCCCCCAAACCCCTCGATTAGATTCCAGCCTGTAACTCACTCCCGGGTATCTGTTATTCTACATATAAACCCTCCGAACCCCTCGATTAGATTCCAGCCTGTAACTCACTCCCGGGGTATCTGTTATTCTATATATAAACCCCTCGAACCCCTCGATTAGATTCCAGCCTGTAACTCACTCCCGGGTATCTGTTATTCTACATATAAACCCTTCGATTAGATTCCAGCCTGTAACTCACTCCTAGGTATCTGTTAGTCTATATATAACACCCCCCCCACCCACCCCCTCCGAACCCCTCGATTAGATTCCAGCCTGTAACTCACTCCCAGGTATCTGTCATTCTATATATAAACCACCCCGAACCCCTCAATTAGATTCCAGCCTGTAACTCACTCCCGGGTATCTGTTATTCTATTTATGAACCCCTCGATTAGATTCCAGCCTGTAACTCACTCCCGGGTATCTGTTATTCTATACATGAACCCCTCGATTAGATTCCAGCCTGTAACTCACTCCCAGGTATCTGTTATTCTATATATAAACCCCCCCCCCGAACCCCTCGATTAGATTCCAGCCTGTAACTCACTCCCAGGTATCTGTTATTCTATATATAAACCACCCCGAACCCCTCGATTAGATTCCAGCCTGTAACTCACTCCGGGTATCTATTATTCTATATATAAACCCCCCCCCCCCGCCGAACCCCTCGATTAGATTCCAGCCTGTAACTCACTCCCAGGTATCTGTTATTCTATATATAAACCGCCCCGAAACCCTCGATTAGATTCCAGCCTGTAACTCACTCCCGGGTACCTGTTATTCCATATATAAACCTCCCCGAAACCCTCGATTAGATTCCAGCCTGTAACTCACTCCCGGGTATCCATTATTCTATATATAAACCCCTCGATCCAGCCTGTATTGCTGCACAGCAATGGTTAAAGGGGATAATGATTCACATTTCTAGGCAACCTATTTTTGTGAGAAGTACCTTCATGGTCTTTTCTTTTAGCTTCATCTTCCTTCTTATCTATTCGGACCTCATCTCCTGTCGCTCGCCTCTGGATACTCTCTTCCTTCTCCCTGCCTTCTCTTCTCTCTGTTTTCCTGCTCTCTTTGTGTTTGCTTCTCCGTCTTTCCTTTTCTCTATCTCTCTCTTTAACGTTATCTTTCTCTTTTTCTCTTTCTTTCTCTCGTTCCTTGTCATCAATCCTTTTCTCATCTATTTTCTTGTGACATATTTCTACGCATTGATCTTTTTCCATTTTCCTTTGTGAAGTTTTCATATCCATAGTGAAGAGAAGTACAGAAAGTGATTAGAGTCATGGACAGCCTCTGGAATCAGTCAGTATTAATATGGCCATTTTACAGAGCTGCTGGTTCACGGAGACTGAGGGCCTGGTCTACACTGAACTCCCCAGGAGACGCTGGAGAGAGAGCGAGGAGCCCGGGGATGGGCAGCCCATGTGGCCCTTTCTGGTCCGTTGGCGCGCCTGCGAAGACCAGCATCAGTAGACAACAACAACTTGTATTTATATAGCGCCTTTTACACAGTAAAACGTCCCAAGGCTCTGCACAGGAGCAAAATTGACACCGAAACAAAGAAGGAGATATTTGGGCAGGTGACCAAAAGCTTGGTCAAAGAGGTAGGTTTTAAGGAGCATCTTACTGGAGGAGAGAGAGTTAGAGAGGCGGAGAGGTTCAGGGAGGGAATTCCGGAGCTTAGGGCCCAGGCACCTGAAGGCACGGCCGCCAATGGTGGAGCGATGGAAATCGGGGATGGACAAGAGGCCAGAACTGGAGGAGTGCGGGGATCTGGGAGGGTTGTGGGGCTGGAGGAGGTTACAGAGATAGGGAGGGGCGAACCCACGGAGGGATTTGAACACGTGAATATTTAAGATAGAAAAACACCCTAAAGCGCTTCACAGAGGCGTAAAGCAAAAAGACAGAGGCCGAGCCAAAGACGGAGCGATTAGGAGAGGGTGACTGAATGGAGGGCAAAGGTCACAAGGGAAGGCAACAGGAGAGAAGCATAAGAGGGGATGAGAAGAAGTAAAGTCCGATGTAAGCAACGGGCTCAGATCCAGAGTGGCAGCCAGAGTTGCGGGAATGGGCGCAGAGGGAATTCAGGTTCCAGGGTCTGGGCAGAGACTTCTCCTCGTGCCAGACACCAGCGGAGAGACGGGAATCGGCCCAGGAGAAAGCTGATTTGTGCCCGGGACGGCAGCGAGCAGCGGAGGAAAGCAGGGGGAGCCAAGAATTCACTCACTCGGAAACACCGCTCCTGGGACAGGGAATCCTAGAGACAAAGGGAAAATCTGGGTGCGCAGCAACGTAAAAATGAATGGGGTGCACGGCCGTATTTGAAACCGCGTCAATTTAGTTCATTCGGCAAAAAGCAGATCCTGAATCCAGGAAAAGTCCAGCTAGGAATGCGTGGACCTGCCTCGGACACCATTCTATGATGTCGCAGATAGATCGGAATGCTCAAAGATTAAACATTAATTGAGGGTGGGGTGGGGGGGGAAGAATCATAATTTGATGCTTTGAGACCAGGTGTTGGGGCTGGTTGATGTGTTCGGTGGAGGCTCAGGTACACGGATAGAGTTTAAATTCCCGCTCCCACTAATTCCCACATACCTGGAGTTACTGATTCTAAGATCTCAGTGTTCTGATTCAGGATTTCTCCACCAACAGTGCCAAGAACAGCCCTTTCCAAAGCAACTGGTTCAAACGAGCGAGAATAACGATTGCAAACAGGACTGAGTTGCCCGGGCTTGGAGCTGCATAAGGCCCAGGTTTGGATGGGTGCCTCTTGCTTCAAGGCATTTCTCCCTTTCGCTCTCTTTGAAGAAATCAGCCCGAGCTCTGAAACGGAGTCTTGTCGTGGGATCACTGCTTGTTTGGGAAAGTTGTGTCAGAACGAGATCTATAAATCAAAGAGGAATACCTTCTCCTCAAGGCCCCCTCTCGAGATACCTGCACTTTGCTGAGGCTGAAACTCCCAAATGTCAGGGTGACATCACAAGCTGACAAGTTGTTACAATCGATGAGGTCACAAACACCAGGAAGTGTGTAATTTTGACCGTGATGACATCGCTTTCTCAGAGGTCAGCACGACCACAGGTCCACGACCTCAACAAGCTCATTATTGCAGTGTTGGCACAGACAGTGCCTCAGGGGTGGGGGTCTTGCTGGGGTGTGGGTACCAGGGACACCCTGCAACACCTCACCCAGTGTCTGTTCGTGGGTGAAACAGTATCACAGATTCTGCCCTCACCCCACAGCCATACACCGGCCCTCTGAACAGCCAAGGTCACTGGGCACGGGCCAGGAACAGGAACCCGGCCTGACCTTTCCCCTCCATGACACAGCACTGCACCTAGTTGCAGCTCCCATGACTGATATTGCAACTCTGATCAGTGACCAAACCGGGCGGTGCTCTCCTGCTCCCCGGGCCCAGTCCCACACTGGGCGGTGCTCTCCTGCTCCCCGGGCCCAGTCCCACACCGGGCGGTGATCTCCCGCTCCCCGGGCCCAGTCCCACACCGGGCGGTGATCTCCCGCTCCCCGGGCCCAGTCCCACACCGGGCGGTGCTCCCCGGGGCCCAGTCCCACACCGGGCGGTGCTCTCCTGCTCCCCGGGCCCAGTCCCACACCGGGCGGTGCTCTCCCGCTCCCCGGGGCTCAGTCCCACACCGGGCGGTGCTCTCCCGCTCCCCGGGGCTCAGTCCCACACCGGGCGGTGCTCCCTGGGCTCAGTCCCACACCGGGCGATGCTCCCCGGGCCCAGTCCCACACCGGGCGGTGCTCCCCGGGCCCAGTCCCACACCGGGCGGTGCTCTCCCGCTCCCCGGGGCTCAGTCCCACACCGGGCGGTGCTCCCCGGGGCCCAGTCCCACACCGGGCGGTGCTCTCCTGCTCCCCGGGGCTCAGTCCCACACCGGGCGGTGCTCTCCCCCTCCCCGGGGCCCAGTCCCACACCGGGCGGTGCTCTCCTGCTCCCCGGGGCTCAGTCCCACACCGGGCGGTGCTCTCCCGCTCCCCGGGGCCCAGTCCCACACCGGGCGGCGCTCCCCGGGGCCCAGTCCCACACCGGGCGGTGCTCTCCCGCTCCCCGGGGCCCAGTCCCACACCGGGCGGTGCTCTCCCCCTCCCCGGGGCTCAGTCCCACACCGGGCGGTGCTCCCCGGGGCCCAGTCCCACACCGGGCGGTGCTCTCCTGCTCTCCGGGGCTCAGTCCCACACCGGGCGGTGCTCTCCCCCTCCCCGGGGCTCAGTCCCACACCGGGCGGTGCTCCCCGGGGCCCAGTCCCACACCGGGCGGTGCTCTCCTGCTCCCCGGGGTTCAGTCCCACACCGGGCGGTGCTCTCCGGGGCTCAGTCCCACACCGGGCGGTGCTCTCTCCCTCCCCAGGGCTCAGTCCCACACCGGGCGGTGCTCTCCGGGGCTCAGTCCCACACCGGGCGGTGCTCTCCCCCTCCCCGGGGCTCAGTCCCACACCGGGCGGTGCTCTCCTGCTCCCCGGGGCCCAGTCCCACACTGGGCGGCGCTCCCCGGGCCCAGTCCCACACCGGGCGGTGCTCCCTGGGCTCAGTCCCACACCGGGCGGCGCTCCCCGGGCCCAGTCCCACACCGGGCGGTGCTCCCTGGGGCTCAGTCCAGCCATCATCCCCCAGGCCCTAGACTGGATAATGTAGTGTAATTTAGTCCCTGCACCAGGGGAGCTATTTTTACCATTTTATCAAATATTTGTTAAATTAAAAGACATTTCTCGTTCCCTTTATGTCCAAGCTCTTTACTGTTCGTGTCATAAAACATTATTTTAATGATGTGAAGTTCCGAGCGTCCCGTGTATTTATTGCAGTTTCAGCAGTTTTCCATTTGTACATCCTCCTGTTCCTCGGTTCCTGATTACATACCCAGAAATATAGGAACAGGAGGAGGCCATTCAGCCCCTCGAGCTTACTCCGCCATTCTATCAGTTCATGGCTGATCTGTACCTCAAATCCATTTACCTGCCTTTGCTCCATATCCCTTAATACCCTTCCTTACCCAACAAAAATATCTCCAACTCAGTCTTGAAAGCTCCATTTGACCCTCAGCATCTAGTTTTTTTTGGGGGAGAGAGTTCCAGATTTCCACCACCCTTTGTGTGAAGTGGTGCTTCCTGACATCACCCCTGAACGGCCTGGCTCTAATTTTAAAGTTCTGCCCCCTTGTTCTGGACTCCCCCCACCAGAGGAAATAGTTTCTCTCGATCTCCCCTATCAACTCCTGTAATCATCTTAAACACCTCGATCAGATCACCCTTTAATCTTCGATACTCGAGGGAATACAAGCCCAGTCTGTGCAACCTGTCCTCATAATTTAACCCTTTAAGTTAACAATAATGAGGTTCCATATATCACAGCACCTTCACATAATCGAAGCTGTGAGGCCTCAGATTTCTTTGCCTTTTATCCTGACGGTGCTGAGTCATGTGGGGCCTAGTGTCCTGGGCTCTCCCCTCCCCCACCCCACCCAAGAACCTCGACACTGAGGTCCCCAAATTCTGGGGGCAGAGGCGGCTCCAAGGGGCTGCTGCTTGTATCGGAGGAACGGTATTTGGGGCTGAATTCTGTTCCAATTTTAGTCGCTTCACCATTGGCGGCCGTGCCTTCAGCTGCCTGGGCCCTAAGTTCTGGAATTCCCTCCCTAAACCTCTCCGCCTCTCTCTCCTCCTTTAAGATGCTCCTTAAAACTGACCTCTTTGACCAAGCTTTTGGTCACCTGTCCTAATATCTCCTTATGTGGCTCAATGTCAAACTTTTTCTGATTTAGTCTCAGGATAAGGGGGTGGCCATTTAGGACTGAGATGAGGAGGAATTTCTTCACTCAGAGGGTCGTGGATCTTTGGAATTCTCTACCCCAGAGGGCTGTGGATGCTCAGTCGTTGAGTATATTCAAGGCTGAGATCGATAGATTTTTGGACTCTAGGGGAAGCAGGGGATATGGGGATCGGGCGGTAAAGTGGATGTCGTAAGAATGAGCCTTACGCGTGGTGAACTTAAAGTAAGCTTTAATCAACTAAAAAGGTGCTACATACAAAAGAGGTCTTACTCTATGCCTCTCCAGGATTCAACTGATCAGTCCAGTATTTATCCTGGACTAATCACAGGAAGTGATGCAATAAAGTTCGAGTCACAGGAAGCTGTATTGTGTTACCACATTCTCCCCCCCCAAAAGATTAGGAGGCCGGGATGCTCCCTCCATTTCGTAGCCGCCGGACGAGGGAGAGCCGCACCCGTTTGGGTTCTCGTAGCGGTAGAGGGCCCCTAGCCCGTTTACCCACCGCGGGCCGTGGACCAGAGTCCGAGTGATCCGGCCCGCTCTGTGAGGGGTCAGGACGATCCTGACTGTGTACTGGTGCCCGAACGGGTGTCGGGCAGGGCTGTGGCAGATCCGTTTCCGAGCGTATGGTACGGGGTGGATCGTGGCTGCGCGTGCGAGCCCCGACGGGCTCATAGTCAGTCTGCCCCAGGTCGGCACGCTGGAGTGAGGTACCAGCCGGCGTCAGATCCAGATCGTAATGAGAGGCACCTGGCGAGCCCAGAGATGTGCCTGGTACAATATCATCCCCTGGTGTCCCTCTATGTTTCGGCGGGCAGGGAGCCAGATCCCGCAATGACACGGTAGATTCCCGACCGTCAGGATACCGAATATAGGCGTAGGTAGGGTTGACGTCAGTGAGCTCAACCTCATCTACCAGGGGGTCATTCTTAGACGCCTGGACATATCTTCGGAGTAGCACTGGTCCCGGTGCAGTCAGCCACGACGGGAGAGATATCCCATAGGATGAGCGACGCTGAAATCGGAAGAACCGTTCATGAGGCGTCGTATTTGTGGCGGTCGAAAGGAGGGACCGTGTGGAGTGTAATGCGTCTGGAAGTACTGCTTCCCATTGCTGGTTGGGTAGGCCCCGAGATCTCAAAGCCAGACGTACCGCATTCCAGATGATAGCGTTAAAACGCTCGACTTGCCCATTCCCGACCGGATGATAAGGCGTCGTTCTGCTGGCAGCAATACCCCGTTCCGAGAGATAGGCCTTGAGTTCTCCTGACATAAAAGAAGGGCCCCGATCCGAATGAACATAGGATGCCATGCCACAGAAAGCAAATACCTGCTCAAGGCAGCTGATAACCGTGGTCGTCAGCATATTGGGGCAGGGAAAGGCAAACGGAAAACGGGAATACTCATCGACCATGGTCAATAGATAAGTGTTGCGAGTTGAAGAGGGCAACGGCCCCTTAAAATCGATGCTAAGCCGTTGCATTGGCTGGGTCGCATGTATGAGTATACCACCCGAGGGGCGGAAAAACTGAGGTTTCAATTCCGCACAGACTCTGCAGTCCGAGCACATCTTCTTTACATCCCCGGTAGAGAATGGGAGATTTCGGGACCGCACGAAGTGTAGCATGCGAGTAACGCCCGGATGACACAACCCATCATGGATGTCTACGAGCGTAGAGGGTGCCATGGCGGAGCAGAATGCTCGTGTGAGGGTATCCGGAGCCACATTCTCCTTGCCAGGTCGATAGTGGATGGTGTAACCAAAAGAGGCCAATTCCAGCCGCCAAAGCTGGATTTTATTATTTTTAATTTTGGTCCGTTTTCGATTATCGAGCATGAAGGCGACCGATCGCTGGTCCGTGATTAAGGTAAAGTGCTGGCGAGCTAGGAGATGAGTCCACTTCCGTACTACCTCTATGATGGCTGTAGCTTCTTTCTCGACTGGAGGATAATGTAGCTCAGCCCCTTGAAAAGTCCTGGACAAAAATGCCACCGGACGACCTTCCTGATTCAGAGTGGCCGAGATCGCCACCTCCGAGGCATCACACTCAACAACAAAAGGAAGACTCTCATCGCTGGAGTGAAGAGTCGCTTTCTCCAACTGTTTTTTCAGGAGGTTAAAGGCTGCAACAGCCGCTGTGTCCAGTGGGAATGTGCTGGCCTTCAGTAGAGGTTGGATTCGGTCCGAGAAGTTAGGAATCCATTTAGCATAGTATGCAAACAGGCCGAGGGCCCGGCGCAAGGAGGCCGGATTCTTAGGTGGCGGGAGTTCTTGGAGTGGGCGAAGCCTTTCAGGGTCAGGTTTAATGATGCCATTGCCCACACAATAGCCAAGGATGTTGATGGTTGGTTGTGACTCAATGGATTTAGCCGCATTTAATGTCAAATTACGGTGCTGGAGTGCATCCCAAAATCGTTGGAGATTGGCGTCATGTTCCCGCTGATTGCGACCTGCGACAGTAATATTGTCCAGATAAGGAAACGTATCCTTCAAGTCTTCCTGTTTGACCAGGTCATCCATTGCTCGCTGGAAGACAGCCACTCCATTAGTGACCCCAAAGGGGAGGCGACGAAATTGATACAGCCGTCCATTGGCTTCAAAGGCCGTATACTGCTTGTCTGAGACCTTCAAGGGTACCTGATGATAAGCACTTTTCAGATCATATGTTGAGAACACCGTGTACTCAGCCAGTTTATTAACCATATCATCGATGCGCGGCAATGGGTATGCGTCCAAGTCCGTATATTGATTGATGGTCTGTGAATAGTCAATGCACAGCCGTTTCTTGTGAGGTTGTAGAGGGTTCTTAACAATAACGACCTGGGCGCGCCATGGCGACGAACAAGGCTTGATGATATCCTCTGCTAAAAGCCGAGAAATCTCAGCCGCAATAAAAGACTGGTCTTCCTGACTGAAACGTCGTGACTTTGTTATAATCGGTTTGCATCGAGGAGGGATACTGGTAAACAGTGAGGGTTCATCCAGTGAAGCTGCTGACAATGCACAGAACGGTAATCAAGGTCGTATATTAGAAATAGTGAGTTCAGGTTTGGATCCGCCGAACTCAATGGTGAGCTTCTTATGCTGCTTTTGAAAATCCAGCCCTAAGATAAGATCACTACATAAGTCCTTGAGCACCGAAAGCCGGGTGGAGGGATACCTGTGACCATTAAGTGTTATTTCAACCATACAAAAGCCAGAAATTCTGGTATTAAGTGATGACTGAGCCATCGCAATTGCCTGGTCCGATGGGAAAACATGTAGCTTTAACTCTGCAACAATCTGTTCCCTAATGAAACTATCAGTGCTACCTGAGTCAATTAAGGCATCTAAAGTATGTCCATTAATTGATGCTTTTGTAGCTGCATGGAATAGGTTCTGAGGACAAGCAGCTGTAATTGGTGTCGTTGCACAAAGAGTGGCTGAAACTCTAGGTGTGTTTCTTCGAGAGAAAACCCGAGAGGAAGCACGATAGATTTTAGCCGGAACATCTTGATAGGCCCTTACCGGGGCAGTTCGGTAGGACTTAGCTTGATAAGCCCTCGTAGAGGCTCTTGATAGGCAAACCTTTGCAAAATGACCCTTTTTGTTGCAATGACTGCAAAACGCATTGCGAGCAGGGCAGAATTTCCGAGGGTGAAACTCATCACCACAAAAGAAGCATTTCTTAGATTGCCAAGAGGCTGCCACAGTGGGGTCATCATCCTCTTCATCAGTGAAGTCATCAGATTGATCGTCAGGGATAAAGTCCTCCCTAATAGAGTTCACCTGTGGCCTCTTAAATTGCCTGACTGTAGTTAAGGCAGCAGACCGAGGTCTGGGCACTGTGTAAAGGTCTGCATTTCTTTTTTGCCAGATCTAGAGAGCAAGCCATGTCATAAGCTCTCTGAAGCTCAAGTGTCTTACTTTCCAGTAGACGCTGGCGTATAAATGGGGAGGCAAGCCCGCAGATGAAAGCATCACGGATCATTTCTTCACGGTACAGCTCAGCTGAGGCCGCCTGAAAGTTACAGTCCATACTAAGTCTGCGAAGCTCTTGGAGGAATTTATCAATGGATTCCTCCGGCCCTTGTTGGGCTGTAGCTAGTAGATGTCTGGCATAGACCTCATTCGGTGTCTTAGTATATAGTCTTTTAAGCGTCCGAATTGCCTCCTCGTAACTGCCCCATTCCTCGACATACTGAAATACATTCGGGGTGACACAGTTGATGAGTATCCGCAATTTTGAGTCATCATCAGCCTTGCAATATTCGAGAAAATTGTCAAACGTGCGATACCAGTGTTTCCACACCTTACCGGCTGCTGGGGTGTTTGGGTCCAAGTCAAGACGCGATGGTTTAAGGATGTTTTCCATGATGGGTGATTCCCTGGATCCTTAGTTCCGAGTTCGTCCAAAAAGTTTGAGTGCGAAGTTTTTCAAAGTTGATTAAATTGTCGTAAGAATGAGCCTTACGCGTGGTGAACTTAAAGTAAGCTTTAATCAACTAAAAAGGTGCTACATACAAAAGAGGTCTTACTCTATGCCTCTCCAGGATTCAACTGATCAGTCCAGTATTTATCCTGGACTAATCACAGGAAGTGATGCAATAAAGTTCGAGTCACAGGAAGCTGTATTGTGTTACCACAGTGGAGTTGAGGTCGAGGACCAGCCATGATCTTATTGAATGGTGGAGCAGGCTCGAGGTGATGTATGGCCCACTCCTGCTCCTAATTCTTATGTTCTTATAATTTACGCTCCTGTGAAGCACCTTGGGACGTTTACTAGTTGTTGTTGCTCTGTGCAATAAACCTGTTAAATTGAGGGTATGGGGGTAGGGGGGAATGGGTGAGTCTGGATGTGTTCCTGAGCTTGGACCTGGTCGAGGCCCCAACGCTCAACAAGGCAAATGAGGGTATTGATTACCTTTTAAATCAAGGCCATTGCCCCTTTTGACCTCGGAAGGTTCCTACTCAGAGCATCACTGAGTTACGCTGGCACAAGCCGGTGTCAGCTGTGGCTCAGTGGGCAGCACTTTCAGCTTTGAGTCCGAAGGTTCAGGTCCCACTCCAGAGACTTGAGCCAATAATCCAGGCTGACAGTCCAGTGCCGCACTGTCGGGGGGGCAGTACTGAGGGAGCGCTGCACTGTCGGAGGCAGTACTGAGGGAGAGCTGCACTGTCGGAGGGGCAGTACTGAGGGAGCGCTGCACTGTCGGAGGCAGTACTGAGGGAGAGCTGCACTGTCGGAGGGGCAGTACTGAGGGAGCGCTGCACTGTCGGAGGGTCAGTACTGAGGGAGCGCCGCACTGTCGGAGGGGCAGTACTGAGGGAGAGCTGCACTGTCGGAGGGGCAGTACTGAGGGAGCGCTGCACTGTCGGAGGGTCAGTACTGAGGGAGCGCCGCACTGTCGGAGGGGCAGTACTGAGGGAGAGCTGCACTGTCGGAGGGGCAGTACTGAGGGAGCCCTGCGCTGTCGGAGGGGCAGTACTGAGGGAGTGCTGCACTGTCGGAGGGGCAGTACTGAGGGAGTGCTGCACTGTCGGAGGGGCAGTACTGAGGCAGCCCTGCGCTGTCGGAGGGGCAGTACTGAGGGAGTGCTGCACTGTCAGAGGGGCAGTACTGAGGGAGTGTTGCACTGTCGGAGGTGCAGTACTGAGGGAGCCCTGCGCTGTCGGAGGGGCAGTACTAAGGGAGCACCGCGCTGTCGGAGGGGCAGTACTGAAGGAGCGCCGTGTTGTCGGAGGGGCAGTACTGAAGGAGCGCCGCGCTGTCGGAGGGGCAGTACTGAGGGAGTGCTGCACTGTCGGAGGGGCAGTACTGAGGGAGCCCTGCGCTGTCGGAGGGGCAGTACTGAGGGAGTGCTGCACTGTCGGAGGGGCAGTACTGAGGGAGTGCTGCACTGTCGGATGGGCAGTACTGAGGGAGTGCCGCGCTGTCGGAAGGGCAGTACTGAGGGAGCGCCACACAGTCAGAGGGACAGTACTGAGGGGCAGTACTGAGGGAACGCCGCACTGTGGGAGGGGCAGTACTGAGGGAGCGCTGCACTGTGGGAGGGGCAGTACTGAGGGAGCGCTGCGCTGTCGGAGGGGCAGTACTGAGGGAGCCCTGCGCTGTCGGAGGGGCAGTACTGAGGGAGCACCGCACTGTCGGAGGGGCAGTACTGAGGGAGCGCCGGGCTGTCGGAGGGGCAGTACTGAGGGAGCCCTGCACTGTCGGAGGGGCAGTACTGAGGGAGCACCGCACTGTCGGAGGGGCAGTACTGAGGGAGCGCCGGGCTGTCGGGGGGGCAGTACTGAGGGAGTGCTGCACTGTCGGATGTGCAGTACTGAGGGAGCCCTGCGCTGTCGGAGGGACAGTACTGAGGGAGCGCTGCACTGTTGGAGGGGCAGTACTGAGGGAGCGCCGCACTGTCGGAGGGACAGTACTGAGGGAGCGCTGCACTGTCGGAGGGGCAGTACTGAGGGAGCGGTGCACTTTCGGAGGGTCAGTACTGAGGGAGCGCTGCACTGTCGGAGATGCCGTCTTTCAGAAGAGACGTTAAACCGAGGCCCCCTCTGCTCTCTCAGGTGGTTGTAAAAGATCCCACAGCCACTATTGGAAGAAGAGCAGGGGGGAGTTCTCCCCGGTGTCCTGGGCCAATATTTATCCCTCAACCAACATCACTAAAACAGATGACCTGGTTATTGTCTCATTGCTTCTTGTGGGATGTTGCTGTGCACAAATTGGCTGCCGCGTTTCCCTACATTAAAACAGTGAGAACACTTCAAAAGTACTTCATTGGTTGTAAAGCGCTTTGGGACGTCCCGAGGATGTGAAAGGCGCTGGAGAAATGCAAGTCATTCTAGGTTGCCCCCCTCTTGAATAAAATGATACCATCCCATCTCCAGCGTTTGGGATGGGGCTCCGATTACTGACGGGGTTCCCACTCCACCGCACTTCTCCCAGAAATCGTCCTCCGAGTGTCAACAGGCTATTCTAATAGCCAGTGGACGTGTGGCAGCTGATGCAGATCCTGTCCTCGCTTGTTGTGCGCACACTCGCGTCGTCCCAGCAGGAGTTTCTGGACAGCGATCAGGAGCAGGGAGCCCCGGCTGACGTCCGTCCACCTCTCTATCCCCAGGCCCGGCTGCCATCCGGTAACTCGGCACAAACCGGGGTCCGGACCAGGAGTTGCGGCCACGCTGGAGGCTTCACCAAGTCACCTCTCGGCAGGGGTTGCCAACTCTGGCTGGACGTATTCCTGGAGGTTACATCACATGACCTCCAGCCGCCCCGCCCCCCCCCCACTCTCCCGCCATTGGTCGCCCAACACATCCGTCCTCGCGGTGACCCGCCATCCCGCGGCCAATCGAACGCAAGCAGACCCTTCGTTACCCGATTGGACGATTCAGTCAAACAGCCTTTTTTACCCATTGCCGATATTTTTAGGACTAATCAACAAAAAGTGTTCAACGAAAATGAAAAATAAACGATTATTTTTTAAACAGCCCTGTGATTTTTCTCCTGGGTTTGGAGTGTCCGGGAGATGAATCTTTAATTGCGGGAGACTCCAGGGCAATCCTGGCGGGTTGGCAACAACGTTCCTGCTAATTTTTTGGGGTGCTCGGCCCCTTTAAGGGGCTGCGCGGACCATTCAATTTCTCGCACATGCGCGGTTAATTCAATTGTAAAGCCGTTGAGCGGCCTGCGCGGGACCTCCAGATCACGGCGCGGCCACGCAGCTTAACGGGAACATTGGTTGGCAACCCTTTGTTTTGATGGAAGTAAATAAATCCAATGGGGAATTCAGGAGAAACTTCTTTACCCAGAGAGTGGTGAGAATGTGGAACTCGCTACCACAGGGAGTGGTCGAGGCGAATAGCAGAGATGCATTTAAGGGGAAGCTGGATAAGCACATGAGGGAGAAGGGAATAGAGGGTTATGCTGATAGATTTAGATGAGGAAAGATGGGAGGAGGCTCGAGTGGAGCATAAACACCAGCATGGACTGGTTGGGCCGAATGGTCTGTTTCTGTGCCGTATAGCCTGTGTAATCCTATGTAATCAGTTACCCAATTATTAGCCCAGTTACTCAGTTATTAGCCCAGTTACTCAGATATTAGCTCAGTTATTAGCCCAGTTACCCAATTATTAGCCCAGTTACTCAGTTATTAACTCAGTTACCCAGTTATTAGCCCAGTTACCCAGTTATTAGCCCAGTTACCTAGTTATTAGCTCAGTTATTAGCCCAATTAGCCCAGTTACCCAGATATTAGCCCAGTTACCCAGTTATTAGCTCAGTTATTAGCCCAATTATTAGCCCAGTTACTCAGTTATTAACTCAGTTACTCAGTTATTAACTCAGTTACCCAGTTATTAGCCTAAGTTACCCAGTTATTAGCCCAGTTACCCAGTTATTAGCTAAGCTATTAGCTCTGCTGTCTCTTCCCTAGATTCTTTTAAAATGTGTGGAATCAATCCATCTGGACCATGGACTTTATCCTCTTAGAGTTTGATTAATTAATTTAATATATCCCCTTTTTAATTTTAAATGCATTTATCTCATTACTAATCTCATCATCCAATGTCATGTCCACCTGTTCTATCTCCCTGGTAAATACTGAAGCAAAATAATTATTTAATATTTCTGCCATCTCCCTATCGTTACCTGTGGTATTATCCTGACTATCCCTTAATGGCCCTATTCCTATCCCAACCTTCCTTTTTTTATTGATGTGCCTATAAAATACTATTTTGTTTTATTTCATAGTTCCTCTTTGCCTCCCTAATTGTTTTTTTGACTTCTCTTCTAATCTTTTCGTATTCTCTCTTATCATGCACTCCCCTGCTGTCTGTATACTTAATGTATGCCTCTTTCCTTACCCCCAATTGTTCCCTTATGGCTTTATTCATCCATGCATTCTCATTATTGTTTAGTTTGTTCTTTCCTTTTAGTGGAATATATTTTTCTTGCACTCTGTTGAACACCGTTTTAAATATTTCCCATTGCTGTTCTACATCATTGTTTGCCAATATTGTTGCCCATTTTTTTCCCAAGTTCTATTCTCAGCCCCTCAAAATCAGCTTTTCCCCAATCTATTAACCTGGTTTTCATTATACTTATGTCCTTCTCAATTATCATCTTAAAGCGTATTATATTATGGTCACCATTACTAGAATATTGAATATCCAATATCGAATCCTCCCTTGTTAGGCTTTTTACATCTTGGTTTAGAAAGGAGTCCTGTACACATTGCAGGAACTCCTCCATTCCCTTATCCCCTTTACCTACCTCTTCTGTCCAATTAATATCGGGGTCGTTGAAACCCCCCATGATTATTATTCTATGTTTTTTACTAATTTCCCTAATTTGTCTACATATTTCTTCCTCCACCTCCCTTCCACTATTAGGTGGTCTGTAGACTACACCTATTAGTGTGATTGATCCTTTATTATCTTTTATCTCTATCCATATGGATTCTATTTTTGTCTTGCTGATATCTGCGTCACTTTTTTCTACTGCCATTATGTTATCCCTAATAAGTACAGCTACTCCACCTCCCCTTTTCCCCTCCCTATCTTTTCTAAATATGTTATACCCTGCAGTGTTTAATTCCCGGTCCTGATTTTTCTGTAGCCATGTCTCAGTAATCCCTACTATGTCTGGTTCCTCGCAACGTATGATTCCTCCAGCTCCCCTGTTTTATTACGGACACTGTCATAGAGTCATAACGGCACAGAAGGAGGCCAGTCGGCCCATTGAGTCTGTGCCGGCTCTCTGTAGAGCAATCCAGTCAGTCCCATTCCCCCGCTCTATTCCCGTAGCCCTGCAAGTTTATTTCCCTCAAGTGCCTATCCAGTCTCCCCATGAAAACATTGAGTGTCTCCGCTTCCACCACTTCCATCGGCAGCGAGTTCCAGGTCCTCACCACTCGCTGCATAAAAAAGTTTTTCCTCACATCCCCCCTGTATCTCTTGCCCAAAACCTTAAATCTGTGTCCCCTAGTCCTTGTACCATCAACTAATGGGAACAGCCTTTCCCCATCTAGCCTATCCAAACTCATCATAATCTTGTACACCTCTATCAAATCACTCCTCAACCTCCTTTGCTCTAATGAAAACAAATCCAGCTTCTCCAACCTGTCCTTGTAGCTAAGATCCCCCATCCCCGGAACCATTCTGGTAAATCTCCTCTGCACCCTCTCAAGGGCCTTCACATCCTTCCTGAAGTGTGGTGACCAGAACTGGACGCAATACTCCAGTTGTGGCCTAACCAGCGCTTTATAAAGGTTCAGCATAACTTCTCTACTTTTGTACTCAATACCTCTATTTATGAAGCCCAAGATCCCATATGCTTTGTTAACTACTCTCTCAATATGTCCTGCCACCTTCAGGGACCTATGCACATTAACTCCCAGGTCCCTCTGTCCCTGCACACTCTTTAAAACTGTGCTATTAAGTGTATATTGCCTCTCCCTGTTCCTTCTGCCAAAATGCATCACTTCACACTTCTCTGTATTAAATTCCATCTGCCACTTGTCTGCCCATTCTGCTAGTCTTTCTATCTCCTGTTGCAGTCGATTGGTATCATCCTCACTGTTTGCCACACCCCCAAGTTTGGTGTCACCGGCTAATTTAGAAATTCTACTCTGTATTCCAATATCCAGGTCATTTATATACGTCAAAAAAAGCAGTGGCCCCAGCACTGACCCTTGGGGAACACCACTGTCTACCATCCTCCAGTCTGAAAAACAGCCATTTACCACAACTCGCTGTTTTCTGTCCTTAAGCCAATTCCTTATCCAAGCTGCCACTGACCCACTTATTCCATGGGCCTCAATTTGTTAACCAGCCTTCTATGTGGTACTTTGTCAAACGCCTTCCGAAAATCCATGTGGACAACATCCATTGCATTCCCTTCATCAATCCTCTCCATTACTTCATCAAAAAATTCAATTAGATTCGTCAAACATGATCTGCCTTTTACAAATCCGCTAATAAATGGACTAATAACTGAGCTAATAACTGGGTAACTGGGCTAATAACTGGGTAACTGGGCTAATAACTGGGTAACTGGGCTAATAACTGGGTAACTGGACTAATAACTGGGTAACTGGGCTAATAACTGGGCTAATAACTGGGTTAACCAGTTCCATCTCCAACATTTTCCAGTTCTGACGAAGGGTCATCACCCTGAAACGTTAACTCTGTTTCTCTCTCCACAGATGCTGCCTGACCTGCTGAGTATTTCCAGCATTTTATGTTTTTATTTCTAATAACTGGGCCAATAACTGCGGCCATTCGGTGTTGAACCTTCCCACAATAAGGAACAGTGAGAGCCGGTGCTTGTTCTAGGCCTGTATTTATTAGCGGGGGCGACGCCCGCCTCTCTCTCTCTCTCTCTCGCGGGCTCCCGGCCTCAGCTCGCGTCCGCTGCTGCTGCCTTGACGTGAATGGTGACCTTGCGCGGGTTGTAACATGGATTCCGCCGCACCGAGATGGCTGGCGTGTCCGTCTTGGCCCGGGCTCTCGGCCGGGGGCTGTGTGAGCGCTGGGGCTGGGCCTGAGCCTGGGGTTGGGGTTGGGGCGGCTCCCGGGCGCGGGCCTTGCTCTCCCCCGGCGGCCTCTCGATGCCGCTGAGGAACCGCCTGATCTGGAAGCCTCGGAAGAGGGCCTGGATCGCCACGGCCGCCCGCCGCTGCCCAGCCAAGGCCCGCCGAGCCCGGAGCCCCCGCCAGGCTGCCTGGATGGTGCGGGCGGCCCGGGCCTTCTGCTGCTGCTGCCGCCGGCTGTGGGTCAGCCTGCGGGCCGGGGCCTGGGGGCCGGAGCTCAGGTTTGGGGCGGCGGGGAGAGGCGGCCGGTCGGCCCCGCATGTCTGGGCTCTGGTGGGGGGCCGGGCGCTGGTTTCCGAGCCGCCGCTTCCCGGCCTCGAGCTCGGGCTGAGACCCGCCGCCCGCTCTCTAGGCCCGGGCCCGGGAGCTGTGGTTGAGGCGGAGGCCGGTGGCGGGCTCGGTCTCCCCGCGGCCGCTCCGGGCACCAGCGGGAAGATGCCGTCGCTCTCCAGCTCTCGCCGGGTGCGGTGGCTGCGGAAAGCGGCCTGGATGCGGGTGGCGGCCTCGGCCTGTCGGCGCAGCCCCTGGCGGGCTAGGTGTCCCCGCCACACAGCCTGAATGACGCTGGCCGCCATGCTCTCCTCCCGCGCCCGCTTCAGGGAGCGGCGGGCCGAGCGGCGGGCTGGGTTGGCGGCGGCGGCGGCGCCTCTGGGCACCTCCAGGTCGGAGAGATCGAAATTGAGCCCTGAGGCGGGAGGCCGGTCGCAAGGCCCGGCCCGGTAGTCCCGGCCCGGCTCCTCCCCGAAGCGGATGAGTTTGCGGGGCCCGCCGGGGCTGCAGGGCGTGGACTGGACCAGGAACCGCGACCGAGGCCTGAGCTCGGCCTCCCCGGGGCCCGGCCTGGCCTCCTCGCACCGGCCCTCGGGCTGCTGCCTTTCCAACTTCAGCTCCTCCAAACTCTGCTCCTGGGCCCGGCGGGCACCCAGGGGCCGGCTGACCGGGCGGTCTCCCTGGGGCCGGCTGACCGGTCTGGCACACTGTGGCCGACTGACCGGGCGGTCTCCCTGGGGCCGGCTGACCGGTCTGGCACACTGTGGCCGGCTGACCGGGCGGTCTCCCTGGGGCCGGCTGACCGGTCTGGCACACTGTGGCCGGCTGACCGGGCGGTCTCCCTGGGGCCGGCGCTGGGCAGCGCTGCAACAGCCGCCCACCGCCGTGGTGTCGCCGGCCCCTTCGATGAAGTAGCCGGGCACGAAGCGGTTGGGCTTGGGGTCGCCAGCCATGCCGATGGTGCCCAGGGCGCCCACGGAGCGGCCGTCCTCTCCAGAGTCTGGGCACCAGCTCGGCAGGGCTCGGGGTTTGCTCAGCCGCGCCGTGTCGCCTGTGGCTGAGAAGGATTGGCAGCCCTCGAGCTGGAGAAAGGAGGGACACTCGGGCGGCCTGGTCCCGCTGGATGAGGCTCTCCTGTGTCCTGAGGCGGTGTGGAAGGAGCCCGCGTTACACTGGGGGCTCCCGGGGATGGGGCTTTGCACTTCGGAGTGCCCCTTGGTGAAGGACATGTTGAAAGCCACCATCTCGGACTCCTCGTCCTGCGGTTCCAGTTTGGATGTGGAGGTGGGATGGAGATTGCGCCGGGCCAGGTATCCCCTGTAGAAGGATTGGATGTAGATGGCGGCTCCGATTCGGATGGCAATGTCTCTCCGTGCCACGTAGCCTCTCCAATAGGCCTGGATGGTAGTGGCGGCAAGGATCGCCTGCTGTCGAGTGCGTGTCCGCTTGCGGCCCTGTTTGACGGGGAGCTGGTCGATGTCCTCTTGCTGCCGACGATGTCCGCTCTGGCGCTGCTGGTGGCCAGTGCCCACTACCCGCTGCCGCTGGTCCTGGCATTGCACGCGCTCGCCTTCCCAACCCGAGTACTGGATGCGGAGAGGCCTGCAGACCGGCCCCAGGAGAAGCCTCCGGACTCGGTAGCCCTTCCAGAACGACTGCAGGAGAATGGCCGCGCCTTGTTCGATGTAGAGCTGTTTCCGGGTGCAGTAACCTCGCCATAGGGCCTGGATCTTTGAGGCCGCAAAGTTCATGACGTTCAGCAACTCCTCCGCCATGATCTCCTCCTGCGCCTCGCTGCTTTTCCGAGGTGCTGCTGGGGATTGGCTTCGGCTGGAGCCCAGGGCTGGGGTCTTGGGCTTGCACATCCCCCGACCCAGTTGTACAGGGAGCTGACTGGTCCTTGCAGGTTGCATTTGAGGGAAAATAATCTGATGGTTTACACGGAAATTAAAATCTAAAAAAGAAAAATAGATATTTGTGTATATCAGTGAGCGAAGATTAAAGGCGCGAGGTTTTGTTATGGGCAGTTCCCCCATTCGATACCGCTCGGCACAGATTTCATTGTCACTCCCTGTCAGTGAGCAGAGGGCAGGGTCTGAGTCAATAGATTCTGTTCACTCTGCTTTTACCTCTCAGCTCCTGAGGTCAGAAAGTCTCACTGGGAAACGCCACCCCCAGTCCCCACCCAATGTCTGAGCCCAGGCTGTGCACTCAATATCCAGACTCGCCGCGCACAGACACGCAAACGCACGCAGACACACACCCACAAACGCACAGACACACAAACGCACGCAGACACACACCCGCAAACGCACACAGACAGGCGCCCGCAAACGCACACAGACACACGCCCGCAAACGCACACAGACACACGCCCGCAAACGCACACGGACACACGCCCGCAAACGCACACGGACACACGCCCGCAAATGCACACGGACACACGCCCGCAAACGCACACGGACACACGCCCGCAAACGCACACGGACACACGCCCGCAAACGCACGCAGACACACGCCCGCAAACACACACAGACACACGCCTGCAAACGCACGCAGACACACGCCCGCAAACGCACAGACACACGCCCGCAAACGCACACGGACACATGCCCGCAAACGCACGCAGACACACGCCCGCAAACACACACAGACACACGCCCGCAATCACACACAGACACACGCCCGCAAACGCACGCAGACACACGCCCGCAAACACACACAGACACACGCCTGCAAACGCACGCAGACACACGCCCGCAAACGCACAGACACACGCCCGCAAACGCACACGGACACACGCCCGCAAACGCACGCAGACACACGCCCGCAAACACACACAGACACACGCCCGCAAACGCACGCAGACACATGCCCGCAAACGCACACAGACACACGTCTGCAAACGCACGCAGACACACGCCCGCAAACGCACAGACACACGCCCGCAAACGCACACGGACACACGCCCGCAAACGCACACGGACACACGCCCGCAGACGCACACGGACACACGCCCGCAAACGCACGCAGACACACGCCCGCAAACGCACACAGACACACGCCCGCAAACGCACAGACACACGCCCGCAAACGCACACAGACAGGCGCCCGCAAACGCACAGACACGCGCCCGCAAACGCACACAGACACGCCCGCAAACGCACGCAGACACACGCCCGCAAACGCACGCAGACAGGCGCCCGCAAACGCACGCAGACAGGCGCCCGCAAACGCACAGACACACGCCCGCAAACGCACGCAGACACATGCCCGCAAACGCACGCAGACACATGCCCGCAAACGCACGCAGACACACGCCCGCAAACGCACGCAGACAGGCGCCCACAAACAATACCCTGGCAGTGTAGGGTTCATCACGGAGAGACGCAGGGATTATTTAAAAGCACAGTTGGAGCACTGATACAAACAGGAGAAAAAGTGACATCATAGCCAAGAAAGTGTGATGAGTGGCGGAGCCCGAGGAATAGTAAATCGGTGTTTCATTCACTTTTTTAAGCTTTCACATTGAACTATATAGGAGATAACAGGCTACTTACTTACTAAAACATAAGGGGCAAGGGCAAAACTACCGAATTTAAGTAAATAGACAGTAGTTTTAAGTAAAATGGTGGGACAGCTGACACCCGTTGCCTGCAATCCCTGTGCCATGTGGGAACTCCAGGACGCTTCCTGTGTCCTGGATCACTGTGTGTGCAGGAAGTGCCTCCAGTTACTCGAACTCGAGCTCGGGGTTTCTGAGCTTGAGGAGCGGCTGGAGTCTCCGAAGGGCAGACGGGAGGCTGAGATTTTCCTGGAGAGCACGGTCCAGGAGGTGGTCACCTCGCAGCCACAGAGGGTTCAGGAGGGGAGGAAGTGGGTGGCCGTCCGACAGGGTAGGAAGAGGCAAGCGGCAGGAATCCTCCGGGAGAGTGGCCTTCTCAAACCGCTGTTCAGTGCTGAATACCAGTGAGGGCGACGACACCTTGGGGGAGTGCAGTCTAGAGCACATCCACGGCACTGTGGGGCAAAGTGTAGAAATGCAGTGGTCATAGGGGAATCGATAGTCAGGGGGAGAGACAGGCATTTCTGCAACCATTGACATGAGTCCCGCACAGTGTGTTGCCTCCCTGGTGCCAGGGTAAAGGACATCACTGAGAGGGTGCAGAACATTTTGAGAGGGGAAGGGGAACAGCCAGAAGTCGTGGTCCCTGTTGGAACCAATGACATAGGAAGGATAAGGGTTGAGGTCCTACAGACAGTTCCGGGAGCTGGAGAGGAAGTTAAAGAGCAGGACCTCTAAGGTGGTAATCTCTGGATTACTCCCAGTGACAGGTGCTAGTGAGTGTAGGAGCAGTAAGGTAAGACAGGTTAACGCCTGGCTGGAGAAATGGTGCAGGAGGGAGGGCTTCAGATTTCTGGGGCAGGAGGGACTTGTTCAAGGTGAACGGGTTGCACCTCAACAGAGCTGGGACCAATGGCCTCGTGGGAAGGTTAACTAGTGATGTGGGCGAGGGTTTACACTAATTTGGCAGGAGGATGGGCACCAGGAGGAAACATTAGAGAGAAGAAACAAGGTACACAGAGGACTGGGCGAGACAAATAGCACTAGAGTACAGAATGGTTCAGAAATAGGAGAGATCAGATAGTGGGCAAATGCGAGGCAGTCTAAGATGGGTGTGGAGTGCATGTACGGAAATGCCCAGAGTGTGGTCAATAAGGTTGGTGAGCTGCAGTCACAAGTCACCACCTGGGACTGATATTGTGGCAATAACCGAGACCTGGCTCAAAGAAGGGAGAAGCAAGTGGAGCATGTTTCAGTGGGGGAGCATGGGAAACAGTGACTACATTTAAATCACCCTGACTGTTTATCTGCCGAGATAAACAGTCAGGGTGATTTAAATATAGTCGTCTGCTTTTGTAAGTAACACATGCATTGTTCTCTATCTATATATGCTTTGGCGATTCTGTATCTCTTTACTTCACCTGAGGAAGGGGCGATCGATAGCTCCGAAAGCTTGTGATTTCAAATAAAACTGTTGGACTATAACCTGGTGTTGTGCGACTTCTCATTTTTGTCCACCCCAGTCCAACACCAGCATCTCCGCATCATAATTTATTAGTGACCTCCTCAAAAAATTCACCTAGATTAGTCAGATATGGCTTACCTTTAACAAAGCCATGCTGGCTCTCTCTGATCAGCTCATATATGCTCAAGTGCTCAGTCACTCGGTCCCTAATGACAGATTCTAGTAACTTCGCCACAACTAACATTAAACTGATAGGCCTGTAGTTACCTGATTTCTCTCTCCCACCCTCCTTGGTGAGGGTGGTGGGGGGTCTGGAACTCACTGCCTGAAAGGGTGGGAGAGGCAGAAACCCTCATCACATTTAAAAAGTACTTGGATATGCACTTGAAGTGCCGTAACCGACAGGGCTACGGACCAAGAGCTGGGAAGTGGGGTTAGGCTGGATAGCTCTTTTTCGGCCGGCACAGACACGATGGGCCGAATGGCTTCCTTCTGTGCCGTAAATTTCTATGATTCTAAATAATGGAGTGACGTTAGCAAATTTTCAATCTAATGGCACAATTTCCGAACTGTGAGCTTTGAAAGGTCATGACTAACACTTGCAATGTCCTCACTTACTTCTTTTCATTCTTGGGGCGGAAGCCTGGCAATGTGTCTATCCTAAGTCCCATTATTTCCACCATTACCATTTTGTTACTTATATTGAACCTAATAAGTTTCTCCCCTTGATTTATTTTAGTTTCTCTTCTATCACCTGGTATTTTATCCTCTTCCTCTACTATGAACAGATACAAAGTACTCGTTTAATAAATCCGCCATTTCCTTGTTGTCTATTACAGTATCGCCTGCGTGTGTCTTTAATTGGCCCCATTGCCCTCAGCCACTCTCTTACCCTCAATATATTTATAAAAGCTTTGACTATTAGCCTTTATATTACTTGCAAGTTTTTTTTCGTATTTCCTTTTTGCAGCTCTTAATATTTTCTTTGTGTCCGTTTGTTGCTTTCTGTATTTCTCCCTGGATTAACTTTCTGTATTACTCCCTGGATTCACTTTCTGTATTACTCCCTGGATTCACTTTCTGTATTACTCCCTGGATTCACTTTCTGTATTACTCCCTGGATTCACTTTCTGTATTACTCCCTGGATTCACTTTCTGTATTACTCCCTGGTGCTAAGCTTGAATAAAGGAGACTATGAAGGTATGCGAGCGGAATTGAGTAGAGTGGATTGGGAAAATAGATTAAAGGGTAAGACGACACATGATCAGTGGTGTACATTCAAGGAGTTATTTTACAACTTCCAAAAAAAATATATTCCACTGAAAAGAAAAGGGTGTAAAAGAAAGGACAGTCATCCGTGGCTAAGTAAAGAAATTAAGGATAGTATTCGACTAAAAACAAGGGCATATAAGGTAGCGAAATCTAGTGGGAGGACAGAGGATTGGGAAAACTTTAAAAGGCAGCAAAAAATAACAAAAAGATTGATTAAGAAAGGGAAGATAGATTATGAAAGTAAATTAGCAAAAAATATAAAAACAGATAGTAAGAGTTTTTATAGTTATATAAAAAGAAAAAGGGTGGCTAAAGTAAATGTTGGTCCCTTAGAGGATGAGACCGGGAAATTAATGGTGGGAAATATGGAGATGGCAAAAACACTGAATGAATATTTTGTATCAGTCTTTACAGTAGAGGACACTAAGAATATCCCAACACTGGACAAACAGGGGGCTATAGGGGGAGAGGAGCTAAACACGATCAAAATCACTAAGGAAGTGGTACTCGGTAAAATAATGGGACTCAAGGCGGATAAATCACCTGGACCTGATGGCTTACATCCTAGAGTCTTGAAGGAAGTGGCGGTAGGGATTGTAGATGCATTGGTAATAATTTTTCAAAACTCCCTGGATTCCGCTAAGGTCCCGGCAGACTGGAAAACTGCTAATGTAACACCCTTATTTAAAAAGGGCAGTAGACAGAAGGCTGGTAACTATAGACCGGTTAGCCTAACATCTGTGGTAGGTAAAATTTTGGAGTCCATTATTAAGGAAACAGTAACAGGACATTTGGATAATCATAATTTAATAGGACAAAGTCAGCATGGTTTTACGAAGGGGAAGTCATGTTTGACAAATTTGCTGGAGTTCTTTGAGGAAGTAACATATAGAGTGGATAAAGGGGAACCAGTGGACGTAGTGTATTTAGACTTCCAAAAGGCATTTGACAAGGTGCCACACAAAAGATTATTGCTTAAGGTAAAAAATCACGGAATTGGGGGTAATATTCTGGCATGGATAGAGGATTGGCTATCTAACAGAAAGCAAAGAGTTGGGATAAATGGTTCATTCTCAGACTGGCAATCAGTAACTAGTGGTGTTCCACAGGGGTCAGTGCTGGGTCCCCAACTCTTCACAATCTATATTAACGATTTGGAGGAAGGGACCAAGTGTAACATATCAAAATTTGCAGATGATACAAAGATGGGAGGGAAAGTAGTGAATGAGGAGGACATAAAAAACCTGCAAGGGGACATAGACAGGCTAAGTAAGTGGGCAGAGATTTGGCAGATGGAATACAACACTGGAAAGTGTGAGGTGATGCACTTTGGCAGGAAAAATCCTAGAGCAATTTATTATCTTAATGGCAAGAAACTGGAGAGTACTGAAGTGCAAAGGGATCTGGGGGTCCTGGTGCACGAAACTCAAAAGGTTAGTATGCAGGTGCAGCAAGTGATTAAGAAGGCAAATGGAATGTTGGCTTTCATTGCTAGGGGGATAGAATATAAAAATAGGGAGGTATTGCTTCAGTTGTACAAGGTATTGGTGAGACCGCACCTGGAATACTGCATACAGTTTTGGTGTCCTTACTTAAGGAAAGACATCCTTGCTCTCGAGGCAGTGCAAAAAAGGTTCATTCGGTTAATCCCGGGGATGAGGGGGTGGTCATATGAGGAGAGGTTGGGTAGATTGGGACTCTACTCATTGGAGTTCAGAAGAATGAGAGGCGATCTTATTGAAACATATAAGATTGTGAAGGGGTTGGATCGGGTGGATGCGGGGAGGATGTTCCCGATGACGGGTGAGACGAGAACTAGGGGACATAGTCTTAGAATAAGGGGCTGCTCTTTCAAAACTGAGATGAGGAGGAACTACTTCACTCAGAGGGTGGTAGGTCCATGGAATATGCTGCCACAAAAAGCTGTAGAAGCTACAACATTAATTAAATTTAAAACAGAAATAGACAGTTTCCTAGAAGTAAAGGGCATTAAGGGTTACGGGGAGCGGGCAGGAATTTGGACATGAGTCTAGGTTCGGATCGGTCATGGCCCTGTGGGTAGTGGAGCGGGCCCAGGGACTGTGTAGCCTGATTCTGCTCCTATTTCGTGTGTGCAATTCTGTTAGATGCAGGAGATGGTTCTGTGATAGATAGTAGATTGGCGGTTAGGATCAGATCAGCCATGATCTTATTGAATGGCGGAGCAGGCTCGAGGGGCCGATTGGCCTACTCCTGCTCCTATTTCTTATGTTCTTATGTTCTTATGTTCTTATGATTCACTTTCTGTATTACTCCCTGGATTCACTTTCTGTATTACTCCCTGGATTCACTTTCTGTATTTCTCCCTGGATTCACTTTCTGTATTTCTCCCTGGATTCACTTTCTGTATTACTCCCTGGATTAACTTTCTGTATTACTCCCTGGATTAACTTGCTGTATTTCTCCCTGGATTAACGCTTTTCTTAGCATTTCTGTAGGCCACTCCCTTTCTTTTACACTGCATCTTGCCTCACATGTTGGCCGTGGTTGCTGCACTGTACAAGTGGAACTTTGGCTCATTAGGGGGATGTATTGGTCTTGTACTGAATACTTCTTTGAATACCGCCCCCCACCCCCACTGTTATTCTGTGGGTTCACCTGTTAAGAGCTCAGCCCAGTTTAACGTGTTCAATTTACGTCTCATTCCTTCCAAGTCAGCCTTACTTAAGTTTAAAACCTTGCTTTGTGTGGGATCTTTCTCCTTCTTGAACTTAATGTCAAACTCTATCATATGATGGTCACTGTTTGCAAAATGCTCCCTCACCATCAGATTATAGAGCAGAATCATAGAATGATACAGCACAGGAGGAGGCCATTCAGCCCATCGTGCCTGTGCCAGCTCTTTGAAAGATCTCTCGATCTTAGTCCCACTCCCCCCTGCTCTTTCCCCAGAGCCCTGCACATTTTTCCTTTTTCAAGTATTTCTCCAATTCCCTTTTGAAAGTTGCTATTGAATCTGCCTCCACCGCCCTTTCAGGCAGCGCATTCCAGATCACAACAACTCGCTGTGGAAAAATAAATGTCTCCTCATCTCCGCTCTGGTTCTTTTGCCAATCGCCATAAACCTGTGTCCTCTGGTTATCGACCCTCCTGCCAGTGGAAACAGTTCCTCTTATTTACTCTAACAAAACGTCTCGTAATTTTGAACTCCTCTATTAAATCGCCCCTTAACACTCTCTGCTCTAAGGAGAACCATCCCAGTTTAAAAACATAAACATAAACATCAGTTACGTGGAGAGACTGGAGAAACTTAAGTCCCTCATCCCTGGGACCATTCTGGTAAATCTCCTCTGCACTCTCTCCAAGGCCTTGACATCCTTCCTAAAGTGTGGTGCCCAGAATTGGTTTATTCATTCTGTCTCGTCTCTTATTGCTAATTCTAGTATGGCTGGTCCCCTTGTCGGGTCTAAGGGGTATTAGTTTCCGAACCCTGTCGTGGGCTCACTCACCCTCAGCCTCCTGCGAACGCCCACAATCTGCCGCTGGTTTCAAAACCTTCAAGAAGTTTAACTGAAAGCCATTCCACGCCCCCACTCAACAGCTGCACCGATTGGCTGGTTCAGCTTGTAAAGGGTGGTGACATCATAAATGGCCCAGCTCACAGTACATTGATTGACGTCATCAATAATGTTCCCTCAGTGATGTCAGAGGAAGAGAAGGGAGGGAGAAAAAAGAAAGACAGACTTGTATTTCTACAACGCCTTTCACGACCACCAGACGTCCCAAAAGCGTTTTACAGCCAATGAAGTACTTTTGACGTGTAGTCACTGTCGTAATGTAGGACACAATATCAGTGATGTCAGAGGCAGAGAAGGGAGGGAGGAAGGATCGAAGGAAGGAAGAAAGGTAGGAAGAAAGAGAGAAATCAGAAAGAAAGATAGAGAAAGTGAAAGAAAGAGAAGGCGAGAAATAGCAAGAAAGAAAGAGTGAAAAGTAGAAGAAAATAAAAGAAAGAAAGCTACTCAGAAAGAAAGAGAGAAGAACAGGAAGGGAGGGAGAAAGAGAGCACGAAAGAAGTTGCAATTATACAGTCGGAAAAGGTATGAAGGTGAATTAATCAGAGGCACAATCAGCAAAGCTAAAAAGCACCAGCGGGGGGCAGCCTTGAGCCATGAATCACCACAACAACTTGGGTTTACACAGCACCTCAAACACAGAAAAAGACTTTTCCCAGAAGTGTGAGGAAAGAAATTGATGCCGAGACGAAGAAGATATTAGGAGGGGTGAAAAACAGCTTGGTCAGAGGTAAGAAGTTTTAAGAATTGTCTTAAAGGAGGAGCATGAAGTCCAGATGTGGAGCCCAGGCAGCTGAAGCCACTGGTGGAGGGAGAGGAACCCGAACCCCAGTGAGACTCAGTCTGTGTGGAACTCGTACCCCAGTGAGAGTCAGTGCCTGTGGTACCCGTACCCCAGTGAGAGTCAGTGTCTGTGGTACCCGTACCCCAGTGAGAGTCAGTGCCTGTGGTACCCGTACCCCAGTGAGAGTCAGTGTCTGTGGTACCCGTACCCCAGTGAGAGTCAGTGCCTGTGGAACCCGTACCACAGTGAGAGTCAGTGCCTGTGGAACCCGTACCCCAGTGAGAGTCAAGGTCTGTGGAACCCGTACCCCAGTGAGAGTCAAGGTCTGTGGAACCCGTACCCCAGTGAGAGTCAGTGCCAGTGGAACCCGTACCCCAGTGAGAGTCAATGTCTGTGGAACCCGTACCCCAGTGAGAGTCAGTGTCTGTGGAACCCATACCCCAGTAAGAGTCAGTGTCTGTGGAACCCGTACCCCAGTGAGAGTCAGTGTCTGTGGAGCCTGTACCCCAGTGAGAGTCAGTGTCTGTGGAGCCTGTAGCCAGTGAGAGTCAGTGTGTGTGGAACCCGTACCCCAGTGAGAGTCAGTGTGTGTGGAACCCGTACCCCAGTGAGAGTCAGTGTCTGTGGAACCCGTACCCCAGTGAGAGTCAGGGTCTGTGGAACCCGTACCCCAGTGAGAGTCAGTGTCTGTGGAGCCTGTACCCCAGTGAGAGTCAGTGTGTGTGGAACCCGTACCCCAGTGAGAGTCAGGGTCTGTGGAACCCGTACCCCAGTGAGAGTCAGTGTCTGTGGAGCCTGTACCCCAGTGAGAGTCAGTGTCTGTGGAACCCGTACCCCAGTGAGAGTCAGTGCCTGTGGAACCCGTACCCCAGTGAGAGTCAGTGTCTGTGGAACTCGTACCCCAGTGAGAGTCAGTGTGTGTGGAACCCGTACCCCAGTGAGAGTCAGTGTGTGTGGAACCCGTACCCCAGTGAGAGTCAGTGTCTGTGGAACTCGTACCCCAGTGAGAGTCGGTGTCCGTGGAAACCAAACCCCAGTGAGAGTCAGTGTCTGTGGAACCCGTACCCCAGTGAGAGTCTGTGGAACTCGTAGCCCAGTGAGAGTCAGTGTCTGTGGAACCCGTACCCCAGTGAGAGTCAGTGTGTGTGGAACCCGTACCCCAGTGAGAGTCAGTGTCTGTGGAACCCGTACCCCAGTGAGAGTCAGTGTGTGTGGAACCCGTACCCCAGTGAGAGTCAGTGTGTGTGGAACCCGTACCCCAGTGAGAGTCAGTGTCTGTGGAACCCGTACCCCAGTGAGAGTCAGTGTGTGTGGAACCCGTACCCCAGTGAGAGTCAGTGTGTGTGGAACCCATACCCCAGTGAGAGTCAGTGTGTGTGGAACCTGTACCCCAGTGAGAGTCAGTGCCCATGGAACCCGTACCCCAGTGAGAGTCAGTGTCTGTGGAGCCCGTACCCCAGTGAGAGTCAGTGTGTGTGGAACCCGTACCCCAGTGAGAGTCAGTGTGTGTGGAACCCGTACCCCAGTGAGAGTCAGTGTGTGTGGAACTCGTAGCCCAGTGAGAGTCAGTGCCCATGGAACCCGTACCCCAGTGAGAGTCAGTATGTGTGTAACCTGTACCCCAGTGAGAGTCAGCGTCTGTGGAGCCCGTACTCCAGTGAGAGTCAGTGTGTGTGGAACCCGTACCCCAGTGAGAGTCAGTGTCTGTGGAACCCGTACCCCAGTGAGAGTCAGTGTCTGTGGAACCCGTACCCCAGTGAGAGTCAGTGTCTGCGGGACCCATACCCCAGTGAGAGTCAGTGTCTGTGGAACCCATACCCCAGTGAGAGTCAGTGTCTGTGGAACCCATACCCCAGTGAGAGTCAGTGTCTGTGGAACCCTGAAAGGGAAATCCTGTTTGACAAACCTATTGGAGTTCTTTGAGGATGTATCTAGTGGAGTAGACAAAGGGGAACCGGTAGATGTGGTGTATTTGACTTTTCAGAAGGCCTTCGATAAGGTCCCACATAAGAGGTTGGTGAACAAAATTAGGGCATATGGAATTGGGGGTAATATACTAGCATGGATTGAAAATTGGTTAACAGACAGAAAACAAAGAGTAGGGATAAATGGGTCTTTTTCAGGATGGCAGGCTGTGACTAGTGGGGTACCGCAAGGATCGGTGCTTGGGCCCCAGCTATTCACAATCTATATCAATGATTTGGATGAGGGGACTAAATGTAACATTTCCAAATTTGCTGATAATACAAAGCTAGGTGGCAGTGTCAGTTGTGAAGAGGATGTGAAGAGGCTTCAAGGGGATCTCGACAGGCTCAGTGAGTGGGCGAGAACATGGCAGATGGAATATAATGTGGATAAATGTGAAGTTATCCACTTTGGTAGAAAAAACAGAAAGGTAGAGTATTTCCTAAATAGTGAAAGATTGGGGAATGCAGATGCTCAAAGAGACCTGGGTGTCCTTGTACATGAGTCACTGAAAGTGAATGTGCAGGTGCAGCAAGCCATTAGGAAGGCAAATGGTATGCTGGCCTTCATTACAAGAGGATTTGAGTACAGGAGTAAAGAAGTCTTACTCCAATTATATAGGGCCTTGGTGAGACCACACCTGGAGTACTGTGTACAATTTTTGTCTCATTACCTAAGGAAGGATATACTTGCCATAGAGGGAGTTCAACGAAGGTTCACGAGATTGATTCCTGGGATGGTGGGACAATCATATGAGAAGAGATTGAGTAAACTAGGCCTGTATTCTCTTGAATTCAGAAGAATGAGAGGGGATCTCATTGAAGCATGCAAAATGATTACAGGGCTTGATAGGGTGGATGCTGGGAGAATGTTTCCCTTGGCTGGGGAGTCCAGAACCAGGAGCCACAGCCTCAGGATAAAGGGTAGGCCATTCAGGACTGAAATGAGAAGAAATTTCTTCACACAGAGGGTGGTGAATCTTTGGAATTCTCTACCCCAGAGGGTTGTGGAGGCTCAGTCATTGGGTATATTCAAAACAGAAGTCGATAGATTTCTGACTAGTAAGGGCATCAAGGGATATGGCGATAGGGCCGGTGAATGGAGTTGAGGCAGAAGATCAGCCATAAAAACATAAGAACATAAGAAATAGGAGCAGGAGTAGGCCAATCGGCCCTTCGAGCCTGCTCCGCCATTCAATAAGATCATGGCTGATCTGATCTTCACCTCAAATCTAAAGAACACAAGAAGTAGGAGCATGACCCGGCCACTCAGCCCCTGGGGCCGCTCCGCCACCCACAGGGCCTCGACCGATCCGAACTCAGCCTCATGTCCAATTTCCTGCCCGCTCCCCGTAACCCCTAATTCCCTTTACTTCTAGGAAACTGTCTATTTTTGTTTTAAATTTATTTAATGATGTAGCTTCCACAGCTTCCTGGGGCAGCAAATTCCACAGACCTACTACCCTCTGAGTGAAGAAGTTTCTCCTCATCTCAGTTTTGAAAGAGCAGCCCCTTATTCTAAGATTATGCCCCCTAGTTCTAGTTTCACCCATCCTTGGGAACATCCTTACCGCATCCACCCGATCAAGCCCCTTCACAATCTTATATGTTTCAATAAGATCGCCTCTCACTCTTCTGAACTCCAATGAGTAGAGTCCCAATCTACTCAACCTCTCCTCATATGTCCACCCCCTCATCCCGGGGATTAACCGAGTGAACCTTCTTTGTACTGCCTCGAGAGCAAGTATGTCTTTTCTTAAGTATGGACACCAAAACTGTATGCAGTATTCCAGGTGCGGTCTCACCAATACCTTATATAATTGCAGCAATACCTCCCTGTTTTTATAATCTATCCCCCTAGCAATAAAAGCCAACATTCCGTTGGCCTTCTTGATCACCTGCTGCACCTGCATACTAACTTTTTGATTTTCTTGCACTAGGACCCCCAGATCCCTTTGTACTGCAGTACTTTCCAGTTTCTCGCCATTAAGATAATAACTTGCTCTCTGATTTTTCTTGCCAAAGTGCATAACCTCACATTTTCCAATATTGTATTGCATCTGCCAAATCTCCGCCCACTCACCCAGCCTGTCTATATCCCCTTGTAGGTTTTTTATGTCCTCCTCACTTTCTACTTTCCCTCCCATCTTTGTATCATCTGCAAACTTTGATATGTTACACTCGGTCCCCTCCTCCAAATCGTTAATATAGATTGTAAAGGGTTGGGGACCCAGCACCGACCATTGCGGAACACCACTGGCTACTGGTTGCCAGTCCGAGAATGAACCATTTATCCCAACTCTCTGCTTCCTGTTAGATAACCAATCCTCCACCCATGCCAGAATATTACCCCCAATCCAGTGATTTTTTATCTTGAGCAATAATCTTTTATGTGGCACCTTGTCGAATGCCTTCTGGAAGTCTAAATACACTACGTCCATTGGTTCCCCTTTTTCCACCCTGTACGTTATGTCCTCAAAGAACTCAAGCAAATTTGTCAGACATGACTTCCCCTTCATAAAGCCATGCTGACTTTGTCCTATTAAATTATGTTTATCTAAATGTTCTGTTACTGTCTCCTTAATAATAGACTCCAAAATTTTACCCACCACAGATGTTAGGCTAACTGGTCTATAATTTCCAGCCTTCTGCCTACTACCCTTTTTAAATAAGGGTGTTACATTAGCAGTTTTCCAATCTGCCGGGACCTTTGCTGAGTCCAGGGAATTTTGGAAAATTATTACCAAAGCATCCACAATCCCTACTGCCACTTCCCTCAAGACCCTAGGATGTAAGCCATCAGGTCCAGGGTATTTATCCGCCTTGAGTCCCATTATTTTACTGAGTACCAATTCCTTAGTGATTTTAATCGTATTTAGTTCCTCCCCCCCTAGAGCCCCCTGTTTGTCCAGTGTTGGGATATTCTTAGTGTCCTCTACCGTAAAGACTGAAACAAAATATTTGTTCAGCATTTTTGCCATCTCCATGTTTCCCACCATTAATTTCCCGGTCTCATCCTCTAAGGGACCTACGTTTGCCTTAGCCACCCTTTTTCTTTTTATATAACTATAGAAACTCTTGCTATCTGTTTTTATATTTTTTGCTAATTTATTTTCATAATCTATCTTCCCTTTCTTAATCAATCCTTTAGTTACTTTTTGCTGTCTTTTGAAGACTTCCCAATCTTCTATCCTCCCACTAAGTTTGGCTACCTTATATGTCCTTGTTTTTAGTTGGATACTATCCTTAATTTCTTTACTTAGCCACGGATGACTGTCATTTCTTTTACACCCTTTTTTCCTCAGTGGAATATATATTTTTTGATAGTTGTAAAATAACTCCTTAAATGAACACCACTGCTCATGTACCGTCTTACCCTTTAATCTATTTTCCCAGTCCACTTTAATCAATTCCGCTCTCATACCATCATAGTCTCCTTTATTCAAGCTCAGTACGCTTGTTTGAGAACCAACCTTCTCACCCTCTAATTGGATATGGAATTCAATCATGTTATGGTCACTCATTCCAAGGGGATCCTTAACTAGGACATTATTAATTAATCCTGACTCATTACACAGGACCAGGTCCAAGGTTGCTTGCCCCCTTGTAGGATCAGTTACATACTGCTCAAGAAATCCATCCCTAATACACTCAATAAACTCTTCCTCAAGGCTGCCCTGCCCAATTTGATTTGTCCAGTTAATATGATAGTTAAAATCCCCCATAATTATAGTAGTTCCCTTATTACAAGCCCCAACTATTTCCTGATTAATACTTCTTCCAGTAGAGTTGCAACTATTAGGAGGCCTATATACTACTCCCACTAGTGTTTTTTTCCCCTTATTATTCCTTATCTCCACCCAAACTGTTTCATTATCCTGATCCTTTGACCCAATATCATTTCTCTGTAATACAGTGATTCCTTCCTTTATTAACATAGCCACCCCACCTCCTCTTCCTTCCTGCCTGTCCTTCCTGATTGTTAAATACCCTGGCATATTTAATTCCCAGTCATTGTCACCCTGCAGCCATGTTTCTGTAATGGCCACAAGATCATACCCATACGTAGTTATTTGTACTGTCAACTCGCCTATTTTGTTACGAATGCTGCGTGCATTCAGATAAAGAACTAATAAATATGTTTTGTGACAATTTATTCCTGCTTTTACCCCCTTTACTACTTTACCTTTATCTTTATATATTCTGTCCCTTCCTGACACGCTCTGGTTTTTAATTACCCCACTGCTACTTTGCTCTATTGCCTTCTCCGCTGACATTTTTATTTTTTGCTCTCTTGAAACCTCCCCCCCACTAATTAGTTTAAAGCCCTCTCTACAGCCCTAGTTATTCGATTCGCCAGGACTCTAGTCCCAGCACTGGCCAAGTGAAGTCCGTCCCAACGGAACAGCTCTCTCCTGTCCCAGTACTGGTGTCAGTGTCCCAGGAAGCAAAACCCATTTCTCCCACACCAGTGTTTGAGCCACGCATTTAACTCTCTGATTTTATTTACCCTAGCCAAATTTGCTCGTGGCTCAGGTAGTAATCCAGAGATTACTACCCTAGAGGTTCTGTTTTTTAATTTGGCCCCTAGCTGCTCATACTCCCTCAGCAGAACCTCATTCCTTGTCCTATCTATGTCATTGGTACCAACATGGACCACGACAACTGGATCTTCCCCCTCCCACTCCAAGTTTCTCTCCAGCCCAGAGGAGATGTCCTTAACCCTGGCACCGGGCAGGCAACACAGCCTTCGGGACTCTCGCTCTCGGCTGCAAAGAACCCTATCGATCCCCTTAATGATACTATCCCCTACCACTACAACATTTCTTTTTACTCCCCCCACTTGAATGGCTCCCCATACCACGGTGCTGTGGCCAGGTTGCTCATCCTCCCTGCAGTCCCTGCTCCCGTCCTCACAGGGAGTAAGAGCCTCGAACCTGTTGGACAAGAGCAAGGGCTGTGGCTCCTCCAACACTACCTCCTGGATCCCCGTACCTGCCTCATTCGTAGTCACACCCTCCTGTCTCTGACCACGGGCTACATCTGAATTAGTTAATCGAATTGGTGTGACTACCTCCTGGAACACAGAGTCCAGGTAACTCTCCCTCTCCCTGATGTGTCGCAGTGTTTGAAGCTCGGACTCCAGCTCATCAACACGGAGCCGGGGTTCCTCGAGCAGCCAACACTTACTGCAAATGTGATCACCGTGAACATCAATGGTGTCCACCAGCTCCCACATATTGCAGCAGTAACACATCACCTGCTCTCCCATTCTATGTAATTAATTAAATTTATTAATGTTATTTACCCTTTAATTAATTTAAATTAAAACAATACACTTCTGTGACAGTTTGATCTGAGTCTCTTCACTCTCCGTCCTGACAGTTTGATCTGAGTCTCCTCACTCCATCCTGACAGTTTGATCTGAGTCTCTTCACTCCGTCCTGACAGTTTGATCTGAACTCATTGAATGGCGGAGCAGGCTAGAAGGGCTGAATGGCCTACTCCTGCTCCTATTTCCGATGTTCTTATGTCGGTGTCTGTGGAACCCGTACCCCAGTGAGAGTGAGTGCCTGTGGAACTGTACCCCAGTGAGAGTCAGTGTCTGTGGAACCCGTACCCCAGTGTGAGTCAGTGTCTGTGGAACCCGTACCCCAGTGTGAGTCAGTGTCTGTGGAACCCGTACCCCAGTGAGAGTCAGTGTCTGTGGAACCCGTACCCCAGTGAGAGTGAGTGCCTGTGGAACCCGTACCCCAGTGTGAGTCAGTGTCTGTGGAACCCGTACCCCAGTGTGAGTCAGTGTCTGTGGAACCCGTACCCCAGTGAGAGTCAGTGTCTGTGGAACCCGTACCCCAGTGAGAGTGAGTGCCTGTGGAACCCGTACCCCAGTGAGAGTCAGTGTCTGTGGAACCCGTACCCCAGTGAGAGTCAGTGTCTGTGGAACCTGTACCCCAGTGAGAGTCAGTGTCTGTGGAACTCGTACCCCAGTGAGAGTCAGTGCCTGTGGAACCCGTACCCCAGTGAGAGTGAGTGCCTGTGGAACCCGTACCCCAGTGAGAGTCAGTGTCTGTGGAACTTGTACCCCAGTGAGAGTGAGTGCCTGTGGAACCCGTACCCCAGTGAGAGTCAGTGTCTGTGGAACCCGTACCCCAGTGAGAGTGAGTGCCTGTGGAACTCGTACCCCAGTGACAGTGAGTGCCTGTGGCACCCGTACCCCAGTGAGAGTGAGTGCCTGTGGAACTGCACCCAAGTAAGAGTCAGTGTCTGTGGAACCCGTACCCCAGTGAGAGTCAGTGTCTGTGGAACCTGTACCCCAGTGAGAGTGAGTGCCTGTGGAACCCGTACCCCAGTGAGAGTCAGTGTCTGTGGAACCCGTACCCCAGTGAGAGTCAGTGTCTATGGAACGCATACCCCAGTGAGAGTCAGTTTCTGTGGAACCCGTACCCCAGTGAGAGTCAGTGACTATGGAAACCGTACCCCAGTGAGAGTCAGTGTCTATGGAACGCGTACCCCAGTGAGAGTCACTGTCTGTGGAACCCGAACCCCAGTGAGAGTCAGTGTCTGTGGAACTCGTACCCCAGTGAGAGTCAGTGTCTGTGGAACTCGTACCCCAGTGAGAGCCAGTATGTGTGGAACCCGTACCCCAGTGAGAGTCAGTGTCTGTTGTACCAGTATCCCAGTGAGAGTCATTGCCCACGGAACCTGTACCCCAGTGAGAGTCATTGTCTGTGGAACCCGTACCCCAGTGAGAGTCACTGTCCGTGGAAACTGTACCCCAGTGAGAGTCAGTGTCTGTGGAACCTGTACCCCAGTGAGTGTCAGTCTCTGTGGAACCCGTACCCCAGTGAGAGTCAGTATCTGTGGAACCCGTACCCCAGTGAGAGTCAGTGTGTGTGGAACCCGTACCCCAGTGAGAGTCAGTGTGTGTGGAACCCGTAACGCAGTGAGAGTCAGTGTCTGTAGAACTTGTACCCCAGTGAGAGTCAAGGTCTGTGGAACCCGTACCCCAGTGAGAGTGAGTGCCTGTGGAACTCGTACCCCAGTGAGAGTCAGTGCCTGTGGAACCCGTACCCCAGTGAGAGTGAGTGCCTGTGGAACCCGTACCCCAGTGAGAGTCAGTGTCTGTGGAACTTGTACCCCAGTGAGAGTGAGTGCCTGTGGAACCCGTACCCCAGTGAGAGTGAGTGCCTGTGGAACTCGTACCCCAGTGACAGTGAGTGCCTGTGGCACCCGTACCCCAGTGAGAGTGAGTGCCTGTGGAACTGCACCCAAGTAAGAGTCAGTGTCTGTGGAACCCGTACCCCAGTGAGAGTCAGTGTCTGTGGAACCTGTACCCCAGTGAGAGTGAGTGCCTGTGGAACCCGTACCCCAGTGAGAGTCAGTGTCTGTGGAACCCGTACCCCAGTGAGAGTCAGTGTCTATGGAACGCATACCCCAGTGAGAGTCAGTTTCTGTGGAACCCGTACCCCAGTGAGAGTCAGTGACTATGGAAACCGTACCCCAGTGAGAGTCAGTGTCTATGGAACGCGTACCCCAGTGAGAGTCACTGTCTGTGGAACCCGAACCCCAGTGAGAGTCAGTGTCTGTGGAACTCGTACCACAGTGAGAGTCAGTGTCTGTGGAACTCGTACCCCAGTGAGAGCCAGTATGTGTGGAACCCGTACCCCAGTGAGAGTCAGTGTCTGTTGTACCAGTACCCCAGTGAGAGTCATTGCCCACGGAACCTGTACCCCAGTGAGAGTCATTGTCTGTGGAACCCGTACCCCAGTGAGAGTCACTGTCCGTGGAAACTGTACCCCAGTGAGAGTCAGTGTCTGTGGAACCTGTACCCCAGTGAGTGTCAGTCTCTGTGGAACCCGTACCCCAGTGAGAGTCAGTATCTGTGGAACCCGTACCCCAGTGAGAGTCAGTGTGTGTGGAACCCGTACCCCAGTGAGAGTCAGTGTGTGTGGAACCCGTAACGCAGTGAGAGTCAGTGTCTGTAGAACTTGTACCCCAGTGAGAGTCAGTGTCTGTGGAACCCGTACCCCAGTGAGAGTCAGTGTCTGTGGAACCCGTACCCCAGTGAGCATCACTGTCCGTGGAACCTGTACCCCAGTGAGAGTCAGTGTCTGTGGAACCCGTACCCCAGTGAGAGTCAGTGTCTGTGGAACCTGTACCCCAGTGAGAGTCAATGTCTGTGGAACCCGTACCCCAATGAGAGTCAATGTCTGTGGAACCCATACCCCAATGAGAGTCAATGTCTGTGGAACCCGTACCCCAGTGAGAGTCAGTGTCTGTGGAACCCGTACCCCAGTGAGAGTCAGTGTGGGTGGAACCCGGACCCCAGTGAGAGTCAGTGTCTGTGGAACCCGTACCCCAGTGAGAGTGAGTGTCTGTGGAACCCGTACCGCAGTGAGAGTTAGTGTCTGTGGAACCCGTACCCCAGTGAGAGTCAGTGTTTGTGGAACCCGTACCCCAGTGAGAGTCAGTGTCTGAGGAACCCGTACCCCAGTGAGAGTCAGTGTCTGTGGAACCCGTACCCCAGTGAGAGTCAGTGTCTGTGGAACCCGTACCCCAGTGAGAGTCAGTGTCTGTGGAACCCGTACCGCAGTCAGAGTCAGTGTCTGTGGACCCCGTACCCCAGTGAGAGTCAGTGCCTGTGGAACCCGTACCCCGGTGAGAGTCAGTGCCCGTGGAACCCGTACCCCAGTGAGAGTCAGTGTGTGTGGAACCCGTACCCCAGTGAGAGTCAGCGTCTGTGGAACCCGTACCCCAGTGAGAGTCAGTGCCTGTGGAACCCGTACCCCAGTGAGAGTCAGTGTGTGTGCAACCCGTACCCCAGTGAGAGTCAGTGCCTGTGGAACCCGTACCCCAGTGTGAGTCAGTGTCTATGGAACCCGTACCCCAGTGAGAGTGAGTGCCTGTAAAACTGTGCCCCAGTGAGAGTCAGTGTCTGTGGAACCCGTACCCCAGTGTGAGTCAGTGTCTGTGGAACCCGTACCCCAGTGTGAGTCAGTGTCTGTGGAACACGTACCCCAGTGAGAGTCAGTGTCTGTGGAACCCGTACCCCAGTGAGAGTGAGTGCCTGTGGAACCCGTACCCCAGTGAGAGTCAGTGTCTGTGGAACTCGTACCCCAGTGAGAGTCAGTGCCTGTGGAACTCGTACCCCAGTGAGAGTGAGTGCCTGTGGAACTGCACCCAAGTAAGAGTCAGTGTCTGTGGATCCCGTACCCCAGTGAGAGTCAGTATCTGTGGAACCCGTACCCCAGTGAGAGTCAGTGTGTGTGGAACCCATACCCCAGTGAGAGTCAGTGTCTGTGGATCCCATACCCCAGTGAGAGTCAGTATCTGTGGAACCTGTACCCCAGTGAGAGTCAGTTTCTGTGGAACCCGTACCCCAGTGAGAGTCAGTGTCTGTGGAACCCGTACCCCAGTGAGAGTCAGTGTCTGTGGAACCCGTACCCCAGTGAGAGTCAGTGCCTGTGGAACCCGTACCCCAGTGAGAGTCAGTGTCTATGGAAACCGTACCCCAGTGAGAGTCAGTGTCTATGGAACGCGTACCCCACTGAGAGTCAGTGTCAGTGGATCCCGTACCCCAGTGAGAGTCAGTGTCTGTGGAACCCGTACCCCAGTAAGAGTCATTGTGTGTGGAACCCGTACCCCAGTGAGAGTCAGTGTCTGTGGAAGCTGTACCCCAGTGAGAGTCAGTGTCTGTGGAAGCCGTAAACCCAGTGAGAGTCAGTGTCTGTAGAACCCGTACCCCAGTGAGAGTCAGTATGTGTGGAACCCGTACCCCAGTGAGAGTCAGTGTCTGTTGTACCAGTATCCCAGTGAGAGTCAGTGACATTAGAACCTGTACCCCAGTGAGAGTCAGTGTCTGTGGAATATGTACCCCAGTGAGAGTCAGTGTCTATGGAATCCGTACCGCAGTGAGAGTCAGTGCCTTTGGAACCCGTACCCTATTTAGAGTCAGTGTCTGTGGAACCCGTACCCCAGTGAGAGTCAGTGTCTATGGAATCCGTACCCCAGTGAGAGTCACTGTCCGTGGAACCTGTACCCCAGTGAGAGTCAGTGTCTGTGGAACCCGTCCCCCAGTGAGAGTCAGTGTCTGTGGAACCTGTACCCCAGTGAGAGTCAGTGACTGTGGAACCCGTACCCCAGTGAGAGTTAGTGTCTGTGGAACCTGTACCCCAGTGAGAGTCAGTGCCTGTGGAACCTGTACCCCAGTGAGAGTCAGTGTCTCTGGAACCCGTACCCCAGTGATAGTCAGTGTCTGTGAGACCCGTACCCCAGTGAGCGTCAGTATCTGTGGAACCCGTACCCCAGTGAGAGTCAGTGTGTGTGCAACCCGTACCCCAGTGAGAGTCAGTGCCTGTGGAACCCGTACCCCAGTGTGAGTCAGTGTCTATGGAACCCGTACCCCAGTGAGAGTGAGTGCCTGTAAAACTGTACCCCAGTGAGAGTCAGTGTCTGTGGAACACGTACCCGAGTGAGAGTCAGTGTCTGTGGAACCCGTACCCCAGTAAGAGTGAGTGCCGGTGGAACCCATACCCCAGTGAGAGTCAGTGTCTGTGGAACTCGTACCCCAGTGAGAGTCAGTGCCTGTGGAACCCGTACCCCAGTGAGAGTGAGTGCCTGTGGAACTCGTACCCCAGTGAGAGTCAGTGCCTGTGGAACCCGTACCCCAGTGAGAGTCAGTGTCTGTGGAACCCGTACCCCAGTGAGAGTGAGTGCCTGTGGAACCCGTACCCCAGTGAGAGTCAGTGTCTGTGGAACCCGTACCCCAGTGAGAGACAGTGTGTGTGGAACTGCACCCAAGTAAGAGTCAGTGTCTGTGGAACCCGTACCCCAGTGAGAGTCAGTGTCTGTGGAACCTGTACCCCAGTGAGAGTGAGTGCCTGTGGAATCCGTACCCCAGTGAGAGTCAGTGTCTATGGAACGCGTACCCCAGTGAGAGTCAGTGTCAGTGGATCCCGTACCCCAGTGAGAGTCAGTGTCTGTGGAACCCGTACCCCAGTGAGAGTCAGTGTGTGTGGAACCCGTACCCCAGTGAGAGTCAGTGTCTATGGAACCCGTACCCCAGTGAGAGTCAGTGTCTGTGGAAGTTGTACCCCAGTGAGTGTCAGTGTCTGTGGAACCCGTACCCCAGTGAGAGTCAGTGTCTGTGGAACCCATACCCCAGTGAGAGTCAGTATGTGTGGAACCCGTACCCCAGTGAGAGTCAGTGTCTGTTGTACCAGTATCCCAGTGAGAGTCAGTGACTTTAGAACCTGTACCCCAGTGAGAGTCAGTGTCTGTGGAATCTGTACCCCAGTGAGAGTCAGTGTCTGTGGAATCCGTACCGCAGTGAGAGTCAGTGCCTTTGGAACCCGTACCCTAGTGAGAGTCAGTGTCCGTGGAACCCGTACCGCAGTGAGAGTCAGTGTCTATGGAATCCGTACCCCAGTGAGAGTCAGTGTTTGTGGAACCGTAACCCAGTGAGAGTCACTGTCCGTGGAACCTGTACCCCAGTGAGAGTCAATGTCTCTGGAACCCGTACCCCAGTGAGAGTCAGTTTCTGTGGAACCTGTACCCCAGTGAGAGTCAGTGTCTGTGGATCCCGTACCCCAGTGAGAGTCAGTATCTGTGGAACCCGTACCCCAGTGAGACTCAGTGTGTGTGGAACCCATACCCCAGTGAGAGTCAGTGTCTGTGGATCCCATACCCCAGTGAGAGTCAGTATCTGTGGAACCTGTACCCCAGTGAGAGTCAGTTTCTGTGGAACCCGTACCCCAGTGAGAGTCAGTGTCTGTGGAACCCGTACCCCAGTGAGAGTCAATTTGTGTGGAACCCATAACGCAGTGAGAGCCGGTGCCTGTGGAACCCATACCCCAGTGAGCGTCAGTGTCAGTGGAACCCATCCCCCAGTGAGAGTCAGTGTCTGTGGAACCTGTACCCCATTGAGAGTCAGTGCCTGTGGAACCCGTACCCCAGTGAGAGTTAGTGACTGTGGAACCTGTACCCCAGTGAGAGGCAGTGCCTGTGGAACACGTACCGCAGTGAGAGTCAGTGTGTTTGGAACCCGTACCCTAGTGATAGTCAGTGTCTGTGGGACCCGTACCCCAGTGAGCGTCAGTGTCTGTGGAACTTGTATCCCAGTGAGAGTCAGTGTCTGTGGAACCCGTACCCCAGTGAGAGTCACTGTCCGTGGAACCTGTACCCCAGTGAGAGTCAGTGTCTGTGGAACCTGTACCCCAGTGAGTGTCAGTGTCTGTGGAACCCGTACCCCAGTGAGAGTCAGTATCTGTGGAACCCGTACCCCAGTGAGAGTCAGTGTGTGTGGAACCCGTACCCCAGTGAGAGTCAGTGTGTGTGGAACCCGTACCCCAGTGAGAGTCAGTGTCTGTAGAACCTGTACCCCAGTCAGAGTCAGTGTCTGTGGAACCCGTACCCCAGTGAGAGTCAGTGTCTGTGGAACCCGTACCCCAGTGAGCATCACTGTCCGTGGAACCTGTACCCCAGTGAGAGTCAGTGTCTGTGGAAACCGTACCCCAGTGAGAGTCAGTAACTGTGGAACCCGTACCGCAGTGAGAGTCAGTGTGGGTGGAACCCGGACCCCAGTGAGAGTCAGTGTCTGTGGAACCTGTACCCCAGTGAGAGTCAGTGTCTGTGGAACCCGTACCCCAGTGAGAGTCAGTGTCTGTGGAAACCTACCCCAGTGAGAGTCAGTGCCTGTGGAACCTGTTCCCCAGTGAGAGTCAGTGTCTGTGGAACCCATACCCAAGTGAGAGTCAGTGTGTGTGCAACCCGTACCCCAGTGAGAGTCAGTGCCTGTGGAACCCGTACCCCAGTGAGAGTCAGTGCCTGTGGAACCCGTACCCCAGTGAGAGTCGGTGTCTGTGGAACCCGTACCCTAGTGATAGTCAGTGTCTGTGCGACCCGTACCCCAGTGAGCGTCAGTGTCTGTGGAACCCGTACCCCAGTGAGAGTCACTGTCTGTGGAACCCGTACCCCAGTGAGAGTCAGTGCCTGTGGAACCCGTACCCCAGTGAGAGTCGGTGTCTGTGGAACCCGTACCCTAGTGATAGTCAGTGTCTGTGCGACCCGTACCCCAGTGAGCGTCAGTGTCTGTGGAACCTGTACCCCAGTGAGAGTCAGTGTCTGTGGGACCCGTACCCCAGTGAGAGTCAGTGTCTGTGGAAGCTTTACCCCAGTGAGAGTCAGTGTCTGTGGAACCCGTACCCCAGTGAGAGTCAGTGTCTGTGGAACCCGTACCCCTGTGAGCGTCAGTATGTGTGGAACCCGTACCCCAGTGAGAGTCAGTGTCTGTGGAACCCGTACCCCAGTGAGAGTCAGTGTGTGTGGAACCCATACCCCAGTGAGAGCCGGTGCCAGTGGAACCCATACCCCAGTGAGAGTCAGTGTCCGTGGAACCTGTACCCCAGTGAGAGTCAGTGTCTGTGGAACCTGTACCCCAGTGAGTGTCAGTGTCTGTGGAACCCGTACCCCAGTGAGAGTCAGTATCTGTGGAACCCGTACCCCAGTGAGAGTCAGTGTGTGTGGAACCCGTACCCCAGTGAGAGTCAGTGTGTGTGGAACCCGTACCCCAGTGAGAGTCAGTGTCTGTAGAACCTGTACCCCAGTCAGAGTCAGTGTCTGTGGAACCCGTACCCCAGTGAGAGTCAGTGTCTGTGGAACCCGTACCCCAGTGAGCATCACTGTCCGTGGAACCTGTACCCCAGTGAGAGTCAGTGTCTGTGGAAACCGTACCCCAGTGAGAGTCAGTAACTGTGGAACCCGTACCGCAGTGAGAGTCAGTGTGGGTGGAACCCGGACCCCAGTGAGAGTCAGTGTCTGTGGAACCTGTACCCCAGTGAGAGTCAGTGTCTGTGGAACCCGTACCCCAGTGAGAGTCAGTGTCTGTGGAAACCTACCCCAGTGAGAGTCAGTGCCTGTGGAACCTGTTCCCCAGTGAGAGTCAGTGTCTGTGGAACCCATACCCAAGTGAGAGTCAGTGTGTGTGCAACCCGTACCCCAGTGAGAGTCAGTGTCTGTGGAACCCGTACCCCAGTGAGAGTCAGTGTCTGTGGAACCCGTACCCCAGTGAGAGTCGGTGTCTGTGGAACCCGTACCCTAGTGATAGTCAGTGTCTGTGCGACCCGTACCCCAGTGAGCGTCAGTGTCTGTGGAACCCGTACCCCAGTGAGAGTCACTGTCTGTGGAACCCGTACCCCAGTGAGAGTCAGTGCCTGTGGAACCCGTACCCCAGTGAGAGTCGGTGTCTGTGGAACCCGTACCCTAGTGATAGTCAGTGTCTGTGCGACCCGTACCCCAGTGAGCGTCAGTGTCTGTGGAACCCGTACCCCAGTGAGAGTCAGTGTCTGTGGGACCCGTACCCCAGTGAGAGTCAGTGTCTGTGGAAGCTTTACCCCAGTGAGAGTCAGTGTCTGTGGAACCCGTACCCCAGTGAGAGTCAGTGTCTGTGGAACCCGTACCCCAGTGAGCGTCAGTATGTGTGGAACCCGTACCCCAGTGAGAGTCAGTGTCTGTGGAACCCGTACCCCAGTGAGAGTCAGTGTGTGTGGAACCCATACCCCAGTGAGAGCCGGTGCCAGTGGAACCCATACCCCAGTGAGAGTCAGTGTCTGTGGAACCTGTAAGCCAGTGAGAGTCAGTGCCTGTGGAACCCGTACCCCAGTGAGAGTTAGTGTCTGTGGAACCTGTACCCCAGTGAGAGTCAGTGCCTGTGGAACCTGTACCCCAGTGAGAGTCAGTGTCTCTGGAACCCGTACCCTCGTGATAGTCAGTGTCTGTGGGACCCGTACCCCAGTGAGAGTCAGTGTCTGTGGAATCTGTACCCCAGTGAGAGTCAGTGTCTGTGGAATCCGTACCGCAGTGAGAGTCAGTGCCTTTGGAACGCGTACCCTAGTGAGAGTCAGTGTCTGTGGAACCGGTACCCCAGTGAGAGTCAGTGTCTATGGAATCCGTACCCCAGTGAGAGTCAGTGTGTGTGGAACCGCACCCCAGTGAGAGTCACTGTCCGTGGAACCTGTACCCCAGTGAGAGTCAGTGTCTCTGGAACCCGTACCCCAGTGAGAGTCAGTGTCTGTGGAACCCGTACCCCAGTGAGAGTCAGTTTCTGTGGAACCTGTACCCCAGTGAGAGTAAGTGTCTGTGGATCCCATACCACAGTGAGAGTCAGTATCTGTGGAACCCGTACCCCAGTGAGAGTCACTGTCCGTGGAACCTGTACCCCAGTGAGAGTCAATGTCTCTGGAACCCGTACCCCAGTGAGAGTCAGTGTTGTGGAACCCGTAACCCAGTGAGAGTCAGTTTCTGTGGAACCTGTACCCCAGTGAGAGTCAGTGTCTGTGGATCCCGTACCCCAGTGAGAGTCAGTATCTGTGGAACCCGTACCCCAGTGAGACTCAGTGTGTGTGGAACCCATAACCCAGTGAGAGTCAGTGTCTGTGGATCCCATACCCAGTGAGAGTCAGTATCTGTGGAACCTGTACCCCAGTGAGAGTCAGTTTCTGTGGAACCCGTACCCCAGTGAGAGTCAGTGTCTGTGGAACCCCGTACCCCAGTGAGAGTCAACTTTGTGAGGAACCCATAACGCAGTGAGAGTCAGTGTCTGTGGAACCCGTACCCCAGTGAGAGTCAGTGTCTGTGGAACCCGTACCCCAGTGAGAGTCAGTGTCTGTGGAACCCGTACCCCAGTGAGAGTCAGTGTCTGTGGAACCCGTACCCAGTGAGAGTCAGTGTCTGTGGAACCCGTACCCAGTGAGAGTCAGTGTCTGTGGAACCGTACCCCAGTGAGAGTCAGTGTCTGTGGAACCGTACCCCAGTGAGAGTCAGTGTCTGTGGAACCCGTACCCAGTGAGAGTCAGTGTCTGTGGAACCGTACCCCAGTGAGAGTCAGTGTCTGTGGAACCCGTACCCAGTGAGAGTCAGTGTCTGTGGAAACCGTACCCCAGTGAGAGTCAGTGTCTGTGGAACCCGTACCCAGTGAGAGTCAGTGTCTGTGGAACCCGTACCCCAGTGAGAGTCAGTGTCTGTGGAACCCGTACCCAGTGAGAGTCAGTGTCTGTGGAACCGTACCCCAGTGAGAGTCAGTGTCTGTGGAACCCGTACCCCAGTGAGAGTCAGTGTCTGTGGAACCCGTACCCCAGTGAGAGTCAGTGTCTGTGGAACCTGTACCCCAGTGAGAGTCAGTGTCTGTGGAACCCGTACCCCAGTGAGAGTCAGTGTCTGTGGAACCCGTACCCCAGTGAGAGTCAGTGTCTGTGGAACCCGTACCCAGTGAGAGTCAGTGTCTGTGGAACCGTACCCCAGTGAGAGTCAGTGTCTGTGGAACCCGTACCCCAGTGAGAGTCAGTGTCTGTGGAACCGTACCCCAGTGAGAGTCAGTGTCTGTGGAACCCGTACCCCAGTGAGAGTCAGTGTCTGTGGAACCCGTACCCCAGTGAGAGTCAGTGTCTGTGGAACCCGTACCCCAGTGAGAGTCAGTGTCTGTGGAACCGTACCCCAGTGAGAGTCAGTGTCTGTGGAACCCGTACCCCAGTGAGAGTCAGTGTCTGTGGAACCCGTACCCCAGTGAGAGTCAGTGTCTGTGGAACCCGTACCCCAGTGAGAGTCAGTGTCTGTGGAACCCGTACCCCAGTGAGAGTCAGTGTCTGTGGAACCCGTACCCAGTGAGAGTCAGTGTCTGTGGAACCCGTACCCAGTGAGAGTCAGTGTCTGTGGAACCCGTACCCCAGTGAGAGTCAGTGTCTGTGGAACCCGTACCCCAGTGAGAGTCAGTGTCTGTGGAACCCGTACCCCAGTGAGAGTCAGTGTCTGTGGAACCCGTACCCCAGTGAGAGTCAGTGTCTGTGGAACCCGTACCCCAGTGAGAGTCAGTGTCTGTGGAACCCGTACCCCAGTGAGAGTCAGTGTCTGTGGAACCGTACCCCAGTGAGAGTCAGTGTCTGTGGAACTGTACCCCAGTGAGAGTCAGTGTCTGTGGAACCCGTACCCCAGTGAGAGTCAGTGTCTGTGGAACCCGTACCCCAGTGAGAGTCAGTGTCTGTGGAACCGTACCCAGTGAGAGTCAGTGTCTGTGGAACCCGTACCCCAGTGAGAGTCAGTGTCTGTGGAACCGTACCCCAGTGAGAGTCAGTGTCTGTGGAACCCGTACCCCAGTGAGAGTCAGTGTCTGTGGAACCCGTACCCAGTGAGAGTCAGTGTCTGTGGAACCCGTACCCAGTGAGAGTCAGTGTCTGTGGAACCGTACCCCAGTGAGAGTCAGTGTCTGTGGAACCCGTACCCCAGTGAGAGTCAGTGTCTGTGGAACCCGTACCCCAGTGAGAGTCAGTGTCTGTGGAACCCGTACCCAGTGAGAGTCAGTGTCTGTGAATCCTGTACCCCAGTGAGAGTCAGTGTCTGTGGAAGCCGTACCCCAGTGAGAGTCAGTGTCTGTGGAACCGTACCCCAGTGAGAGTCAGTGTCTGTGGAACCGTACCCCAGTGAGAGTCAGTGTCTTGGAACCCGTACCCCAGTGAGAGTCAGTGTGCCTGTGTACCGTACACCAGTAGAGTCAGTGTCTTGGAACCTGTACCCCAGCTGAGAGTCAGTGTCTGTGGAACCCTGTACCCAGTGAGAGTCAGTGTCTGTGGATAACCCGTACCCCAGTGAGAGTCAGTGTCTGTGGAACCCGTACCCCAGTGAGAGTCAGTGTCTGTGGAACCCGTACCCCAGTGAGAGTCAGTGTCTGTGGAACCCTGTACCCCAGTGAGAGTCAGTGTCCTGTGGAACCCATACCCCAGTGAGAGTCAGTGTCTGTGGAACCCGTACCCCAGTGAGAGTCAGTGTCTGTGGAACCCGTACCCCAGTGAGAGTCAGTGTCTGTGGAACCTGTACCCCAGTGAGAGTCAGTGTCTGTGGAACCCGTACCCAGTGAGAGTCAGTTTCTGTGGAACCCGTACCCCAGTGAGAGTCAGTGTCTGTGGAACCCGTACCCAGTGAGAGTCAGTGACTGTTGAACCTGTACCCCAGTGAGAGTCAGTGTCTGTGGAACCTGTACCCCAGTGAGAGTCAGTGTCTGTGGAACCTGTACCCCAGTGAGAGTCAGTGTCTGTGGAACCCATACCCCAGTGAGAGTCAGTGTCTGTGGAACCCGTACCCAGTGAGAGTCAGTGTCCTGTGGAACCCGTACCCCAGTGAGAGTCAGTGTCTGTGGAACCCGTACCCCAGTGAGAGTCAGTGCCTGTGGAACCTGTTACCCCCAGTGAGAGTCAGTGTCTTGGAACCTGTACCCCAGTGAGAGTCAGTGTCTGTGGAACCCGTACCCCAGTGAGAGTCAGTGTCTGTGGAACCCGTACCCCAGTGAGAGTCAGTGTCTGTGGAAACTCGTACCCCAGTGAGAGTCAGTGTCTGTGGAACCCGTACCCCAGTGAGAGTCAGTGTCTGTGGAACCCGTACCCCAGTGAGAGTCAGTGTCTGTGGAACCCGTACCCCAGTGAGAGTCAGTGTCTGTGGAACCCGTACCCCAGTGAGAGTCAGTGTCTGTGGAACCCGTACCCCAGTGAGAGTCAGTGTCTGTGGAACCCGTACCCCAGTGAGAGTCAGTGTCTGTGGAACCGGTACCCAATGAGAGTCAGTGTCTGTGGAACCGTACCCCAGTGAGAGTCAGTGTCTGTGGAACCGTACCCAGTGAGAGTCAGTTTCTGTGGAACCGGTACCCAATGAGAGTCAGTGTCTGTGGAACCCGTACCCCAGTGAGAGTCAGTGTCTGTGGAACCCGTACCCCAGTGAGAGTCAGTGTCTGTGGAACCCGTACCCCAGTGAGAGTCAGTGTCTGTGGAAACCGTACCCCAGTGAGAGTCAGTGTCTGTGGAACCCGTACCCCAGTGAGAGTCAGTGTCTGTGGAACCAGTACCCCAGTGAGAGTCAGTGTCTGTGGAACCCGTACCCCAGTGAGAGTCAGTGTCTGTGGAACCAGTACCCCAGTGAGAGTCAGTGTCTGTGGAACCCTACCCCAGTGAGAGTCAGTATCTGTGGAACCCGTACCCCAGTGAGAGTCAGTGTCTGTGGAACCCGTACCCCAGTGAGAGTCAGTGTCTGTGGAACCAGTACCCCAGTGAGAGTCAGTGTCTGTGGAACCCGTACCCCAGTGAGAGTCAGTGTCTGTGGAAACCGTACCCCAGTGAGAGTCAGTGTCTATGGAACCCGTACCCCAGTGAGAGTCAGTGTCTGTGGATCCCGTACCCCAGTGAGAGTCAGTGACTGTGGAACCCGTACCCCAGTGAGAGTCAGTGTCTGCTGGAACCCGTACCCCAGTGAGAGTCAGTGTCTGTGGAACCCGTACCCAGTGAGAGTCAGTGTCTGTGGAACCTGTACCCCAGTGAGAGTCAGTGTCTGTGGAACCCGTACCCCAGTGAGAGTCAGTGTCTGTGGAACCCGTACCCCAGTGAGAGTCAGTGTCTGTGGAACCCGTACCCCAGTGAGAGTCAGTGTCTGTGGAACCCGTACCCAGTGAGAGTCAGTGTTTGTGATACCCGTACCCCATTGAGAGTCAGTGTCTGTGGAACCATACCCCAGTGAGAGTCAGTGTCTGTGGAACCCATACCCCAGTGAGAGTCAGTGTCTGTGGAACCGTACCCCAGTGAGAGTCAGTGTCTGTGGAACCCGTACCCCAGTGAGAGTCAGTGTCTGTGGAACCGTACCCCAGTGAGAGTCCAGTGCTGTGGAACCCGTACCCAGTGAGAGTCAGTGTCTGTGGAACCCGTACCCCAGTGAGAGTCAGTGTCTGTGGAACCCGTACCCCAGTGAGAGTCAGTGTCTGTGGAACCCATACCCCAGTGAGAGTCAGTGTCTGTGGAACCCGTACCCCCGTGAGAGTCAGTGTCTGTGGAACCTGTACCCCAGTGAGAGTCAGTGTCTGTGGAACCAGTACCCCAGTGAGAGTCAGTATCGTGGAACCAGTACCCCAGTGAGAGTCAGTGTTGTGGAACCAGTACCCCAGTGAGAGTCAGTGTCTGTGGAACCCGTACCCAGTGAGAGTCAGTGCCTGTGGAACCTGTACCCCAGTGAGAATCAGTGTCTATGGAAACCGTACCCCAGTGAGAGTCAGTGTCTGTGGAACCGTACCCCAGTGAGAGTCAGTGTCAGTGGATCCCGTACCCAGTGAGAGTCAGTGTTGTGGAACCCGTACCCCAGTGAGAGTCAGTGTCTGTGGAACCCGTACCCCAGTGAGAGTCAGTGTCTGTGGAACCGTACCCCAGTGAGAGTCAGTGTCTGTGGAACCTGTACCCCAGTGAGAGTCAGTGTCTGTGGAACCCTACCCCAGTGAGAGTCAGTGTCTGTGGAACCTGTACCCCAGTGAGAGTCAGTGTCTGTGGAACCCATACCCCAGTGAGAGTCAGTGTCTGTGGAACCCGTACCCCAGTGAGAGGTCAGTGTCTGTGGAACCCTGTACCCCAGTGAGAGTCAGTGTCTGTGGAACCGTACCCCAGTGAGAGTCAGTGTCTGTGGAACCCGTACCCCAGTGAGAGTCAGTGTCTGTGGAACCTGTACCCCAGTGAGAGTCAGTGTCTGTGAACCCGTACCCCAGTGAGAGTCAGTGTCTGTGGAACCCGTACCCCAGTGAGAGTCAGTGTCTGTGGAACCCGTACCCCAGTGAGAGTCAGTGTCTGTGGAACCCGTACCCCAGTGAGAGTCAGTGTCTGTGGAACCGTACCCCAGTGAGAGTCAGTGTCTGTGGAACCCGTACCCCAGTGAGAGTCAGTGTCTGTGGAAACCCGTACCCCAGTGAGAGTCAGTGTCTGTGGAACCCGTACCCCAGTGAGAGTCAGTGTCTGTGGAACCGTACCCCAGTGAGAGTCAGTGTCTGTGGAACCCGTACCCCAGTGAGAGTCAGTGCCTGTGGAACCCGTACCCAGTGAGAGTCAGTGTCTGTGGAACCCGTACCCCAGTGAGAGTCAGTGTCTGTGGAACCCGTACCCCAGTGAGAGTCAGTGTCTGTGGAACCGTACCCCAGTGAGAGTCAGTGTCTGTGGAACCCGTACCCCAGTGAGAGTCAGTGTCTGTGGAACCCGTACCCCAGTGAGAGTCAGTGTCTGTGGAACCCGTACCCCAGTGAGAGTCAGTGTCTATGGAACCGTACCCCAGTGAGAGTCAGTGTCTGTGGAACCCGTACCCCAGTGAGAGTCAGTGTCTGTGGAACCCGTACCCCAGTGAGAGTCAGTGTCTGTGGAACCGTACCCCAGTGAGAGTCAGTGTCTGTGGAACCCGTACCCAGTGAGAGTCAGTGTCTGTGAACCCGTACCCCAGTGAGAGTCAGTGCTGTGGAACCAGTACCCCAGTGAGAGTCAGTGTCTGTGGAACCCGTACCCCAGTGAGAGTCAGTGTCTGTGGAACCGTACCCCAGTGAGAGTCAGTGTCTGTGGAACCCGTACCCCAGTGAGAGTCAGTGTCTGTGGAACCCGTACCCCATTGAGAGTCAGTGTCTGTGGAACCCGTACCCCAGTGAGAGTCAGTGTCTGTGGAACCCATACCCCAGTGAGAGTCAGTGTCTGTGGAACCCTTACCCCAGTGAGAGTCAGTGTCTGTGGAACCCGTACCCCAGTGAGAGTCAGTGTCTGTGGAACCCGTACCCCAGTGAGAGTCAGTGTCTGTGGAACCCGTACCCCAGTGAGAGTCAGTGTCTGTGGAACCCGTACCCCAGTGAGAGTCAGTGTCTGTGGAACCCGTACCCCAGTGAGAGTCAGTGTGTGTGGAACCCATACCCCAGTGAGAGTCAGTGTCTGTGGAACCCATACCCCAGTGAGAGTCAGTGTCTGTGGAACCCGTACCCCAGTGAGAGTCAGTGTCTGTGGAACCTGTACCCCAGTGAGAGTCAGTGTCTGTGGAACCCGTACCCCAGTGAGAGTCAGTGTCTGTGGAACCCGTACCCCAGTGAGAGTCAGTGTCTGTTGTACCAGTATCCCAGTGAGAGTCAGTGACTTTAGAACCTGTACCCCAGTGAGAGTCAGTGTCTGTGGAATCTGTACCCCAGTGAGAGTCAGTGTCTGTGGAATACGTACCGCAGTGAGAGTCATTGTCATTGGAACCCGTACCCCAGTGAGAGTTAGTGTCTATGGAATCCGTACCCCAGTGAGAGTCAGTGTGTGGAACCGTACCCCAGTGAGAGTCACTGTCGTGGAACCCTGTACCACAGTGAGAGTCAGTGTCTCTGGAACCCGTACCCCAGTGAGAGTCAGTGTCTGTGGAACCCGTACCCAGTGAGAGTCAGTGTCTGTGGAAACCTTACCCCAGTGAGAGTCAGTGCCTGTGGAACCGTTCCCAGTGAGATCAGTGTCTGTGGAACCCATACCCAGTGAGAGTCAGTGTCTGTGGAACCGTACCCAGTGAGAGTCAGTCTCTGTGGAACCCGATACCCCAGTGAGAGTCAGTGTCTGTGGAACCCGTACCCCAGTGAGAGTCAGTGTCTGTGGAACCCGTACCCCAGTGAGAGTCAGTGTCTGTGGAACCCGTACCCCAGTGAGAGTCAGTGTCTGTGGAACCGTACCCCAGTGAGAGTCAGTGTCTTGGAACCCGTACCCCAGTGAGAGTCAGTGTCTGTGGAACCCGTACCCCAGTGAGAGTCAGTGTCTGTGGAACCGTACCCCAGTGAGAGTCAGTGTCTGTGGAACCCGTACCCCAGTGAGAGTCAGTGTCAGTGGAACCCTGTACCCCAGTGAGAGTCAGTGTCAGTGGAACCCGTACCCCAGTGAGAGTCAGTGTCTGTGGAACCCGTACCCCAGTGAGAGTCAGTGTCTGTGGAACCGTACCCCAGTGAGAGTCAGTGTTGTGGAACCGTACCCCAGTGAGAGTCAGTGTCTGTGGAACCCGTACCCCAGTGAGAGTCAGTGTCTCTGGAACCCGTACCCCAGTGAGAGTCAGTGTCTGTGGAACCCGTACCCCAGTGAGAGTCAGTGTCTGTGGAACCGTACCCCAGTGAGAGTCAGTGTCTGTGGAACCCGTACCCCAGTGAGAGTCAGTGTCTGTGGAACCCATACCCCAGTGAGAGTCAGTGTCTGTGGAACCTTACCCCAGTGAGAGTCAGTTCTGTGGAACCCTGTACCCCAGTGAGAGTCAGTGTCTGTGGAACCCGTACCCCAGTGAGAGTCAGTGTCTGTGGAACTGTACCCCAGTGAGAGTCAGTGTCTGTGGAACCGTACCCCAGTGAGAGTCAGTGACTGTGGAACCCGTACCCCAGTGAGAGTCAGTGTCTATGGAAACCGTACCCCAGTGAGAGTCAGTGTCTGTGGAACCCGTACCCCAGTGAGAGTCAGTGTCAGTGGAACCCGTACCCCAGTGAGAGTCAGTGTCTGTGGAACCCGTACCCCAGTGAGAGTCAGTGTCTGTGGAACCCGTACCCCAGTGAGAGTCAGTGTCTGTGGAAACCGTACCCCAGTGAGAGTCAGTGTCTGTGGAAGCCGTACCCAGTGAGAGTCAGTGTCTGTGGAACCCGTACCCCAGTGAGAGTCAGTGTCTGTGGAACCCGTACCCCAGTGAGAGTCAGTGTCTGTGGAATCCGTACCCCAGTGAGAGTCAGTGTCTGTGGAACCAGTATCCCCAGTGAGAGTCAGTGACTTTAGAACCTGTACCCCAGTGAGAGTCAGTGTCTCTGGAACCCGTACCCCAGTGAGAGTCAGTGTCTGTGGAACCCGTACCCCAGTGAGAGTCAGTTTCTGTGGAACCTGTACCCCAGTGAGAGTCAGTGTCTGTGAATCCCGTACCCCAATGAGAGTCAGTATCTGTGGAACCCGTACCCCATTGAGAGTCAGTGTCTGTGGAACCCATACCCCAGTGAGAGTCAGTGTCTGTGGAACCCGTACCCCAGTGAGAGTCAGTGTCTGTGGACCCGTACCCCAGTGAGAGTCAGTGTCTGTGGAACCCGTACCCCAGTGAGAGTCAGTGTCTGTGGAACCCGTACCCCAGTGAGAGTCAGTCCTGTGGAACCTGTACCCCAGTGAGAGTCAGTGTCTGTGGAACCATACCCCAGTGAGAGTCAGTGTCTGTGGAACCCGTACCCAGTGAGAGTCAGTGCTCTGTGGAACCTGTACCCCAGTGAGAGTCAGTGTCTGTGGAACCCGTACCCCAGTGAGAGTCAGTGTCTGTGGAACCTGTACCCCAGTGAGAGTCAGTGTCTGTGGAACCCGTACCCCAGTGAGAGTCAGTGTCTGTGGAACCCGTACCCCAGTGAGAGTCAGTGTCTGTGGAACCCGTACCCCAGTGAGAGTCATGTTCTGTGGAACCCGTACCCCAGTGAGAGTCAGTGTCTGTGGAACCGTACCCCAGTGAGAGTCAGTGTCTGTGGAAACCCGTACCCCAGTGAGAGTCAGTGTCTGTGGAACCTGTACCCCAGTGAGAGTCAGTGTCTGTGGAACCCCGTACCCCAGTGAGAGTCAGTGTCTGTGGAACCCGTACCCCAGTGAGAGTCAGTGTCTGTGGAACCAGTACCCCAGTGAGAGTCAGTGTCTGTGGAACTCGTACCCCAGTGAGAGTCAGTGTCTGTGGAACCGTACCCCAGTGAGAGTCAGTGTCTTTGGAACCGTACCCCAGTGAGAGTCAGTGTCTGTGGAACCCGTACCCCAGTGAGAGTCAGTGTCTGTGGAATCCGTACCCCAGTGAGAGTCAGTGTCTGTGGAACCCGTACCCCAGTGAGAGTCAGTGTCTGTGGAACCCGTACCCCAGTGAGAGTCAGTGTCTGTGGAATCCGTACCCCAGTGAGAGTCAGTGTCTGTGGAACCCGTACCCCAGTGAGAGTCAGTGTCTGTGGAACCCGTACCCCAGTGAGAGTCAGTGTCTGTGGGAACCCGTACCCCAGTGAGAGTCAGTGTCTGTGGAACCCGTACCCCAGTGAGAGTCAGTGTCTGTGGAACCCGTACCCCAGTGAGAGTCAGTGTCTGTGGAACCCGTACCCCAGTGAGAGTCAGTGTCTGTGGAACCCGTACCCCAGTGAGAGTCAGTGTCTGTGGAACCCGTACCCCAGTGAGAGTCAGTGTCTGTGGAACCCGTACCCCAGTGAGAGTCAGTGTCTGTGGAACCCGTACCCCATTGAGAGTCAGTGTCTGTGGAACCAGTACCCCAGTGAGAGTCAGTGTCTGTGGAACCCGTACCCCAGTGAGAGTCAGTGTCTGTGAACCGTACCCCAGTGAGAGTCAGTGTCTGTGGAACCCGTACCCCAGTGAGAGTCAGTGTCTGTGGAACCGTACCCCAGTGAGAGTCAGTGTCTGTGGAACCCGTACCCCAGTGAGAGTCAGTGTCTGTGGAACCCGTACCCCCAGTGAGAGTCAGTGTCTGTGGAACCCAGTACCCCAGTGAGAGTCAGTGTCTGTGGAACCCAGTACCCCAGTGAGAGTCAGTGTCTGTGGAACCGTACCCCAGTGAGAGTCAGTGTCTGTGGAACCTGTACCCCAGTGAGAGTCAGTGTCTGTGGAACCCGTACCCCAGTGAGAGTCAGTGTCTGTGGAACCGTACCCCAGTGAGAGTCAGTGTCTGTGGAACCTGTACCCCAGTGAGAGTCAGTGTCTGTGGAACCCGTACCCCAGTGAGAGTCAGTGTCTGTGGAACCGTACCCCAGTGAGAGTCAGTGTCTGTGGAACCCTACCCCAGTGAGAGTCAGTGTCTGTGGAACCTGTACCCCAGTGAGAGTCAGTGTCTGTGGACCCGTACCCCAGTGAGAGTCAGTGTCTGTGGAACCCGTACCCCAGTGAGAGTCAGTGTCTGTGGAACCCGTACCCCAGTGAGAGTCAGTGTCTGTGGAACCCGTACCCCAGTGAGAGTCAGTAGTCTGTGGAACCCGTACCCCAGTGAGAGTCAGTGTCTGTGGAACCCGTACCCCAGTGAGAGTCAGTGTCTGTGGAAACCCGTACCCCAGTGAGAGTCAGTGTCTGTGGAACCTGTACCCAGTGAGAGTCAGTGTCTGTGGAACCGTACGTACACCAGTGAGAGTCAGTGTCCTGTGGAACCCGTACCCCAGGTGAGAGTCAGTGCCTGTGGAACCCGTACCGCAGTGAGAGTCAGTGTCTATGGAACCGTACCCCAGTGAGAGTCAGTGCCTGTGGAACCTGTACCCCAGTGAGAGTCATTGTCTCTGGAACCTGTACCCCAGTGAGAGTCAGTGTGTGTGGAACCGTACCCCAGTGAGAGTCAGTGTCTGTGGAACCAGTACCCAGTGAGAGTCAGTGTCTGTGGAACCTGTACCCCAGTGAGAGTCAGTGTCTGTGGAACCTGTACCCCAGTGAGAGTCAGTGTCTGTGGAACCTGTACCCCAGTGAGAGTCAGTGTCTGTGGAACCGTACCCCAGTGAGAGTCAGTGTCTGTGGAACCCGTACCCCAGTGAGAGTCAGTGTCTGTGGAACCCGTACCCCAGTGAGAGTCAGTGTCTGTGGAACCGTACCCCAGTGAGAGTCAGTGTCTGTGGAACCCGTACCCCAGTGAGAGTCAGTGTCTGTGGAACCGTACCCCAGTGAGAGTCAGTGTCTGTGGAACCCGTACCCCAGTGAGAGTCAGTGTCTGTGGAACTGTACCCCAGTGAGAGTCAGTGTCTGTGGAACCCGTACCCCAGTGAGAGTCAGTGTCTGTGGAACCCGTACCCCAGTGAGAGTCAGTGTCTGTGGAACCCGTACCCCAGTGAGAGTCAGTGTCTGTGGAACCCGTACCCCAGTGAGAGTCAGTGTCTATGGAACCCGTACCCCAGTGAGAGTCAGTGTCTGTGGAACCCGTACCCCAGTGAGAGTCAGTGTCTGTGGAACCCGTACCCCAGTGAGAGTCAGTGTCTGTGGAACCCGTACCCCAGTGAGAGTCAGTGTCTGTGGAACCCGTACCCCAGTGAGAGTCAGTGTCTGTGGAACCCGTACCCCAGTGAGAGTCAGTGTCTGTGGAAGCTGTACCCCAGTGAGAGTCAGTGTCTGTGGAACCCGTACCCCAGTGAGAGTCAGTGTCTGTGGAACCCGTACCCCAGTGAGAGTCAGTGTCTGTGGAACCCGTACCCCAGTGAGAGTCAGTGTCTGTGGAACCCGTACCCCAGTGAGAGTCAGTGTCTGTGGAACCTGTACCCCAGTGAGAGTCAGTGTCTGTGGAACCAGTACCCCAGTGAGAGTCAGTGTCTGTGGAACCCGTACCCCAGTGAGAGTCAGTGTCTGTGGAACCCGTACCCCAGTGAGAGTCAGTGTCTGTGGAACCTGTACCCCAGTGAGAGTCAGTGTCTGTGGAACCCATACCCCAGTGAGAGTCAGTGTCTGTGGAACCCATACCCCAGTGAGAGTTAGTGTCTATGGAATCCGTACCCCAGTGAGAGTCAGTGTGTGTGGAACCGTACCCCAGTGAGAGTCACTGTCCGTGGAACCTGTACCCCAGTGAGAGTCAGTGTCTCTGGAACCCGTACCCCAGTGAGAGTCAGTGTCTGTGGAACCCGTACCCCAGTGAGAGTCAGTGTCTGTGGAAACCTACCCCAGTGAGAGTCAGTGCCTGTGGAACCTGTTCCCCAGTGAGAGTCAGTGTCTGTGGAACCCATACCCCAGTGAGAGTCAGTGCCTGTGGAACCTGTTCCCCAGTGAGAGTCAGTCTCTGTGGAACCCATACCCCAGTGAGAGTCAGTGTGCGTGGAACCCGTACCACTGTGAGAGTCCGTGTCTGTGGAACCCGTACCCCAGTGAGAGTCAGTGTCTGTGGAACCCGTACCCCAGTGAGAGTCAGTGCCTGTGGAACCCGTACCCCAGTGAGAGTCAGTGTCTCTGGAACCCGTACCCTAGTGATAGTCAGTGTCTGTGGGACCCGTACCCCAGTGAGCGTCAGTGTCTGTGGAACCTGTACCCCAGTGAGAGTCAGTGTCTGTGGAACCCGTACCCCAGTGAGAGTCACTGTCCGTGGAACCTGTACCCCAGTGAGAGTCAGTACCCCAGTGAGAGTCAGTGTCTGTGGAACCCGTACCCCAGTGAGAGTCAGTGTCTATGGAATCCGTACCCCAGTGAGAGTCAGTGTTTGTGGAACCGTACCCCAGTGAGAGTCACTGTCCGTGGAACCTGTACCCCAGTGAGAGTCAATGTCTCTGGAACCCGTACCCCAGTGAGAGTCAGTTTCTGTGGAACCTGTACCCCAGTGAGAGTCAGTGTCTGTGGATCCCGTACACCAGTGAGAGTCAGTATCTGTGGAACCCGTACCCCAGTGAGAGTCAGTGTGTGTGGAACCCATACCCCAGTGAGAGTCAGTGTCTGTGGATCCCATACCCCAGTGAGAGTCAGTATCTGTGGAACCTGTACCCCAGTGAGAGTCAGTTTCTGTGGAACCCGTACCCCAGTGAGAGTCAGTGTCTGTGGAACCTGTACCCCAGTGAGAGTCAGTGTCTGTGGAACCCGTACCCCAGTGAGAGTCAGTGTCTGTGGAACCCGTACCCCAGTGAGAGTCAGTGTCTATGGAAACCGTACCCCAGTGAGAGTCAGTGTCTATGGAACGCGTACCCCACTGAGAGTCAGTGTCTGTGGATCCCGTACCCCAGTGAGAGTCAGTGTCTGTGGAACCCGTACCCCAGTGAGAGTCAGTGTCTGTGGAACCCGTACCCCAGTGAGAGTCAGTGTCTGTGGAACCCGTACCCCAGTGAGAGTCAGTGACTTTAGAACCTGTACCCCAGTGAGAGTCAGTGTCTGTGGAACCCGTACCCCAGTGAGAGTCAGTGTCTGTGGAACCCGTACCCCAGTGAGAGTCAGTGTCTGTGGAACCTGTACCCCAGTGAGAGTCAGTGTCTGTGGAACCCGTACCCCAATGAGAGTCAGTATCTGTGGAACCCGTACCCCATTGAGAGTCAGTGTCTGTGGAACCCATACCCCAGTGAGAGTCAGTGTCTGTGGGACCCGTACCCCAGTGAGAGTCAGTGTCTGTGGAAGCTTTACCCCAGTGAGAGTCAGTGTCTGTGGAACCCGTACCCCAGTGAGAGTCAGTGTCTGTGGAACCCGTACCCCAGTGAGAGTCAGTATGTGTGGAACCCGTACCCCAGTGAGAGTCAGTGTCTGTGGAACCCGTACCCCAGTGAGAGTCAGTGTGTGTGGAACCCATACCCCAGTGAGAGCCGGTGCCTGTGGAACCCATACCCCAGTGACAGTCAGTGTCTGTGGAACCCGTCCCCCGGTGAGAGTCAGTGTCTGTGGAACCTGTACCCCAGTGAGAGTCAGTTTCTGTGGAACCCGTACCCCAGTGAGAGTCAGTGTCTGTGGAACCCGTACCCCAGTGAGAGTCAGTGTCTGTGGAACCCGTACCCCAGTGAGAGTCAGTGCCTGTGGAACCCGTACCGCAGTGAGAGTCAGTGTCTATGGAAACCGTACCCCAGTGAGAGTCAGTGCCTGTGGAACCTGTACCCCAGTGAGAGTCATTGTCTCTGGAACCTGTACCCCAGTGAGAGTCAGTGTGTGTGGAACCCGTACCCCAGTGAGAGTCAGTGTCTGTTGTACCAGTATCCCAGTGAGAGTCAGTGACTTTAGAACCTGTACCCCAGTGAGAGTCAGTGTCTGTGGAATCTGTACCCCAGTGAGAGTCAGTGTCTGTGGAATCCGTACCGCAGTGAGAGTCAGTGCCTTTGGAACCCGTACCCTAGTGAGAGTCAGTGTCTGTGGAACCCGTACCCCAGTGAGAGTCAGTGTCTATGGAATCCGTACACCAGTGACAGTCAGTGTGTGTGGAACCGTACCCCAGTGAGAGTCACTATCCGTGGAACCTGTACCCCAGTGAGAGTCAGTGTCTCTGGAACCCGTACCCCAGTGAGAGTCAGTGTCTGTGGAACCCGTACCCCAGTGAGAGTCAGTTTCTGTGGAACCTGTACCCCAGTGAGAGTCAGTGTCTGTGGATCCCGTACCCCAGTGAGAGTCAGTATCTGTGGAACCCGTACCCCAGTGAGAGTCAGTGTGTGTGGAACCCGTACCCCAGTGAGAGTCAGTGTCTGTGGATCCCATACCCCAGTGAGAGTCAGTATCTGTGGAACCTGTACCCCAGTGAGAGTCAGTTTCTGTGGAACCCGTACCCCAGTGAGAGTCAGTGTCTGTGGAACCCGTACCCCAGTGAGAGTCAGTGTCTGTGGAACGCGTACCCCACTGAGAGTCAGTGTGAGTGGATCCCGTACCCCAGTGAGAGTCAGTGTCTGTGGAACCCGTACCCCAGTGAGAGTCAGTGTGTGTGGAACCCGTACCCCAGTGAGAGTCAGAGTCTGTGGAACCCGTACCCCAGTGAGAGTCAGTGTCTGTGGAAGCTGTACCCCAGTGAGAGTCAGTGTCTGTGGAACCCGTACCCCAGTGAGAGTCAGTGTCTGTGGAACCCGTACCCCAGTGAGCGTCAGTATGTGTGGAACCCGTACCCCAGTGAGAGTCAGTGTCTGTTGTACCAGTATCCCAGTGAGAGTCAGTGACTTTAGAACCTGTACCCCAGTGAGAGTCAGTGTCTGTGGAATACGTACCGCAGTGAGAGTCATTGCCTTTGGAACCCGTACCCCAGTGAGAGTTAGTGTCTATGGAATCCGTACCCCAGTGAGAGTCAGTGTGTGTGGAACCGTACCCCAGTGAGAGTCACTGTCCGTGGAACCTGTACCCCAGTGAGAGTCAGTGTCTCTGGAACCCGTACCCCAGTGAGAGTCAGTGTCTGTGGAACCCGTACCCCAGTGAGAGTCAGTTTCTGTGGAACCTGTACCCCAGTGAGAGTCAGTGTCTGTGGATCCCGTACCCCAGTGAGAGTCAGTATCTGTGGAACCCGTACCCCAGTGAGAGTCAGTGTCTGTGGAACCCGTACCCCAGTGAGAGTCAGTGTGGGTGGAACCCGGACCCCAGTGAGAGTCAGTGTCTGTGGAACCTGAACCCCAGTGAGAGTCAATGTCTGTGGAACCCGTACCCCAATGAGAGTCAATGTCTGTGGAATCCGTACCCCAGTGAGAGTCAGTGTCTGTGGAACCCGTACCCCAGTGAGAGTCAGTGTGGGTGGACCCCGGACCCCAGTGAGAGTCAGTGTCTGTGGAACCTGTACCCCAATGAGAGTCAGTGTCTGTGGAACCCGTACCCCAGTGAGAGTCAGTGTCTGTGGGACCTGTACGCCAGTGAGAGTTAGTGTCTGTGGAACCCGTACCCCAGTGAGAGTCAGTGTCTGTGGAAACCTACCCCAGTGAGAGTCAGTGCCTGTGGAACCTGTTCCCCAGTGAGAGTCAGTGTCTGTGGAACCCATACCCCAGTGAGAGTCAGTGTCTGTGGAACCCGTACCACAGTGAGAGTCAGTCTCTGTGGAACCCATACCCCAGTGAGAGTCAGTGTGTGTGGAACCCGTACCACAGTGAGAGTCCGTGTCTGTGGAACCCGTACCCCAGTGAGAGTCAGTGTCTGTGGAACCCGTACCCCAGTGAGAGTCAGTGCCTGTGGAACCCGTACCCCAGTGAGAGTCAGTGTCTCTGGAACCCGTACCCTAGTGATAGTCAGTGTCTGTGGGACCCGTACCCCAGTGAGCGTCAGTGTCTGTGGAACCTGTACCCCAGTGAGAGTCAGTGTCTGTGGAACCCGTACCCCAGTGAGAGTCACTGTCCGTGGAACCTGTACCCCAGTGAGAGTCAGTGTCTGTGGAACCTGTACCCCAGTGAGTGTCAGTGTCTGTGGAACCTGTACCCTGGTGAGTGTCAGTGTCTGTGGAACCCGTACCCCAGTGAGTGTCAGTGTGTGTGGAACCCATACCCCAGTGAGAGTCAGTGTCTGTGGAACCCGTACCCCAGTGAAAGTTAGTGTCTGTGGAACTGTACCCCAGTGAGAGTCAGTGTCTGTGGAAACTGTTACTCATGTTACACACATGGTGTGGTGGCTGATTTCAGTCCTTTCTCCTGTCCTGCGCTGAAGCTGCTGTCTGTCACTGGGGTCGGGGCCCCAGGCTCATTTGCCTAAGTGGCCATTCTCCCAGCTGAGCGGGCAGTGGCAGGACAATTGAGGATTACTGAGGACAGCCCAGGCCAATCCTGCCCTCACCCGCTGACCATGCACCTTGCAGGAGACCAACTGCAGCAACTGTGTTCGTGCCGTGGGTGAGATCGCTAATGTGCCACAGACTGGGCATCACAGCTGAGCATCTCTGCCACAAACTAGTGTTGAAGCAGAGTCTGTAAATTCTTTTAAAAGGGAATGAGTCGCTTGATAAAGAGGAATATTAAAGGTTTGATTGAGCGTGCAGGAGCGTGGGCTTCGAGTAACCGACTCATGGAGAAAATCAGTAGCAGGGTCTCGATGGGCCAAATGGTCTGTTCGGTGCTGTTGACACCCTCATCCGTGCCTTTGTTACCTCGAGACTCGACTATTGCAACGCTCTCCTGGCTGAACTTCCACTCTCCGTAAAATGAGCCCATCCAAAACTCTGCTGCCCGTGTCTTAACTCTCACCAAGTCCCGTTCACCATCACCCCTGTGCTCGCTGACTTTCATTGGGTCCCAGTTAAGCAACGCCTTGATTTTAAAATTCCCACCCTTGTTTTCAAATCCCTTCATGGCCTCGCCTCTCCCTATCTCTGTAACCTCCTCCAGCCCTACAACCCCCCCGAGATTTCTGCTCTCTTGAACTGCCCCGATTATAATCCCTCCACCATTGGCGGCCGTGCCTTCTGTTGCCTGGGCCCTAAGCTCTGGAATTCCCTGCCTAAACCTCTCCGCCTCGCTACCTCTCTTTCCTCCTTTAAGACGCTCCTTAAAACCTCCCTCTTTGACCAAGCTTTTGGTCACCTGCTGTAATATCTACTTATGTGACTCGGTGTCAAATTTTATTTGCTAATCGCTCCTGTGAAGCGCCTTGGGACATTTTACTATGTTAAAGGCGCTATATAAATACAAGTTGTTGTAACACTCTATGATTCTGGTCTCTCTCAATCAGCTACTTATTGAGTTTATCATCAGGGAGCGTGAAAGGTGTTCCTGAAATTCTCGAGAGATCAGATTCCAGGGAAAGGAAGGGCTGTTTTTTGACTGGCTTAGTGTAACACACTCACCCAACCACACACATTGCACAACACTGCCATAAATACAGCTCGCTGAGGCACTGGAGCCAGCCTCTGGCTCTGTGGTAGCATTCCGCCACTGTCAAGGTTCTGGGTTTGAACCCCACTCCAGACATTCCCAGTGACTGGAGATCTGGCTGGGCTGACAACCAGTGTGGGAGAGGCCCCTACCGTGCAGGTTGTGGGAGTCCATTACACCCTCCCGTCGTACAGGACTGACCCCCGTCGGCTAGGAAAGAGATGGTCACAGCCATTGGGAGCAGCGTTCACGTCGCAGCCTCGAAGTCTGTTAATCAGCCCGAGAATCTCAGCAACCAAGACGGTGCTTGCAATCCAACATCAAAAACTGCAGCCCACAATCCAACACACCTCACAGCACCTTCACGCTCAAACAACACGGTGGCATAGTGGTTAGCACTGTTGCTTCACAGCGCCAGGGACCCGGGTTCGAATCCAGCCTTGGGTGACTGTCTGTGTGGAGTTTGCACCGTCTGCGTGGGTTTCCTCCGGGTGCTCCGGTTTCCTCCCACAGTCCAAAGATGTGCGGGTTAGGTTGATTTGGCTATGATAAATTGACCCTTAGTGTTAGGGGGATTAAATACATGGGGTTACGGGGGTAGGGTGGGATATGTGTCGGTGCAGGCTCGATGGGCTGAAATAGCCTCTATCTGCACTGTGGGGATTCTGTGATTCTGTGAAACTCATCGACTGGCTTCACGTTAGGAAAATGTTGCAGCTCAGCCTGCGGAGTTACTCCATCCACAACACCCCGTCCAACGGACTCCACCCTCCCTGTGGGAGACTCCACCCTCCCTGTTGGAGACTCCACTCTCCCTGTGGGAGACTCCATGCACAGCCGGTGAGTCTGATTCTCTCCCCACTGGCACCATAACCGGCTGGGACACCCTCACCCTCCCTCCTCAATCCCTAGCAGGGCCAAGCGACAGGATTCAGTGGGATGATTCTGTTTGGGACAACTCATCCAGTCACTCATTTCTCCCCAATGGTGGAGGCAGAGAGGGGAATGACTGCCCCACACTGCGCAACGTGGGGGACTGGTCAGAATATTGCCAGACCATGAGCCTGTTTGTGGTGATGCCCACTGCTCCAGTCATCATTCCTTCACGGGCTGTTGATTTTGTTGGGTGAAGCAGTTCCTTTGTGGATGCAGTCATGCCCCTGGGATTACTGGTAAGTCTCAGTGAGTCAGCCCGTGGGCTGGCTGCTGTTGGCAAAACCTTCACCATCTTTTCACACAATGAGAAAGGAAGCAGGGTTGACTGGTGCATCGATAACAGAGGCTCATAGTGACTGGGCACCATTCACATTCACTCTCTCGACCACCGGCGCACCGTGGCTGCAGTGTGTACCATCTACAAGATGCACTGCAGCAACTCGCCAAGGCTTCTTCGGCAGCACCTCCCAAACCCGCGACCTCTACCATCTAGAAAGACATGGGCAGCAGGCGCTTGGGAACACCACCACCTCCAGGTTCCCCTCCAAGTCACACACCATCCTGACTTGGAAGTATATCGCCGTTCCTTCATCGTCACTGGGTCAAAATCCTGGAACTCCCTCCCTAACAGCACTGAGAGTACCTTCACCACACAGACTGCAGCGGTTCAAGAAGGCAGCTCACCACCACCTTCTCAAGGGCAACTAGGGATGGGCAATAAATGCTGGCCTTGTCAGCGACGCCCACATCCCATGAACGAATAAAAAACAAACAGTGAATGGGAAAAAATTACGCAATTCCACCTTGACCCTTCTTCATAGATCATCACCCCATCAAACCCCCTTAAGAGTGTAGAGGAGATTTACTAGAATGGTACCGGGGAGGAGGGACTTCAGTTACGTGGATAGACTGGAGAAGCTGGGATTGTTCTCCTTAGAGAAGGTTAAGGGGAGATTTAATAGAGGTGTTCAAAATTACGAGGGGTTTTGATTAAGGAGAAACTGTTTCCACTGGCAGGAGGGTCGGTAACCAGAGGACACAGATTTAATAAGATACTTGGCAAAAGAACCAGAGGGGGCATGAGGAAATGCTTTTTACGCAGCGAGTTGTTGTGATCTGCAATGCACTGCCTGTAAGAGCGGTGGAAGCAGATTCAATAGTAACTTTCAAAAGGGAATTGGATAAATACTTGAAAAGGAAAAATTTGCAGGGCTCTGGGGAAAGAGCAGGGAGTGGGACTCATTGGAGAGCTCTTTCAAAGCGCTGAGAGATTCTATGCTTCCACTTCCTGTCTAAAGTCCAACATTCCTCGCATCGATTGACCCTGGGCAGTCACGGTAAGATAATGGAGCTGCCCGAACAGCTCAGAGCAGAGGGCTGTGCAGGATCCTGTGTGCAGTAACAAGCTGTTAACTGCCCTGCTGAGTGACCCTGATTATCAGTTTGCAGTGATGATAACCAGCCTGCTAATCTGGTGTTTAAACAGCAAATGCAAATGAGCAAAAGTAGTACAGATACAGAAGGAAATCAAATTGGTTTCCATTAAATAGACGGAGATTTAAAACTGCAGCAGGAACATATTTGTCCCAATCGACACCTCCACACTCGACTATTCCCACGCTCTCTGGGCCGGCCTCCCACTTTGCACCCTCCGTAATCTTTAGCGCATCCAAAACTCTGCTGCTCCATGTCCTAACTCGCACTGAGTCCCGTTCACCCATCACTCCTGTGCTCGCTGACCTGCATTGGCTCCTAGTCCGGCAACACCACAATTTTAAAATCTTCATCTGTGTTTAAATCACTCCATGCCTCATCTCTCTGGAACCCAATTGAGCACCTGCAACGCCCCAGCTCCCCATTCCTGACTCCAGGCCCCCCCACCTGCCTTTGGCAGCCGTGCTTTCAATCACCTGGAGTCCACATTCTGGAATTCCCTCCCTAAACACTCACATCTTTGAGCATTTGGTCACTCCTCCCAACATTTCCTTCTGCCCAGTGTCCATTTCTACCTGTCTGAAGTGTCTTTGTTGAATTAATATCCTCCCAGGACTTCCCCCAAATCAACGCCAGTTGGGGTGAAAGAGAAAACGATCCTAGCGATACAAACCTTTCAACATTTCCTAGCCAATTAACTTTGCATGGCCGGAGGGAGTTATTTACCCAGAGTAATTTAACAAGTACCAGAGATTGGACAGGAGTCTATTATTCTACCTGTGGCCAGGGCTCTCCCTGGTGTCATGTATGTGTACAATACTGGGGCCGGTTACCCGCCAACCCTCCTTTCACACAACAGTGACTGGACAGAACACCACAGGAGAGCCTGACCCTGCCCTCAGATCCAGCAGGAAGACACCCTCAATGATTTCCCTCCATGCCCTAGAAAAGAAAGATATGCATTTATATCGCACCTTTCACAACCTCCCAAAGCTCTTTACAGCCAATGAAGTACTTTTGAAGTGTAGTCACTGTTGTAATGTAGGAAACGCGGCAGCCAATTTGCGCACAGCAAGCTCCCTCAAACAGCAATATAACACCCAGATATTCTGTTTTCAGTGATGTTGATTGAGAGATAAATATCGGCCAAGGGACAACTCCCCTGCTCTTCGAAATAGTCATGATGCGGAGATGCCGGTGTTGGACTGGGGTGGACAAAATTGAGAGGTCGCACAACACCAGGTTATAGTCCAACAGTTTTATTTGAAATCACAAGCTTTCGGAGCTATCGCTCCTTCACTTCACCTGAGGAAGGAGCGATAGCTCCGAAAGCTTGTGATTTCAAATAAAACTGTTGGACTATAACCTGGTGTTGTGCGACCTCTCAACTTCGAAATAGTGCCATGGGATCTTTAACGTTCACCCAAGAGGGCAGACTTGTTTAACGTCTCATCTGAAAGACCGCACCGCCAACAGTGTAGTGCTCCCGCAATGCTGCCCCTTACCCTACAACAATGCAGCGTTCCCGCAATACTGCCCCTTACCCTACAACAGAGCAGCGCCCCCTCAGTACTGCCCTTCCGACAGAGCAGCGCTCTCTCAATGCTGCCCCTCACCCTACGACAGAGCAGCGCTTCCTCAGTACTGCCCTTCCGACAGAGCAGCGCTCCCTCAGTGTTGCACCGGGAGCATCAGGGCTATGGGGAAAGTGTAGTGGGAGTGGGATTAATTGGAGCGCTCTTTCAAAGAGCCGGCACAGGCACGATGGGCCAAACGGCCTCCCTCTGTGTTGTATCATTCTATGATTTGGTGCTCAAGTCTCTGGAGTGGGGTTTGAACCCACAACCTTCTGGGAGGCGAATCCACGACTCACTGAGCCATGGCTGACACCTAACTCAACAGCACCAAAGCTAATGAGCAAAGTTGTTAGATTGCTTCTCCAGCCAGCACAGCAGTCACAACACATTATATTAGCACTGTGGAATGTGTAGATGTTTGACCAAAGTTCCATTTTCATAAGTGCCAACAGCTAAACATTACAAATATACACATCTAATACAAAAAACTGAAAATACATTGGACGTTCCACACGTGCGACATCACCCGCTCCTATCTGGCTCAATCTCTCCATCCAACTCAAACCTGAACGCGGAGTCCCCCCCCTACCTTACACGGGCTCAGATTGTGGGGTCCTTACTAGTCAGCAATAAATGCAAAACAAATCAACAATTATATTAGACATAAAATACTTTTTATTCAATATCACATCATTGTGGCAATACATATCGGAATGTATAGCAACCAGGAGTCGTCAGACTGTTCCCATCACTGTATATAAATAAAGCATCTTTCAAATGGTAAAAACATACATTCCAACACTATTGTTGTAACAGATTCAGACACTTATTTACAATTATTTAAAAAGTTTGCAGCAGAATGCAAACACAAACACTGCACGAGGTGAGCAGTCGACTGTCTGAGTCTATAGGTGGTTTAAGGCCACGTCTCAGTCCACGCATCAGCGTTCCACAAAGAGCAGAGAGACCAACACCGATCGCACGTCGACACGGACTCAGACATGCAGCGTCAAACACTCGCCCAACAGTTAGAGTCATTTGGTTTTTGGTCAACTGAGATTAGTCAAGTTACTGTCACAAAAATAAGTCACTTCTGATTGGCCCTGGGCCCCTCAGGGAGCAATCTCTCTTCATAAAAGAGTTCTGCGAGCTCAGCCTCAGTGTCTGAAGGGTGTTCAGAGACATGGTCCATGGGTTTGGGTTGCGTGCATTAGGTGATATCCTGCACAGGAGCTCCATGAGCTTGTGTTGGGTGATGTCCTGCACAGATCCCTAGTAGGACCTGAAGGGTCTTCAGAGACATGGTCCATGAGCTTGTGTTGGGAGCTTTGGGCACTATCTTGCACAGAAGGTCCATGAGCTTGTGTTGGATGCAGTGGTTGATGTCCTGCACAGGAGCTCCAGGCACAGATCCCTAGTAGGACCTGAAGGGTCTTCAGAGACGGTCCATGAGCTTGTGTTGGGTGCTTTGGGCACTATCTTGCACAGAAGGTCCATGAGCTTGTGTTGGGTGATGTCCCGCACAGATCCCTAGTAGGACCTGAAGGGTCTTCAGAGACATGGTCCATGAGCTTGTGTTGGGTGATGTCCTGCACAGATCCCTAGTAGGACCTGAAGGGTCTTCAGAGACATGGTCCATGAGCTTGTGTTGGGAGCTTTGGGCACTATCTTGCACAGAAGGTCCATGAGCTTGTGTTGGATGCAGTGGTTGATGTCCTGCACAGGAGCTCCAGGCACAGTTCCTTAGTAGGACCTGAAGGGTGATCAGAGACACGGTCCATGAGCTGGTGTTGGCTGATGTCCTGCCCAGGAGGTCCATGGGTTTGGTGCACTGGCTGATGTCCTGCCCAGGAGGGTCCATGGACCATGGGTTTGGTGCATTGGCTGATGTCCTGCCCAGGAGGGTCCATGGACCATGGGTTTGGTGCATTGGCTGATGTCCTGCCCAGGAGGGTCCATGGACCATGGGTTTGGTGCACTGGCTTGGTGCTCAGTCCCTAGTAGGCTTGGACCTGGGGTGCGAGCAGCAGCTGGCAGCCGCTGTTGACATGGCTGAGGACCTTCTGCTTGAGCTGGGCCACCTGCTCCCGCAGCAGGCTGGCGGTGGAGGCCAGCTCCGAGTTCTGGCACTTGAGGCTCTTCACCTTGTCCTCCAGCCGGGAGATGCGCTCCAGCTTGCGCTTGCGGCACTTGGAGGCGGCGATGCGGTTGCGCAGCCGCTTGCGCTCGGCCTTGATGCGCTCCTGGGTGTCCATGTCGATGGGCGACAGCGGCGGGCTGTCGGCCAGGCCCGGCACCTCGGGCACGGTCTGCGGCTCGTCCTTGGGCCCGGGGCCGGGGCTGTAGCTGGGGGCCGGGCCCGGGGCTCCGCTGTACGGGCGGAGGTCGGTGTAGACCGGGGGCTGCGGCCCGGGGCCGGGACCCGGGGGCTGCGGGCCGCCCAGCTGGTTCTGTTTGTGCAGATCCTCCAGCGCCTTGACGAAGCCCTCGGCGAACGAGTTCTGCTCGTCCGTCACGGCGCGGGGGTAGAGGCCGGGCGCCGGTCCGGGGCTGGTGGTCACCAGGCCGCTCGACTGGATGATGAGCCGCTCCAGGTCGGGCGAGGCCAGCTTGAGGAAGCCGAGGTCGGGCGAGGGCGGCGCGGCCTCGGGCTCCCGCGGGCTCTTGAGGCCGCGGCCGGACACGGGCAGGCTCAGGCTCAAACTCTTCTTCATGCTGCGGCCGGCGTCATGGTAGAAGGGCGTTTCCATGCCCGAGTCCCGGGGCCTCGGCGTCGCTCGCTGCCCGGCTCCAGGGACCGCACCTGGGCCTCAAGTTCCGTTTTATCCGCCACCACCACCGCGCTCTCTGCCGCTCGCCGCCGGCCCGTGCCATTATATACCCTCGCACCACGTGCTGGCCCGGGCCCATGATGTCACCTTCGCGCTCTCCCATTGGTCGCCGGTGACGTCTTCCACCCACGGCTGTTTTGCATGCGGCTCGCCCATTGGCCGCCCGTTGTCAGGGAGACGGATTGTGTACACCAAACAGCGCAGGGCGTTGTGGGGTGACGTCATGGTTTTGAAGCGGGGCGGGGCGACACGAGTCACGTGGCTCCTGGACTTAAGGTGGAACGGGAGGTGGAGAGCGTGGGACCTCCTGGGGCTGGTGACAGGGGCAGCCTGAGAGTGCTGGAGGGGAAAGGGAAGGGTGGAAAGGGAAGGGTAGGAAGGGTGGGAAGGGGGGAAAGGGAAGGGTGGGAAGGGGGGAAAGGGAAGGGTGGGAAGGGGGGAAAGGGAAGGGTGGGAAGGGGGGAAAGGGAAGGGTGGGAAGGGAAGGGTGGGAAGGGGGGAAAGGGAAGGGTGGGAAGGGGGGAAAGGGAAGGGTGGGAAGGGGGGAAAGGGAAGGGTGGGAAGGGGGGAAAGGGAAGGGTGGGAAGGGGGAAA
>CM059443.1:40883038-40971049 GCA_030390025.1 Squalus acanthias
GTTCCACAGACACTGACTCTCACTGGGGTACGGGTTCCACAGGCACTGACTCTCACTGGGGTACGGGTTCCACACACACTGACTCTCACTGGGGTACAGGTTCCACACACTTGACTCTCACTGGGGTACGGGTTCCACAGCACTGACTCTCACTGGGGTACGGGTTCCACAGACACTGACTCTCACTGGGGTACGGGTTCCACAGACATGACTCTCACTGGGTACGGTTTCCACAGACACTGACTCTCACTGGGGTACGGGTTCCACAGCACTGACTCTCACTGGGGTACGGGTTCCACACACACTGACTCTCACTGGGGTACGGGTTCCACAGACACACTGACTCTCACTGGGGTACGGGTTCCACACACACTGACTCTCACTGGGGTACAGGTTCCACACACACTGACTCTCACTGGGGTACGGGTTCCACACACACTGACTCTCACTGGGGTACGGTTCCACAGCACTGACTCTCACTGGGGTACGGGTTCCACAGACACTGACTCTCACTGGGGTACGGGTTCCACACACTGACTCTCACTGGGGTACGGGTTCCACACACACTGACTCTCACTGGGGTACAGGTTCCACACACACTGACTCTCACTGGGGTACGGGTTCCACACACACTGACTCTCACTGGGGTACGGGTTCCACAGACACTGACTCTCACTGGGGTACGGGTTCCACAGACACTGACTCTCACTGGGGTACGGTTCCACAGCACTGACTCTCACTGGGGTACGGGTTCCACAGACACTGACTCTCACTGGGGTACGGTTCCACAGACACTGACTCTCACTGGGGTACAGTTCCACAGACACTGACTCTCACTGGGGTACGGTTCCACACACACTGACTCTCACTGGGGTACGGGTTCCACAGACACTGACTCTCACTGGGGTACGGGTTCCACAGACACTGACTCTCACTGGGGTACGGGTTCCACAGACACTGACTCTCACTGGGGTAAGGGTTCCACAGACACTGACTCTCACTGGGGTACGGGTTCCACACACACTGACTCTCACTGGGGTACGGTTCCACACACTGACTCTCACTGGGGTACGGGTTCCACAGACACTGACTCTCACTGGGGTACGGGTTCCACAGACACTGACTCTCACTGGGGTACGGGTTCCACAGACACTGACTCTCACTGGGGTACGGGTTCCACAGACACTGACTCTCACTGGGGTACGGGTTCCACAGACACTGACTCTCACTGGGGTACGGGTTCCACAGACACTGACTCTCACTGGGGTACAGTTCCACAGACACTGACTCTCACTGGTGTACGGGTTCCACACACACTGACTCTTACTGGGGTACGGGTTCCACACACACTGACTCTCACTGGGGTACGGGTTCCACACACACTGACTCTCACTGGGGTACAGTTCCACACACACTGACTCTTACTGGGGTACGGGTTCCACACACACTGACTCTCACTGGGGTACAGGTTCCACAGGCACTGACTCTCACTGGGGTACGGGTTCCACAGACACTGACTCTCACTGGGGTACGGGTTCCACACACACTGACTTTCACTGGGGTACGCGTTCCACAGGCACTGACTCTCACTGGGGTACGGGTTCCACACACACTGACTCACTGGGGTACAGGTTCCACAGACACTGACTCTTACTGGGGTACGAGTTCCACACACACTGACTGTCACTCGGGTACGGGTTCCACAGACAGTGACTCTCACTGGGGTACGGGTTCCACAGACAGTGACTCTCACTGGTGTACGGGTTCCACACACACTGACTCTCACTGGGGTACGGTTCCATAGACACTGACTCTCACTGGGGTACGGGTTCCTCACACGCTGACTCTCACTGGGGTACGGGTTCCACAGACACTGACTCTCACTGGGGTACGGGTTCCACAGACAACGACTCTCACTGGTGTACGGGTTCCACACACACTGACTCTCACTGGGGTACGGGTTCCACACACACTGACTCTCACTGGGGTACAGGTTCCACAGACACTGACTCTCACTGGTGTACGGGTTCCACACACACTGACTCTTACTGGGGTACGGGTTCCACACCACTGACTCTCACTGGGGTACGGGTTCCACAGACACTGACTCTCACTGGGGTACAGGTTCCACAGACACTGACTCTTACTGGGGTACGAGTTCCACACACACTGACTGTCACTCGGGTACGGGTTCCACAGACACTGACTCTCACTGGGGTACGGGTTCCACACACACTGACTCTCACTGGGGTACGGGTTCCATAGACACTGACTCTCACTGGGGTACGGGTTCCACACACACTGACTCTCACTGGGGTACCGGTTCCTCACACGCTGACTCTCACTGGGGTACGGGTTCCACAGACACTGACTCTCACTGGGGTACGGGTTCCACAGACACTGACTCTCACTGGGGTACGGTTTCCACAGGCACTGACTCTCACTGGGGTACGGGTTCCACAGACACTGACTCTCACTGGGGTACGGGTTCCACAGACACTGACTCTCACTGGGGTACGGTTCCACAGGCACTGACTCTCACTGGGGTACGGGTTCCACACACACTGACTCTCACTGGGGTACGGGTTCCACAGACACTGACTCTCACTGGGGTACGGTTCCACAGCACTGACTCTCACTGGGGTACGGGTTCCACACACACTGACTCTCACTGGGGTACGGGTTCCACAGGCACTGACTCTCACTGGGGTACGGGTTCCACAGCACTGACTCTCACTGGGGTACGGGTTCCACACACACTGACTCTCACTGGGGTACGGGTTCCACAGACACTGACTCTCACTGGGGTACAGGTTCCACAGACACTGACTCTCACTGGGGTACGGTTCCACACACACTGACTCTCACTGGGTACGGGTTCCACAGACACTGACTCTCACTGGGGTACGGGTTCCACAGACACTGACTCTCACTGGGGTACGGGTTCCACACACACTGACTCTCACTGGGGTACGGGTTCCACAGCACTGACTCTCACTGGGGTACGGGTTCCACACACACTGACTCTCACTGGGGTACGGGTTCCACACACACTGACTCTCACTGGGGTACGGGTTCCACAGACACTGACTCTCACTGGGGTACAGGTTCCACAGACACTGACTCTCACTGGGGTACGAGTTCCACACACACTGACTCTCACTGGGGTACGGGTTCCACACACACTGACTCTCACTGGGGTAAGGGTTCCACAGACACTGACTCTCACTGGGGTACGGGTTCCACACACACTGACTCTCACTGGGTACGGGTTCCACACACACTGACTCTCACTGGGGTACGGGTTCCACACACACTGACTCTTACTGGGGTACGGGTTCCACACACACTGACTCTCACTGGGGTACGGGTTCCACACACACTGACTCTCACTGGGGTACAGGTTCCACACACACGACTCTTACTGGGGTACGGGTTCCACACACACTGACTCTCACTGGGGTACAGGTTCCACAGGCACTGACTCTCACTGGGGTACGGGTTCCACAGACACTGACTCTCACTGGGGTACGAGTTCCACACACACTGACTCTCACTGGGGTACGGGTTCCACAGACAGTGACTCTCACTGGGGTACGGGTTCCACACACACTGACTCTCACTGGGGTACGGGTTCCACAGACACTGACTCTCACTGGGGTACAGTTCCACAGACACTGACTCTCACTGGGGTACGGGTTCCACACACACTGACTCTCACTGGGGTACGGGTTCCACACACACTGACTCTCACTGGGGTACGGGTTCCACAGACACTGACTCTCACTGGGGTACAGGTTCCACAGGCACTGACTCTCACTGGGGTACGGGTTCCACAGACACTGACTCTCACTGGGGTACGGGTTCCACACACACTGACTCTCACTGGGGTACGGGTTCCACAGGCACTGACTCTCACTGGGGTACGGGTTCCACACACACTGACTCACTGGGGTACAGGTTCCACAGACACTGACTCTTACTGGGGTACGGTTCCACACACACTGACTCTCACTGGGTACGGGTTCCACAGACACTGACTCTCACTGGGGTACGGGTTCCACAGACACTGACTCTCACTGGGGTACGGGTTCCACACACACTGACTCTCACTGGGGTACGGTTCCACAGACACTGACTCTCACTGGGGTACGGGTTCCTCACACACTGACTCTCACTGGGGTACGGGTTCCACAGACACTGACTCTCACTGGGGTACGGGTTCCACAGACACTGACTCTCACTGGGGTACGGGTTCCACACACACTGACTCTCACTGGGGTACGGTTCCACACACACTGACTCTTCACTGGGGTACAGTTCCACAGACACTGACTCTCACTGGTGTACGGGTTCCACAGACACTGACTCTCACTGGGGTACGGGTTCCACAGCCACTGACTCTCACTGGGGTACGGGTTCCACACACACTGACTTTCACTGGGGTACAGTTCCACAGACACTGACTCTTACTGGGGTACGAGTTCCACACACACTGACTGTCACTCGGGTACGGGTTCCACAGACAGTGACTCTCACTGGTGTACGGGTTCCACACACACTGACTCTCACTGGGGTACGGGTTCCATAGACACTGACTCTCACTGGGGTACGGGTTCCACACACACTGACTCTCACTGGGGTACCGGTTCCTCACACGCTGACTCTCACTGGGGTACGGGTTCCACAGACACTGCATCTCACTGGGGTACGGGTTCCACAGACACTGACTCTCACTGGGGTACGTTTTCCACAGGCACTGACTCTCACTGGGGTACGGGTTCCACAGGCACTGACTCTCACTGGGGTACGGGTTCCACAGACACTGACTCTCACTGGGGTACGCGTTCCACAGGCACTGACTCTCACTGGGGTACGGGTTCCACACACACTGACTCTCACTGGGGTACGGGTTCCACAGACACTGACTCTCACTGGGGTACAGTTCCACAGGCACTGACTCTCACTGGGGTACGGGTTCCACACACACTGACTCTCACTGGGGTACGGGTTCCACAGGCACTGACTCTCACTGGGGTACGGGTTCCACAGGCACTGACTCTCACTGGGGTGCGGGTTCCACACACACTGACTCTCACTGGGGTACGGGTTCCATAGATACTGACTCTCACTGGGGTACAGTTCCACAGACACTGACTCTCACTGGGGTACGAGTTCCACACACACTGACTCTCACTCGGGTACGGGTTCCACAGACAGTGACTCTCACTTGGGTACGGGTTCCATAGACACTGACTCTCACTGGGGTACGGGTTCCACACACAATGACTCTCACTGGGGTACGGGTTCCACAGGCACTGACTCTCACTGGGGTGCGGGTTCCACACACACTGACTCTCACTGGGGTACGGGTTCCACACACACTGACTCTCACTGGGGTACGGGTTCCATAGATACTGACTCTCACTGGGGTACAGGTTCCACAGACAGTTACTCTTACTGGGGTACGAGTTCCACACACACTGACTCTCACTGGTGTACGGGTTCCACACACACTGACTCTCACTGGGGTAAGGGTTCCATAGACACTGACTCTCACTGGGGTACGGGTTCCACACACAATGACTCTCACTGGGTACGGGTTCCACACACAATGACTCTCACTGGGGTACGGGTTCCACACACACTGACTCTTACTGGGGTACGGGTTCCACACACACTGACTCTCACTGGGGTACGGGTTGGACACACACTGACTTTCACTGGGGCACAGTTCCACACACACCGACTCTTACTGGGGTACGGGTTCCACACACACTGACTCTCACTGGGGTACAGGTTCCACAGGCACTGACTCTCACTGGGGTACGGGTTCCACAGACACCGACTCTCACTGGGGTACGAGTTCCACACACACTGACTCTCACTGGGGTACGGGTTCCACAGACAGTGACTCTCACTGGGGTACGGGTTCCACACACACTGACTCTCACTGGGGTACGGGTTCCACAGACAGTGACTCTCACTGGTGTACAGTTCCACAGACACTGACTCTCACTGGGGTACGGGTTCCACACACACTGACTCTCACTGGGGTACGGGTTCCCCAGGCACTGACTCTCACTGGGGTACGGGTTCCACACACACACTGACTTTCACTGGGGTAAAGTTCCACAGACACTGACTCTCACTGGTGTACGGGTTCCACACACACTGACTCTCACTGGGGTACGGGTTCCACACACACTGACTTTCACTGGGGTACAGTTCCACACACACTGACTCTTACTGGGGTACGGGTTCCACACACACTGACTCTCACTGGGGTACAGGTTCCACAGGCACTGACTCTCACTGGGGTACGGGTTCCACACACACTGACTCTCACTGGGGTACGAGTTCCACAGACACCGACTCTCACTGGGGTACAGGTTCCACAGGCACTGACTCTCACTGGGGTACGGGTTCCACAGACACCGACTCTCACTGGGGTACGAGTTCCACACACACTGACTCTCACTAGGGTACGGGTTCCACAGACAGTGACTCTCACTGGGGTACGGGTTCCACACACACTGACTCTCACTGGGGTACGGGTTCCACAGACAGTGACTCTCACTGGTGTACAGTTCCACAGACACTGACTCTCACTGGGGTACGGGTTCCCCAGGCACTGACTCTCACTGGGGTATGGGTTCCACACACACTGACTCTCACTGGGGTACAGGTTCCACACACATTGACTCTCACTGGGGTACGGGTTCCACAGGCACTGACTCTCACTGGGGTACGGGTTCCACAGACACTGACTCTCACTGGGGTGTGGGTTCCACAGACATGACTCTCACTTGGGTACGGTTTCCACAGACACTGACTCTCACTGGGGTACGCGTTCCACAGGCACTGACTCTCACTGGGGTACGGGTTCCACACACACTGACTCTCACTGGGGTACGGGTTCCACAGACACACTGACTTTCACTGGGGTAAAGTTCCACAGACACTGACTCTCACTGGTGTACGGGTTTCACACACACTGACTCTTACTGGGGTACGGGTTCCACACACACTGACTCTCACTGGGGTACGGGTTCCACACACACTGAGTTTCACTGGGGTACAGTTCCACACACACTGACTCTTACTGGGGTACGGGTTCCACACACACTGACTCTCACTGGGGTACAGGTTCCATAGGCACTGACTCTCACTGGGGTACGGGTTCCACACACACTGACTCTTACTGGGGTACGGGTTCCACACACACTGACTCTCACTGGGGTACGGGTTCCACACACACTGACTTTCACTGGGGTACAGTTCCACACACACTGACTCTTACTGGGGTACGGGTTCCACACACACTGACTGTCACTCGGGTACGGGTTCCACAGACAGTGACTCTCACTGGGGTACGGGTTCCACAGACACTGACTCTCACTGGGGTATGCGTTCCACAGGCACTGACTCTCACTGGGGTACGGGTTCCACACACACTGACTCTCACTGGGGTGCAGTACCACAGACACTGACTCTCACTGGGGTACTGGTTCCACAGACACTTACTCTTACTGGGGTACGAGTTCCACACACACTGACTCTCACTGGGGTACGGGTTCTACAGTCACTGACTCTCACTGGGGTACGGGTTCCACAGACACTGACTCTCACTGGGGTACGGGTTCCACAGACACTGACTCTCACTGGGGTAAGGGTTCCATAGACACTGACTCTCACTGGGGTACGGGTTCCACACACACTGACTCTCACTGGGGTACCGGTTCCTCACACGCTGACTCTCACTGGGGTACGGGTTGCACAGACACTGCATCTCACTGGGGTACGGGTTCCACAGACACTGACTCTCACTGGGGTACGTTTTCCACAGGCACTGACTCTCACTGGGGTACGGGTTCCACAGGCACTGACTCTCACTGGGGTACGGGTTCCAAAGACACTGACTCTCACTGGGGTACGGGTTCCACAGACAGTGACTCTCACTGGGGTACAGTTCCACAGACACTGACTCTCACTGGTGTACGGGTTCCACACACACTGACTCTCACTGGGGTACCCGTTCCTCACACGCTGACTCTCACTGGGGTACGGGTTCCACAGGCACTGACTCTCACTGGGGTACGGGTTCCACAGGCACTGACTCTCACTGGGGTACGGGTTCCAAAGACACTGACTCTCACTGGGGTACGCGTTCCACAGGCACTGACTTTCACAGGGGTACAGTTCCACAGACACTGACTCTCACTGGTGTACGGGTTCCACACACACTGACTCTTACTGGGGTACGGGTTCCACACACACTGACTCTCACTGGGGTACGGGTTGGACACACACTGACTTTCACTGGGGCACAGTTCCACACACACCGACTCTTACTGGGGTACGGGTTCCACACACACTGACTCTCACTGGGGTACAGGTTCCACAGGCACTGACTCTCACTGGGGTACGGGTTCCACAGACACCGACTCTCACTGGGGTACGAGTTCCACACACACTGACTCTCACTGGGGTACGGGTTCCACAGACAGTGACTCTCACTGGGGTACGGGTTCCACACACACTGACTCTCACTGGGGTACGGGTTCCACAGACAGTGACTCTCACTGGTGTACAGTTCCACAGACACTGACTCTCACTGGGGTACGGGTTCCACACACACTGACTCTCACTGGGGTACGGGTTCCCCAGGCACTGACTCTCACTGGGGTACGGGTTCCACACACACACTGACTTTCACTGGGGTAAAGTTCCACAGACACTGACTCTCACTGGTGTACGGGTTCCACACACACTGACTCTCACTGGGGTACGGGTTCCACACACACTGAGTTTCACTGGGGTACAGTTCCACACACACTGACTCTCACTGGGGTACGGGTTCCACACACACTGACTCTCACTGGGGTACAGGTTCCACAGGCACTGACTCTCACTGGGGTACGGGTTCCACACACACTGACTCTCACTGGGGTACGAGTTCCACAGACACCGACTCTCACTGGGGTACAGGTTCCACAGGCACTGACTCTCACTGGGGTACGGGTTCCACAGACACCGACTCTCACTGGGGTACGAGTTCCACACACACTGACTCTCACTAGGGTACGGGTTCCACAGACAGTGACTCTCACTGGGGTACGGGTTCCACACACACTGACTCTCACTGGGGTACGGGTTCCACAGACAGTGACTCTCACTGGTGTACAGTTCCACAGACACTGACTCTCACTGGGGTACGGGTTCCCCAGGCACTGACTCTCACTGGGGTATGGGTTCCACACACACTGACTCTCACTGGGGTACAGGTTCCACACACTTTGACTCTCACTGGGGTACGGGTTCCACAGGCACTGACTCTCACTGGGGTACGGGTTCCACAGACACTGACTCTCACTGGGGTGTGGGTTCCACAGACATGACTCTCACTTGGGTACGGTTTCCACAGACACTGACTCTCACTGGGGTACGGGTTCCACACACACTGACTCTCACTGGGGTACGGGTTCCACACACACTGACTCTCACTGGGGTACGGGTTCCACAGACACACTGACTTTCACTGGGGTACAGTTCCACAGACACTGACTCTTACTGGTGTACGGGTTCCACACACACTGACTCTTACTGGGGTACGGGTTCCACACACACTGACTCTCACTGGGGTACGGGTTCCACAGACACTGACTCTCACTGGGGTACAGGTTCCACAGGCACTGACTCTCACTGGGGTACGGGTTCCACAGACACTGACTCTCACTGGGGTACGGGTTCCACACACACTGACTTTCACTGGGGTACGCGTTCCACAGGCACTGACTCTCACTGGGGTACGGGTTCCACACACACTGACTCACTGGGGTACAGGTTCCACAGACACTGACTCTTACTGGGGTACGAGTTCCACACACACTGACTGTCACTCGGGTACGGGTTCCACAGACAGTGACTCTCACTGGGGTACGGGTTCCACAGACAGTGACTCTCACTGGTGTACGGGTTCCACACACACTGACTCTCACTGGGGTACGGTTCCATAGACACTGACTCTCACTGGGGTACGGGTTCCTCACACGCTGACTCTCACTGGGGTACGGGTTCCACAGACACTGACTCTCACTGGGGTACGGGTTCCACAGACAACGACTCACACTGGTGTACGGGTTCCACACACACTGACTCTCACTGGGGTACGGGTTCCACACACACTGACTTTCACTGGGGTACAGTTCCACAGACACTGACTCTCACTGGTGTACGGGTTCCACACACACTGACTCTTACTGGGGTACGGGTTCCACACCCACTGACTCTCACTGGGGTACGGGTTCCACACACACTGACTTTCACTGGGGTACAGTTCCACAGACACTGACTCTTACTGGGGTACGAGTTCCACACACACTGACTGTCACTCGGGTACGGGTTCCACAGACAGTGACTCTCACTGGTGTACGGGTTCCACACACACTGACTCTCACTGGGGTACGGGTTCCATAGACACTGACTCTCACTGGGGTACGGGTTCCACACACACTGACTCTCACTGGGGTACCGGTTCCTCACACGCTGACTCTCACTGGGGTACGGGTTCCACAGACACTGCATCTCACTGGGGTACGGGTTCCACAGACACTGACTCTCACTGGGGTACGTTTTCCACAGGCACTGACTCTCACTGGGGTACGGGTTCCACAGGCACTGACTCTCACTGGGGTACGGGTTCCACAGACACTGACTCTCACTGGGGTACGCGTTCCACAGGCACTGACTCTCACTGGGGTACGGGTTCCACACACACTGACTCTCACTGGGGTACGGGTTCCACAGACACTGACTCTCACTGGGGTACAGTTCCACAGGCACTGACTCTCACTGGGGTACGGGTTCCACACACACTGACTCTCACTGGGGTACGGGTTCCACAGGCACTGACTCTCACTGGGGTACGGGTTCCACAGGCACTGACTCTCACTGGGGTGCGGGTTCCACACACACTGACTCTCACTGGGGTACGGGTTCCATAGATACTGACTCTCACTGGGGTACAGTTCCACAGACACTGACTCTCACTGGGGTACGAGTTCCACACACACTGACTCTCACTCGGGTACGGGTTCCACAGACAGTGACTCTCACTTGGGTACGGGTTCCATAGACACTGACTCTCACTGGGGTACGGGTTCCACACACAATGACTCTCACTGGGGTACGGGTTCCACAGGCACTGACTCTCACTGGGGTGCGGGTTCCACACACACTGACTCTCACTGGGGTACGGGTTCCACACACACTGACTCTCACTGGGGTACGGGTTCCATAGATACTGACTCTCACTGGGGTACAGGTTCCACAGACAGTTACTCTTACTGGGGTACGAGTTCCACACACACTGACTCTCACTGGTGTACGGGTTCCACACACACTGACTCTCACTGGGGTAAGGGTTCCATAGACACTGACTCTCACTGGGGTACGGGTTCCACACACAATGACTCTCACTGGGTACGGGTTCCACACACAATGACTCTCACTGGGGTACGGGTTCCACACACACTGACTCTCACTGGGGTACGGGTTCCACAGGCACTGACTCTCACTGGGGTACGGGTTCCACAGACACTGACTCACACTGGGATACGGGTTCCACACACAATGACTCTCACTGGTGTACGGGTTCCACACACACTGACTCTCACTGGGGTAAGGGTTCCATAGACACTGACTCTCACTGGGGTACGGGTTCCACACACAATGACTCTCACTGGGTACGGGTTCCACACACAATGACTCTCACTGGGGTACGGGTTCCACAGACACTGACTCTCATTGGGTACGGGTTCCACACACAATGACTCTCACTGGGGTACGGGTTCCACAGACACTGACTCACACTGGGATACGGGTTCCACGGGCACCGTGTGACTGCAGTCCCTCCCCCAGTGCGCACTGTTCGAGTGTGAGCAGAATAATCCCATCCTCATCTGAGGCACACATTGACACACACACACACTGAAACACCGGTGCACGCACACACTCACATATTCACTCCAGTATGAGGCACCGGAGAGCGATCAGGAGCCAGAACCCGGAAGGATTTCCCCTCCTGAACCCCAAGGTGCTGAGGTCAACTTTGGTGCTACCCATCAACCAGGAGGTGTGCAGGGAACCTGTGTGCCTCAGTGTCTTTCTCAGTGCTCGCTGTATTGTGAGCCCGAGGCTGATGTGCCATCTGTGTTGACGATGAGCACACTCTGAGCATCAGAGCACCCAAAGGATCAGAAACAAGGACAGAGAAAGGCCAGCAGGTCCATCGAGCCCGTCCCATCCAATCACACACCATGACCCCATCCTCACCCCCGACCTCACACCATGACACCATCCTCACCCCCGACCTCACACCGTAACCTCATCCTCACCCCCGACCTCACACCGTAACCTCATCCTCACCCCCGACCTCACCCCATGACCCCATCCTCAACCCTGACCTCACACCGTAACCTCATCCTCACCCCCGACCTCACACCATGACCCCATCCTCACCCTCGACCTCACACCGTAACCTTATCCTCAACCCCGACCTCACACCATGACCCCATCCTCAACCCTGACCTCACACCGTAACCTCATCCTCACCCCCGACCTCACACTGTGACCTCATCCTCACACCGTGACCCCATCCTCACCCCCGACCTCACACTGTGACCTCATCCTCACCCCTGACCCCATCCTCACACCGTAACCCCATCCTCACCCCGACCTCACACCATGACCCCACCCTCACCTCTGACCTCACAATGTGACCCCATCCTCGCTCCATGACCCCTCTCTGACCAGCCAATCTCCTGGAAGAGGCAAAAACAGAGAGAGAAAAAAAGCTGAATTTCGATTCAATTTGCAGAACTAATATTCTACAGGAAAGGGGCAGAAATCTGGTGAGTTCAGGCAGGCAGAGACAGTGTGGTCTGATCTCAGCCTCATTCTCCGCAAACATCCCATGAATGGCTCAGGATTAGACGTCACGGAGAGCATCAGACCCAGGCTTCAACCGACAGGAAACCGTTTCTGACGTCTGGCTAAAAATAACCTGGGCCTGGGGAATGTTACCTTGGAGTGCTGCTTGCATCAGCACCAGTCAAAGACAAAAAGGCCGTCATCTGTCACCACAGCAACACGGGCATCTTCTGACGACAGCGTTCTCCACAGCAATGGGTGTGCGAGGGCTGGAAATCTCACTCAGTGACAGCAAGCGAAGTACAGAACCAGCGTGGAACTGCACCAGCTCTGTGAATTAAAGCCAAGCAGCTCCCCATTCCCCAGCTCTCTGCTGTTTACACAATATTTATCAAATTGTCTCCTTCCCCTGTCTGCACAGGAACCACGAGCTCAGTACATCAGGGTTCCCAACCCTCCAGGGTTGTCCTGGAGCCTGCAGGAATTAAAGATTAATCGGCAGGACACTGATGTGAGCGACCCCAGAAAAAAACACAGGCAATACAAATAGAATTGCGTGCTTTTTTCATTTTCTTTGAACACAATTGTTTATCAGTCATAAAAATATTGGAAATGGGAAAAAAAGGTCTGTTTGACCGGGTGGGGTGGTGTGAAAGTGGGAGGTCACGAGGAAATCTCCAGGAACACGTCCAACCAGAGTTGGTAATCCTAATTACGGTAGATTTCCATTTTTCAAAAGGTGACGGGGGCGAAATTGGGTGCCTTTCCGCCTCCCGTTAGCACCCCTGGGACTCAAATGGCTTTGCGACTGGGCGCGGCGCCGACATCGACTCCCGCCATATTCGGCGGGAGATTTGCGGTGGCGCTACAGCGTTGCGCCCCGATCTCCTTCGCCCGGAGACCGTGACGTCATCACCGTGCGAAAACACCGACAGCTGCAGGAGGCGCGCATCGGGCGGTTGCTTTGGGGGCGATGATTAAGGCGAGGTAACTGAGGCAAGTAAAAAAAAAACTTATCTTTCTTGTTCCGCTTTTTTTCGCGGGTTCCTGCCCGCGATCGATCAGCTCGAGTGCCGGTCTGATCGCGCGGGATCGCGGCTGCCTTGGTGGTCCAGGTGGGTAATATTTCTATGGCAGAGCCTGCAGCGATGGCCCTTTAAGGGAGAGAAGGAGCCTTTGAACACGATGGTGCTGCACGGCCCGGTGTGCAGCGCTACTGAAGTCTCCGCCCCGCCTGCTGCCGATTGCGCTCCAAGAAGGAAGTGGAGCGCTAAACCGAATGTTTTAAAAGTTTAGAAACATTAGCGCCTGGCGCTAATTTTCCCAAACTTTTAAAATTTAGCGCCCCAAACGGGGCTATAATGAATTTCTCCCCATGTTCTTTCTCTCTGTATGTGGACCCTCTGTACGGTGAGCCCCAGCCGATGCTGTCGTGACGTTGCTGTTGCTTAGCAATGACTCAGAGGGGTGTGGGTTCGAGCCCCACTCCAGACACTTGAGCACATAATCCAGGCTGACACTCCAGTGCAGTACTGAGGGAGTGCCGCACTGTGGGAGGGACAGTACTGAGGGAGCGCTGCACTGTGGGAGGGGCAGTACTGAGGGAGCGCTGCACTGTGGGAGGGACAGTACTGAGGGAGCGCTGCACTGTGGGAGGGACAGTACTGAGGGAGCGCTGCACTGTCGGAGGGGCAGTACTGAGGGCGGCCTGCACTGTCGGAGGGGCAGTACTGAGGGAGCGCTGCACTGTCGGAGGGGCAGTACTGAGGGAGTGCTGCACTGTCGGAGGGGCAGTACTGAGGGCGGCCTGCACTGTGGGAGGGGCAGTACTGAGGGAGCACTGCACTGTCGGAGGGGCAGTACTGAGGGCGGCCTGCACTGTCGGAGGGGCAGTACTGAGGGAGTGCTGCACTGTCGGAGGGGTAGTACTGAGGGAGTGCTGCACTGTCGGAGGGGCAATACTGAGGGAGTGCTGCACTGTCGGAGGGGCAGTACTGAGGGAGCGCTGCACTGTTGGAGGGACAGTACTGAGGGAGTGCTGCACTGTCGGAGGGGCAGTACTGAGGGCGGCCTGCACTGTGGGAGGGGCAGTACTGAGGGAGCGCTGCACTGTCGGAGGGGCAGTACTGAGGGAGCGCTGCACTGTCGGAGGGGCAGTACTGAGGGAGTGCTGCACTGTCGGAGGGGTAGTACTGAGGGAGTGCTGCACTGTCAGAGGGGTAGTACTGAGGGAGTGCTGCACTGTCGGAGGGGCAGTACTGAGGGAGCGCTGCACTGTCGGAGGGGCAGTACTGAGGGAGCGCTGCACCGTCGGAGGGGCAGTACTGATGGAGCGCTGCACTGTCGGAGGTGGGTGAGACGTTAAATTCAGGCTCCGCCTGCTCTCTCAGGTGGATTTAAAAGATGGCTTGATGGTAAATGTCAATTTCAGGCCACCTGCCTCTTAGTCCCAGAAGAGGCAGGGCAGCGGGCTATAAGGACATAAGAAATAGGAGCAGGAGTAGGCCATTCGGCCCCTCGAGCCTGCTCCGCCATTCAATAAGATCATGGCTGATTTGATCTTGGCCTCAACTGCACTTTTCTGTCTGTTTCCCATAACCCTGGACTCCCCTGTAGTTTAAAAATCTGTCTATCTCAGCCCTGAAGCTCTCTGGGGCAGAGAATTCCAAAGATTCACAACCCTCAGAAGAAATTCCTCCTCATCTCCGTCTTAAATGGGCAACCCCTTATTCTGAAATTATGCCCCCTCGTTCTCGATTCCCCCACGAGGAGAAACATCCTCTCAGCATCTACCCTGTCCAACCCCTCAGAATCTTATATGTTTCAATAAGATCACCTCACATTCTTCTAAACTCCAATGAGTATAGGCCCAACCTACTCAACCTTTCCTCATAAGACAACCCCTTCATCCCAGGAATCAACCTAGTGAACCTTCTCTGAACTGCCTCCAATGCAAGTATATCCCTCCTTAAATAAGACCAAAACTGCACGCAGTACTCCAGGTGTGGTCTCACCAACACCCTGTACAGTTGTAGCAAGACTTCCCTACTTTTATACTCCACCCCCCTTGCAATAAAGGCCAACATTTCATTTGCCTTTCTAATTACTTGCTGTACCTGCATGCTAACTTTTTGTGTTTGATGTACGAGGACTCCCAGATCCCTCTGTACCGCAGCATTCTGTAGTCTCTCTCCATTTAAATAATATTTTGCTTTTCTATTCTTCCTACCAAAGTGGATAACCTCACATTTTCCCACATTATACTCCATCTGCCAAATTTTTGCCCACTCACTTAACCTATCTATATCCTTCTGCAGACTCTTTATGTCCTCCTCACAACTTGCTTTCCCACCTATCTTTGTATCATCAGCAAATTTGGCTACAGTACACTCGGTCCCTTCATCCAAGTCATTAATATAGATTGTAAATAGTTGAGGCCCCAGCACTGATCCCTGTGGCACCCCACTAGTTACAGTTTGCCAACCTGAAAATGACCCATTTATCCCAACTCTCTGTTTTCTGTTAGTTAGCCAATCCTCTATCCATGCTAATATATTACCCCCAACACCATGAGCTCTTATCTTGTGCAGTAACCTTTTATGTGACACCTTATCGAATGCCTTTTGGAAATCCAAATACACTACATCTACTGGTTCCCCTTTATCCACCCTGCTCGTTACATCCTCAAAGAACTCTAATAAATTTGTCAAACACGATTTCCCTTTCATAAACCCATGTTGACTCTGCTTGATTGTATTATGATTTTCTCAATGTCCTGTTACTACTTCTTTAATAATGGATTCCAGCATTTTCCCAATGACAGATGTTAGGCTAACTGGCCTGTAGTTTCCTGCTTTCTGTCTCCCTCCTTTCTTGAATAGGGGCATTACATTTGCGGTTTTCCAATCCACTAGGACCTTTCCAGAGTCTAGAGAATTTTTGAAGATTACAACTAATGAATCCACTATCTCTGCAGCCACTTCTTTTAAGTCCCTAGGATGCAGGCCATCTGGTCCAGGGGACTTGTCAGCCTTTAGTCCCATTAGTTTGTCTAGTAATTTTAATGATAGTGATTGTTTTAAGTTCCTCCCTCCCTTTTGCTCCTTGATTTTCCACTATTATTGGGATGCTTTTAGTGTCTTCTACCGTGAAGACAGATACAAAATATTTGTTCAAAGTCTCTGCCATTTCCTTGTTTCCCATTATTAATTTCCCAGTCTCATTCTCGAAGGGACCACCATTTACTTTAGCTACTCTCTTCCTTTTTATATACTTGTAGCTCTTACTGTCTGTTTTTATATGGGGGAAGGGGGGGGAGCGGGCTATGGGCGGGTTGGAGCGGGCTATGGGGAGGGGGGGAGAAAGCAATCACGACCTGGTGTCGGGGGAGAACTCCTGTTCTTCCTGGCTCCACAGGAAGTGGTTTGTTAACCATTGGTTGGGGTGCAGGGACCGCTGGTAAATCCCGAGCGGGACAGTCCCAACTCCCGTCCCGCGCCTCACCGTCTGATTCGCCAAAGGGGTCCTTTAAGGAGCCGAGCGTCCATTTCAGGCGTCCACCTAGGATGCCTAAAAAACAGCCCCAGGAATGGGGCAGTGGGAGCCAGACCGGGGCAGATTGGCTGTCCCACCGCAATGTTGGTCTGCTTCTTGCCCGTTTTACACCCGAGAAACAGGTGCAACACAGATCAATTGTTACTCTATTGTCTGGTCATTTATCACATTGCTGTTTGTGGGAGCTTGCTGTGCGCAGATTGGCTGCTGCGTTTCCTACATTACAAAAGGACTTCATTGGCTGTGAAGCGCTTTGGGTGGTGAAAGGCGCTATAGAAATGCACCTTCTCTGTCCAACAGTCTCAGCAGGCCAGATCAGAATGGTGCCAATAATGGAGAACCAGAAACAGGAGCATGTTACAGAGAATTCTATCATTACTGACATTAACATTTCACAGCTGTTGCTGAGCTAGGTACAGTTTTTTTTCCCCAGCTGGCTATTCTTCACCCGTCAGCCTAGACAGGCTAGTGTCGGGACATTGAACTGCGGCAGGCATCACATGAGCCTAACCCTGTCCCAAGCTGGAGTCCGTGCACACGCCCATTGCAGCAGATTGTGATCGGGAGCAGGAACCTTTGGCTGATTGTTACTCGCCCTAGCCAGTGGTGCTGAGGCTAATCGAACAGCACAGGTCGAGGGTTGAACCTGGCAGTGGGCTTGTGTGTGGCTTTACTGAAACATCGAGCGACTGTAATAAGCAGGAGGCCACTGAGTGTGAGCAACAAGGATTTGGGGAAATTAAACTCCGGTGGGGACACACTTCATGACGTTCAGGGAGGCGACTGGGATCTTATTGCAAAATGAACATTGAAACTCACACTTCCTCTTTCCAAAAACTAACTGGAACACAGATGTAAAAAATGGGAAATTGACTCAGTTCAGTCAGAACCAAATAGCGTCAGAGAACATAAGAACAAAAGAAAAAAAGAACAAAAGACGTAGGAGCAGGAGGAGGAGGCCATTCGGCCCCTCGAGCCTGCTCCGCCATTCAATAAGATCATGGCTGATCTGATCTTGGCCTCAACTCCACTTTCCTGTCCGCTCCCCATAACCCTCGACCCCCCTGTAGTTCAAAAATCTGTCTATCTCTGCCTTGAATATATTCAATGACTCCGCCTCCACATCTCTCTGGGGTAGAGAATTCCAAAGATTCATGACCCTCAGAAGAAATTCCTCCTCATCTCCGTCTTAAATGGGCGACCCCTTATTCTGAAACTATGCCCCCTGTGTGAGAAACATCAGCTCCACTTTTTTCCTGCACACATCTTCACTCAAGCACACTCCTTCACTCTCGCACACCCTCATTCATTCACTCACAAAGGCACAAATACACATTCACTCAAACATAAACACACAAACGTACATTCATTCACACAAATGCACACACTCCACAGACACAGACTCAATAGGTTCCCCAGCCTCTGAAGACAGATTGACAGTGGCCATGGGAAGCCTGGGTCCGGGCTGGCTCTGGAGCTGAAACATTAACCTGTCCTTTCACTCGGGCACCAAGGGATCCGCTGCTCGTTTCAGCATTAATAGTTTTTATCTGAAGCCGAGAGCTGTCAGATTTGTGTGTTCAGGCGTGTGGTGTCACACTAGGTAGTGAGGTGCCTGCTAATCTCTGCCCACACACCAACAGCCTCTCTGTGGGAGGCCAGCCCTACCCAAACCGGTTTTTCCTGTGCAGATGAAGTGAGAAGGAGCCTGGCAGATGAAGGCTGGGGTGTGCCCTTGGCTTTAACCACAGGCTGTTTGCAATCTTTTAGTTTCGCTCAAAGACACTGCAGGGTTTCAAAGTGTGCGAATTGGATTTATACTTGAAAAGGAAATATTTGCAGGGCATTGGGGGCAGAGAAGGGAGTAGGACTAATTGGAGAGCTCTTTCATGGGCCGAATGGCCGACTTCTGTGCTGTATGATTCTAAAATCCACAGTGTTAGCACTCTCACCTCGCTGTATAACACTGGGGTACAGGACTGCTGGGTACAGGTCTGTCACTGTATAACACTGGGGTACAGTACTGGTGGGTACAGGTCTGTCACTGTATAACACTGGGGTACAGTACTGGTGGGTACAGGTCTGTCGCTGTATAACACGGGTACAGTACTGGTGGGTACAGGTCTGTTACTGTATAACACGGGTACAGTACTGGTGGGTACAGGTCTGTCACTGTATAACACTGGGGTACAGTACTGCTGGGTACAGGTCTGTCTCTGTATAACACTGGGGTACAGTACTGCTGGGTACAGGTCTGTCTCTGTATAACACTGGGGTACAGTACTGGTGGGTACAGGTCTGTCACTGCATAACAATGGGGTACAGTACTGGTGGGTACAGGTCTGTCACTGTATAACACTGGGGTACAGTACTGGTGGGTACAGGTCTGTCACTGTATAACACGGGTACAGTACTGGTGGGTACAGGTCTGTCACTGTATAACACTGGGGTACAGTACTGCTGGGAACAGGTCTGTCACTGTGTAACACTGGGGTACAGTACTGGTGGGTACAGGTCTGTCACTGTATAACACTGGGGTACAGTACTGGTGGGTACAGGTCTGTCACTGTATAACACTGGGGTACAGTACTGGTGGGTACAGGTCTGTCACTGTGTAACACGGGTACAGTACTGGTGGGTACGGGTCTGTCACAGGCATCCCATACACCCTGGACTCTCTGGCCCTATTGGGACACACCCCACTGACCCTAACCAAAGAACTTGGGCGCGGGGGTGGGGTGGGGGCAGAGCCCAGGCCATGTGTGAGCTGGGGTACGGCTGGGATCGAACCAGCGTCAGCCATCCACCCTGCCAGGAGAGACCTTCGGCACTGCGCAGTGCAGGGCCAGTGGGCACCCCCCCCAGCATTAGGGCCCCAGCCCTGCCAGCGACCTGGGGGGGAAATGGGACAAATCCCCGGACAGGGCGACCCCTCCACCAGGCAGCTTGGACAATCAGCAGCTGTGCCCTGGGGTAGGCAGGAGGTCCCTGCCTCGGGTATCGGAGCGAAGTCTGTCGCAGAGGCTCCACTGGGTTCCAATCTACCATAGGAAGGAGTCACGCTGGAGCCCACTGCCCCCGAGGACCACCCCCTCCTCCCCACCCCCCCGGGAACCACCGGCACCCCCCGGAACCCACTCCCCCCACCCCCCCCCGGAGAGTCAGACGAAGGGACAGACTGGGACCGACCCTCTCTCCTTGTTCTGTTGATGTCGGATTGTGTGCCGGTGCGGAGTGAGTCTGCTCCGAGGACCACACCTAGTGGCAGTTTCTCCTTTATTATTTTGGGTGGAGTCGAGAGAACGGAAAAAAAAAAAATCAAAACAGGATTTGCACACACGGCGAAACAGTGTACAAAACAGACACGCAGAAGCCTAGTTACTGGTTTTAGTACGAGATAGCGTGAGGAAAACAAGTTAAAAAAATCCCCACTTAATTGAGGATGATCCCCAGAAGACTGTTCCCAGGCACACCCTGAGATCACCAGCATGGAAGACGGAGAACAGTGAAAACACTGCAGGCCATTCAGCGGCTGAGACCGGGACGGGAGCTTTAATATTCCGGCTGCTCCGGTCTCCACCCGAAACTCTCCCTGGTCAGGCTGAGCCGCCGAGTAACTCCCACCATTCTCGGCATTTACTTCACATTTCCAGCTCCTTCAATCTTTGTAAAAACACACGAAGGATCAAACTTCTCGACAACTCATGACACAAATCAGGAAACTCGGGTGTCCCAGAAACAGCAAAAACCAACTCCCAGGTCCAAACAGCGCCTCAGTGGCCAGCACTCCGCGTTACTGGGACTAAACAGCAATGAAGTCACTTTCTGAGGGCTTCCCTCTGCTCGCTGCTTTACGTCGACAGAATGTGGGACACCAGCAGGCTTCTGTCAATCAAACACCAACAGGACACGCAGGCAGCTGCATTGGTCGCGATGACCTTGTGATATAACATCCCACGGGACAGGGACTTTTACAACTTGTGGTTGATGAGTGGGAGAGACGGTTGGGGGGCAGCATCGGAGAATTCGGGGGGGTGGGAACGAGCTGGGATTGCAACAAATCGCCAACGTGCACAGAATCCACAGGAGACTGGAAGGATACGGGCCTTGGCGCACAAAAAAAATCATCCCGGCAACGTTCTAATTCCCGCCCCCACCCCACCCCAGCTCCCGAGTCACCAGGTCCTGACCCCCCCCCGCCCACTGCCCTCTGCAAACGGCAGCTATCATTGGGGGAAAAGACTAAATGAAAATCCTGATTGTGGCACCTCACCCCACGCTGAAGCATTGACCAGGCGGTTACAGATGTGTGGCTTTTATTTACATGAGAAAAAAAAACACACCCGGCTTAGTGAGAATTGTAACAGCCGGTGTCTGTGCACAGGCAGGTGCCGCGCCACAGCGCCACTTTAAAGCGCCAGGCGGGCGCATTACTGAGCCAGCTGGCGGATGAGCAGGTTCACGGACTCGGTCACGAGGGCCTGTGGAATGCAGGCTCCTGCCGTCAGTTTGAAGCAGTACACGAGCTCAGTGCCGATATATTTCAGAGCACTGGAGGATAAACACAACAACACACCCAGATGAATCACAGTCTGGCAGCTGCACCCGTCTAACATTCCCCTGAATAAACAGAACAGCGATGGTGACAGTGAGCCGAGGTGCAGCCTGATCCATGGGAGAGGCTGTAATAACAGAGCAGCGACTGGTTTATTCCGGGACTAACACTCCTGGAGGGCCACCCAGGCACTGGGACAGGCCATGACCTCCCCCACGTCACTCAGCACAGGTCGTGTGGGCAGCGTCACACCCCCTGCCACTGACCAGGGGCACGAAGGAGGAGAGTAGATTATCCTTACCCCAAAGGCAACCTCCCCAAAACCCCCCCCCCCAGAGACTCAAAACTCCATCCCTCCCGTCTCACTCCAGAACTCCTCGCAATTATATCCCCAGACTCACATCTTTAAAAGAACGAACACCATTCCAGAGTTGCTGGTAAGTCGACGGTTTTTCTTACATTTCCCTCCGACGCGTTTTATTTATAATTTACAAAACTAAACGGTACCTGATCCCGCTATGTGGATCTGTGACTCATTTACACAATCTGTACAAAAAACAAAGACTGTCGGAAGCCGGCACACACACACACACATTGTTCCTCTCACTGCTTCTTCACGCCGGATAACTTCCCCGGCTTCTTCTCTTGTCCTCTGCCAGCTCCGGCCACTCCGCGACCACGGCCACCAAACACACCTGCCAACAGGGAACGGCACCGGGTTACACTGACCCCCTTCACTGCAGCAACTTCAAACAATATAATCACTGCTCCCTCTCCCTGCTCAGTGAAGGCACACTCTTATTGTTGGGGTACAGGTTCCACACACACTGACTCTCACTGGGGTACGGGTTCCACACACACTGACTCTCACTGGGGTACAGGTTCCACAGGCACTCACTCTCACTGGGGTACGGGTTCCACAGACACTGACTCTCACTGGGGTACAGGTTCCACAGGCACTCACTCTCACTGGGGTACAGGTTCCACACACACTGACTCTCACTGGGGTACAGGTTCCACAGGCACTCACTCTCACTGGGGTACGGGTTCCACACACACTGACTCTCACTGGGGTACAGGTTCCACAGGCACTCACTCTCACTGGGGTACGGGTTCCACACACACTGACTCTCACTGGGGTACGGGTTCCACACACACTGACTCTCACTGGGGTACAGGTTCCACACACACTGACTCTCACTGGGGTACAGGTTCCACAGGCACTCACTCTCACTGGGGTACAGGTTCCACAGACACTGACTCTCACTGGGGTACGGGTTCCACAGACACTGACTCTCACTGGGGTACGGGTTCCACAGACACCGACTCTCACTGGGGTACGGGTTCCACACACACTGACTCTCACTGGGGTACGGGTTCCACAGACACTGACTCTCACTGGGGTACGGGTTCCACACGCACTCACTCTCACTGGGGTACGGGTTCCACAGACACTGACTCTCACTGGGGTACGGGTTCCACACACACTGACTCTCACTGGGGTACGGGTTCCACACACACTGACTCTCACTGGGGTACGGGTTCCACACACACTGACTCTCACTGGGGTACGGGTTCCACAGACACTGACTCTCACTGGGGTACGGGTTCCACACACACCGACTCTCACTGGGGTACGGGTTCCACACACACTGACTCTCACTGGGGTACGGGTTCCACACACACTGACTCCCACTGGGGTACGGGTTCCACACACACTGACTCTCACTGGGGTACGGGTTCCACAGACACCGACTCTCACTGGGGTACGGGTTCCACACACACCGACTCTCACTGGGGTACGGGTTCCACAGACACTGACTCTCACTGGGGTACGGGTTCCACAGACACCGACTCTCACTGGGGTACGGGTTCCACACACACTGACTCTCACTGGGGTACGGGTTCCACAGACACTGACTCTCACTGGGGTACGGGTTCCACACGCACTCACTCTCACTGGGGTACGGGTTCCACAGACACTGACTCTCACTTGGGTACGGGTTCCACACGCACTCACTCTCACTGGGGTACGGGTTCCACACACACTGACTCTCACTGGGGTACGGGTTCCACAGACACTGACTCTCACTGGGGTACGGGTTCCACACACACCGACTCTCACTGGGGTACGGGTTCCACGGACACTGACTCTCACTGGGGTACGGGTTCCACAGACACTGACTCCCACTGGGGTACGGGTTCCACAGACACTGACTCCCACTGGGGTACGGGTTCCACAGACACTGATTCTCACTGGAGTACGGGTTCCACAGGCACTGACTCTCACTGGGGTACGGCTTCCCCGGGCACGGTTTGCCCTCTGGTACCTCTTCACACGTGCGTCTGTCAGCAGGTGGTCTCATTCACCACACACGCACTTCCAGAGGGAGCAGCAACCCTCCAGTGTCCTCCAAGTCAGAAGGTCATGGTTTCAAATCCCACTCCAGAGACTTGAGCATATAATCCAGGCTGACCCTCCCAGTGCAGTACTGAGGGAGTGCTGCACTGTTGGAGGTGCCATCTTTCGGATGTGATGTTAATCCAAGTCTGCCTTCTCAGGTGGATGTAAAAGATCCCACGGCCACTATTTCGAAGAAGAGCAGGGGGGAGTTCTCCCCGGTGTTCTGGGCCAATACTTATCCCTCAACCAACATCACTAAAACAGATTATCTGGTCATTATCACATTGCTGTTTGTGGGAGCTTGCTGTGCGCTAATTTGGCTGCTGCGTTTCTTCAAAAAGTACTTCAATGGCTGTTAATTGTTTCAGGACGTCGTGAAACCGCAGTATAAATGCAAGTCTTTCTTTCTAACCCAGGGGTTACTGGAGAGGGGCATGGAGTCAATGAGAGGACAGGATGTGCTAACGGCCTGTCTGCGAGCTGGGCGAGAAAGAGAGGGGTAAGTAAGCCGGGAAGTCCCCATGGGGCCCACACTTTGGTCACAGGTCGATCCCGAGACAAGCCTTACCTCTCCCGGCGCCTCCGCTCGCACCCCGACCCTTCTGCTGTTGCTGCTGCTTCTGCTGCTGAATGCCACCCCGACCTCTGCCCTTTGACACCACTTCCTCTTTCACCATGTCAATGATTTCGTCCGGGATGCGGAGGTACTTGATGGTGCTGCCACGAATGTAACATTCCGGCATCTTCCAGAACTTGTCCCCGTCCTGCAAAGCAGGGAAAATAAATCAGAGACACAGGCAGCTCGGGGAACAACAATCCGCTCAATGGAAGGGGTTGGCCAACCCCCAGCACTGGGGCATGATTTCACCCCACCCACCAGAACTGTACCCCAGTGTTATACAGTGACAGACCTGTACCCACCAGAACTGTACCCCAGTGTTATACAGTGACAGACCTGTACCCACCAGAACTGTACCCCAGTGTTATACAGTGACAGACCTGTACCCACCAGTATTGTAACCGAGTTATACAGCGACAGACCTGTACCCACCAGTACTGTACCCCAGTGTTATACAGCGACAGACCTGTACCCACCAGTACTATACCCCAGTGTTATACAGCGACAGACCTGTCCCCACCAGTACTGTACCCCAGTGTTATACAGCGCCAGACCTGTACCCACCAGTACTGTACCCCAGTGTTATACAGGGACCGACCTGTACCCACCAGTACTGTACCCGAGTTATACAGCGACAGACCTGTACCCACCAGTACTGTACCCCAGTGTTATACAGCGACAGACCTGTCCCCACCAGTACTGTACCCCAGTGTTATACAGCGACAGACCTGTACCCACCAGTACTGTACCCCAGTGTTATACAGGGACAGACCTGTACCCACCAGTACTGTACCCGTGTTATAGTGGCAGACCTGTACCCACCAGTACTGTATCCCAGTGTTACACAGTGACAGACCTGTATCCACCAGTACTGTACCCCAGTGTTATACAGCGACAGGTTGTGGGGAAAGAAAATAACTTGGAAAAGAATTAAAGAAAGAACTTGCATTTCTGTGGCACCTTTCTCAATCTCAGGACATCCCAAAGTGCTTCAGACGCAGTGATGAACTCATGAAGTGAGGTCACTTTTGTCCAAGCGGGAGAGGAGTAAATCGCAGGGATATGCACGAGCTATAGAGCGGGGATATTGGGGGACTTTAATTACCCAAATATCCATTGGGATAATGCTAGGGTAAAGGGAAAGGAGGAGGAGGCATTGCTGGATCTGGTGCTGGGGAATGAGGTGGGCCAGGTCGACCAAGTGCCTGTGGGAGAACACTTGGGTACGAGTGATCATCATATCACAAGATTTAGATTAGCAATGGAGAGGAGCAAGGAACAAATCTAGAGTGGAACTTCTAAACTGGAATAGGGCTAACTTCAATGGGATGCGAAAGGATCTAGCCAGAGTAAAATGAAACCAAAGACTGACAGGAAAAACTGTAACGGAACAATGGGTGATCTTTAAGGAGGAGATGTTCCAAGTACAGGCTAGGTACATTCCGTCAAGAGGGAAGGATAAGGGAACCAAAGCAAGGGCTCCTTGGATGACGAGGGAGATAGAGAAGATGATGAAACAAAAAAAAGAGGGTGTATGATGCATGTCAGGTGAATTCTTCAAGGGAGAACCAGACCAAATATAATAAGTTGAGACAGGAAGTGAAGATGAAAATAAGATTGGGAAAGAGATTATGAGAGTAGACAGGCGGTTAACATAAAAGGGAACCCAAAAATCTTCTACCGGCATGTAAGCAGTAAGCGGGTAGTAAGAGGCGGGGTGGAGCCTATTCGAGACAAAGAAGGTGATATATGCTTAGAGGCGCAGGGCAAGGCTAGAATACTCAATGAGTACTTTGTATCGGTGTTTACTAAGGAGGTGGGTGCTGACAAAATATCGGTAGAAGTGGAAAAGGTAGAAGCAGTGGAAGGGGTGAAAGTTGATAGACAGGATGTACTAGAAAGGCTAGGTATGCTTAGAGTTGATAAGTCGTCTGGTCCAGATGGCTTGCATCCCAGGTTGCTGGGGGAATTGGGGGAGGAGATAGCGGAAGGGCTTGCCATCATTTTCCAATCTTCCCTAGATGCGAGGGAGGTGCCTGAGGATTGGAAAGTGCCAAATGTGACACCATTGTTCAAGAAAGGGTGTAAGGGCAATCCTAGTAACTACAGGCCAGTCAGTTTAACATCAGTGGTGGGTAAAGTTTTTGAAACAATAATCAAGGAAAAAATTAACGGACACTTTGAGAGGTTTAAGCTAATTAAGGAGAGCCAACACGGGTTTGTAAAAGGCAGATCATGTTTGACGAATCTAATTGAATTTTTTGATGAAGTAACAGAGAGGATTGATGAAGGGAATGCAATGGATGTTGTCTACATGGATTTTCGGAAGGCGTTTGACAAAGTACCACATAGAAGGCTGGTTAACAAAATTGAGGCTCATGGAATAGGTGGGTCAATGGCAGCTTAGATAAGGAATTGGCTTAAGGACAGAAAACAGCGAGTTGTGGTAAATGGCTGTTTTTCAGACTGGAGGATGGTAGACAGTGGTGTTTCCCAAGGGTCAGTGCTGGGGCCACTGCTTTTTTTGATATATATAAATGACCTGGATATTGGAATACAGAGTAGGATTTCTAAATTTGCCGATGACACCAAACTTGGGGATGTGGCAAACGATGATGATGATATCAATCGACTGCAACAGGACATAGAAAGACTAGTAGAATGGGCAGACAAGTGGCAGATGGCATTTAATACAGAGAAGTGTGAGGTGATGCATTTTGGCAGAAGGAACAGGGAGAGGCAATATACACTTAATGGCACAGTTTTAAAGAGTGTGCAGGGACTGAGGGACCTGGGAGTTAATGTGCATAGGTCCCTGAAGGTGGCAGGGCATATTGAGAGAGTGGTTAGCAAAGCATATGGGATCTTGGGCTTCATAAATAGAGGTATTGAGTACAAAAGTAGAGAAGTTATGCTGAACCTTTATAAAGCGCTGGTTGAGTCACAACTGGAGTATTGCGTCCAGTTCTGGTCACCACGCTTTAGGAAGGATGTGAAGGCCCTTGAGAGGGTGCTGAGGAGATTTACCAGAATGGTTCCGGGAGGTTGAGGGGTGATTTGATAGAGGTGTACAAGATTATGACAGGTTTGGATAGGCTAGACGGGGAAAGGCTGTTCCCACTAGTTGATGGTACAAGGACTAGGGGACACAGATTTAAGGTTTTGGGCAAGAGATACAGGAAGGATGCGAGGAAAAACTTTTTTACGCAGCGAGTGGTGATGACCTGGAACTCGCTGCCGACGGAAGTGGTGGAAGTGGAGACACTCAATGTTTTCAAGGGGAGACTGGATAAGCACTTGAGGGAAATAAACTTGCAGGGCTACGGGGATAGAGCGGGGGAATGGGACTGACTGGATTGCTCTGCAGAGAGCCGGCACGGACTCGATGGGCCGAATGGCCTCCTTCTGTGCTGTTATGACTCTATGACTCCTGCAGGATATCAGTGCAGAGTCACTGGAAGAATCGAACACACGGTGCGGAGAAAGGGAATTCTCTGAATGGTTCCCTTGGCCTGAGCAGTGCCTCTGCTGCCACCCAGTGGCTACGCCGGGAGTAACAACTCCTTGAAAAAGTCCGATTCAACTCACCAGAGGCTCAGGGAGTTAATCTCATTGTAGTGAGTAGCTGAGCCACACAGACTGGGAGCAGCTGCTGGCTTTAGGTGGGATATGGTTTCGGTTACTGGCAGTGGCAGTCCTCTCACATCTCACCCAAGTGGCCTCGCTTCACAATCCATACAAGACATTGACACGCTTGCCTGGGTCAGTGACGGAGGGGTAGACCCGGAGACTGCAGGCAGTAATCCACTGACACGCTCGCCTGGGCCAGTGACGGAGGGGTAGACCCGGAGACTGCAGGCAGTAATCCACCGACACGCTCGCCTGGGCCAGTGACGGAGGGGTAGACCCAGAGACTGCAGGCAGTAATCCACTGACACGCTCGCCTGGGCCAGTGACGGAGGGGTAGACCCGGAGACTGCAGGCAGTAATCCACTGACACGCTCGCCTGGGCCAGTGACGGAGGGGTAGACCCGGAGACAGCAGGCAGTAATCCACTGACACGCTCGCCTGGGTCAGTGACGGAGGGGTAGACACGGGGACTGCAGGCTGTAATCCACTGACACGCTCGCCTGGGCCAGTGACGGAGGGGTAGACCCGGAGACAGCAGGCAGTAATCCACTGACACGCTCGCCTGGGTCAGTGACGGAGGGGTAGACACGGGGACTGCAGGCTGTAATCCACTGACACGCTCGCCTGGGCCAGTGACGGAGGGGTAGACCCGGAGACAGCAGGCAGTAATCCACTGACACGCTCGCCTGGGTCAGTGACGGAGGGGTAGACACGGGGACTGCAGGCTGTAATCCACTGACACGCTCGCCTGGGCCAGTGACGGAGGGGTAGACCCGGAGACAGCAGGCAGTAATCCACTGACACGCTCGCCTGGGTCAGTGACGGAGGGGTAGACACGGGGACTGCAGGCTGTAATCCACTGACACGCTCGCTTGGGTCAGTGACGGAGGGGTAGACCCAGAGACTGCAGGCTGGGATTCTTCCCTCTCAGCTCCAGATAATCCTGCAAACCCCATGCCCTGATGGATGGGCCGGTCAGGGAACAGGAAGCCGGTGGGGTGCATGTCTTTGCTGGATGAACTCTTGTACAAGTGCAGACGCATTTTGTCTAAAGCCTCGCGAGGTCTATAAGCCTTGGCTTGCAGCAACGTGTGACTACGGCTCCTGTATTAGGGTGGGTGGGTGGGACGTGCTGCCATTGGGCGAGAGAGTATGCACTCCATGGTGGGGGAGGGGAGCACAGAAACGCTGTGCGTTTGTCGGTAGCTTTTTGGGCCTTGCAGAGTCCTGAACCTGGTGATATGTTCTTGCATTGTCAGCAAGTCAGGAAAATGTCAGCATTCGGGAGCAGAAAGTGGAGATTTCTCACACGTTGGGTTATTAGATTGTCCCAAACATCACCACAGCCAAGTCAATCATCGCATTTTACAGGAGATTAAATAATCACATAGAGAAGAGAAATAGAGATTCCAAAAGAACCAGAGGGGAGATGAGGAGATTTTTTTTTTTTACTCAGCGAGTTGTTGTGATCTGGAATGCGCTGCCTGAAAGGGCGGTGGAAGCAGATTCAATAGTAACTTTCAAAAGGGAATTGGAGAAATACTTAAAAGGGAAAATTTGCAGGGCTCTGGGGAAGAGCAGGGGAGTGGGACTAACTGGAGAGCTCTTTCAAAGAGCCGGCACAGGCACGATGGGCCGAATGGCCTCCCTCTGTGCTGCAATTTCTAGGATTGCGTGTGAAGTTTACAGAAATCGAAGGTTTTGTGTAGGAGGCAGAAAAACCCACTCTGCCAGGCTGCACAAGCAGGTTTCCACTAAAACACCTCACGCAAAACGTGAGCCACAAAACAATCACTGAACAGCTTCGCTTTCACACCACACTGAAAACGCAATCTCCAGAATGTAGAACACGGGGGGGGGGACAGATCACGGGACAGAGAGTGAAGAGGCACAAACTTGGCACGATTTCTAAACGGATCTGAGCAGCAGGCTAGGCAATGTAGTCGGGAAGGATGAGGGGTGACCTGATAGAGATCTTTAGGATTATGAAAGGTTCGATAGGGTAGACGTAGAGAAGATGTTTCCACTTGTGGGGGAGACCAGAACTGGAGGCCATAAATATAAGACAGTCACTAATAAATCCAATAGGGAATTCAGGAGAAACTTCTTTACCCAGAGAGCGGTGAGACTGTGGAACTCGCTACCACAGGGAGTGGTTGAGGTGAATAGCACAGAAGCATTTAAGGGGAAGCTGGATAAACACATGAGGGAGGAAGGAATAGAAGGATATGGTGATAGGGTGAGATGAAGAGGGGTGGGAGGAGGCTCGTGTGGAGCAGAAACACCGGCACGGAGCAGATGGGCCGAACGGCCTGTTTCTGTGCTGTACACTCGATGTAGTCTTATTCTTCTTTCGTATGGCAGTAGTAAAGCAAATCAGATGTCAATATCTAAGTCAGATATCCAGGCCAAAGCTTCCGGTGTAACAGCGTGGATACCTTGTAGGCTGCCTGCGAATCTCCTCTGAGGGCAGCGCTCAATGATGTGCTCCAGGGTCTGATCAGGAGCTCCACAGACGTATGATGGGGATGGTTTAATCTTCCATCTATGGAGAAGGTGGCAGCATCTACCGTGACCAGTTCTGAGGCAGTTGATGGTTGTCCACTGTTTGCGAGGAAGGTTTGATCCTTCAGGTTGTACTGTGGGGTCCTCTATAAGGAATCCATTCCGTATGTTGCAGTCCTTCCAAGCATTTCGCCATCAGTTATCAAGGCTGAGGGGAGATCGCTGAAGGGCTTTGGCGACGGTCCATGATGGCCGTATAGATTAGAGACGGGTTGGTGGTAGGTTGTTCAAGTCGGGCTGGATCGGCATGTCTTTGCTGGTGTAGCGGTTGTATTCTCTGGAGACTGAATATTCACAGCGTAGGTGTGGTGGTGCGATGTTTGTAAGCACGGGCAGCCAAGGTGTCGGTGTCGATAAAAGCATACCGGTGATAATTCTCATAGTAGAATTCAGCTGGACATTAATGGATTTGACATGTGGACTCGATAGCCATGCCGGAGAGCAGTACTCCGCTGTAGAGTACACCAGGGCGAGTGCTGCCCTACGGACGGTTTGAGCGTCTGATCCCCATGTGGATCCGGCGAGGTTCTGGATTGAGTTGACCCCACTCTTTAGTTGATCCCACGGTTCTGGAGATCTGTCTATACGACAGGGTGCGATCGAGCATGACTCCTAAATGGGAGGGTTTTTGGCCTGGTTTACCTCTGCGCCGCAAAAGGAGACTTTCAAAGCTTGGTTTGCTTGCTGGGTGTTGAGGTGGAATGTCGAGGTGATGGTCTTTTGCGGGTTTGGCCGAAGTCGCCATCAGCAGAAGTAGGCCTCCATCCTCTGTAAATCACTGGTCAGGGTCTCCTCGGTGATGGACAGATTCATGCTTTGCGTGACCAAGGCAATGTCATCAGTGTATACGATCTTGCGGGACTCTGTTTCAGGCAAGTCTGGTGTAAACGTTGAATAACATGGGTGCCAGGACAGAACCCTGTGGGAGTGCGTTGTTCAATGTCCTCTATCTGCTCTTCTGGGTGCCAGAGTACATATGGAAGCGTCGGTTGCTAAGCATGGAGTTGAGAAGATGGATCGTTGTTCTGCAGGGTAAAATGGTGAGAGCTTGAAAAGCAGTCCATGCTTCCATACTGTGTCCTACGCCGCTGACAGGTCCACGAGTGCTCCGGCGGTCTAGAGCTGGTGCTGGAAGCCTGCTTCGATGTGTGTTGTTAAAGCTACCACTGGGCCGCAGCAGTTACGGCTGCTCCAGAAGCCTGCTTGCTCCTTAGGGATGGGTGGCTCGATGATGGGGGCTAGTCTGTGGAGTAGTCGCCTCTCCGGCACTTTATAACAAGTGCAAAGTAAGGAGATCGGGCGGTAGCTGGAGGCTTCACAAGCATTCTTCCCCTGCTTCAGGAGGGCAATTATTTTAGTCTCCCTCCAAATAGGTGGAATTTTACCAGTTGCCAGTACCTCGGAGAAGGAGGAGGTCAACCATCTCTTCGCTTTGGGTCCCAGTGCTTTTAGAAATTCTGGGTAAACACCATCTGGACCAGCAGCTTTTCCAGGTTTGGTTATCGACAGGGCTGCGTTTAGTTCCTCCAAGGTGAATGGATCAGACATAGTTGACGATCTTGGTGCCGCCATCAAGTCTGTCGAAAGCTGCCGCTATGCAGTATGAATGAACCCTGATCAGAAAGATCCCGCAGGTTGAAGAGGCGTTTGTGCGGCATGACACTGTGCGGTCCGGTCCACGCTGTGACACTTTACACCAGTACAGGTTTTATTTCTGCACAATCGGTCCCACAGTTTGAGAGAGTGACTGTCCGGTCTCTGCCCACTGCGCTGCACATCTCCTCGCTCCCTCTCCACGGTGAACATTGGGCCAATAATTCCTTTGCAGTAAAATCCTTGAGAGCCGTCACAGCAAACAAGTCGAATGGGAACTGTGCAAAGCCAGGAGATGTTCGCATTCCCTCTTGCCTGTTAGCTTAGCAACAGGGTTGCCTTTGCTAACGCGAGCACTGACCCACACGCAAATCCCACACAGACACTGCTGGTTGTGAGGTGTTACTGACACAGATTGACGACCGTCTTAAGTCACTTCACCCCAAAAGTAATTCATTGTACTCAAGACATTTCAATTACGGGGTACGGCGTTTTATAATTCATACTATTTGGGTGGGTGCTGGCGAACTATTCCCCACAGAGACCGTTTTCTCACACACTTCAACTATCCTAATATAGACTGGGATCGTAATAGTGTAAAGGGCAAAGGGCAAAGGGGAAGAATTTCTGAAGTGTGTTCAGGAGAACTTTCTTGATCAGTATGTTTCCGGCCCAACGAGGGAGGAGGCATTGCTGGATCTGGTTCTGAGGAATGAGGTGGGTCAAGTGGAGCAAGTGTCAGTAGGTGAACATTTAGGGAACAGTGATCATAGTATCATAAGGTTTAGATTAGATATGGAAAAGCACTAGGAGCAATCTAGAGTAAAAATGTTTAACTGGAGGAAGGCAAATTTCAGTGGATGAGGACGGATCTGACCCGGGTAAACTGGAATCAAAGATTGGCCGGCAAAACTGTAATGGAACAATGGGCTGCCTTTAAAGAGGAAATAGTTCAGGTACATTCCCACTAGAGGGAAAGGCAGGGCAACTAAAGTCAGGGCTCCCTGGATGACGAAACAGATAGAGAATATGATGAAGCAGAAAGAGAACACGTATAACAGATGTCAGGTCGCAAATACATCTGAGAATCAGGCTTTATATAGAAAGGTCAGAGAAGTGAAAAAATAAGGGGGGCAAAGAGAGGGAGTATGAGAATAGAATGGCAGCTAACATAAAGGTAATCCAAAAGTCTTCTATAGGCATATAAATAGTAAAAGGGTAGTAAGAGGGGTGGGGCCGATTAGGGACCAAAAAGGAGAGCTATACATGGAGGCAGAGGGTATGGCTGAGGTACTAAACCAGTACTTTGCATCTGTCTTCACCAAGGAAAAAGATGCTGCCATAGACATGCTGAAGGAGGAGCTAGTGGAGACACTTGATAGGATAAAAATTGATAAATAGGAGGTACTAGAAAGGCTGGCTGTACTTAAGTTAGATAAATCACCAGCAGCAGATGGGATGCATCCTAGGATGCTGAGGGAATTGAGGGAGGAAATCGCGGAGGTATAGGCCATAATATTGCAATCCTCCATAGATAGGGGGGCGGTGCCAGAGGACTGGAGAATTGCAAATGTTACACCATTGTTCAAAAAAGGGTGTAAAGATAAACCCAGCAACTACAGGCCAGTCAGTTTAACCTCGGTAGTGGGGAAGCTTTTAGAAACAGTAATCAGGGACAAAATTAACAGTCACTTGGACAAGTGTGGATTAATTAAGGAAAGCCAGCACGGATTTGTTAAAGGCAAATCGTGTTTAACCAACTTGATCGAGTTTTTTGATGAGGTAACAGAGAGGGTTGATGAGGGCAATGCGGTTGACGTGGTGTACACGGATTTCCAAAAGGCGTTCGACAAAGTGCCACATAATAGACTTGCCAGCAAAGTTGAAGCCAATGGAATAAAAGGGACAGTGGCAGAATGGATACAAAATTGGCTAAGTTTAGGAAACAGAGAGTAGTGGTGAACGGTTGTTTTTCAGACTGGAGGAAGGTATACAGTGGTGTTCCCCAGGGGTCGGTTCTAGGACCACTGCTTTTCTTGATATACATTAATGACTTGGGCGTGGGTGTAAAGGGCACAATTTCAAAATTTGCAGGTGACACAAATCTTGGAAGTATAGTGAACAGTGAGGAGGATAGTGAGGGCAGACGTCGATGACGAAGTCCAACACCGCCTTCAGTGTGCCAGTGCAGCCTTCGGTCGCCTGAGGAAGAGAGTGTTTGAAGACCAGGACCTCAAACCCGGCACTAAGCTCATGGTCTACAGAGCAGCAGTGATACCCGCCCTCCTGTATGCCTCAGAGACATGGACCATGTACAGCAGGCACCTCAAAGCACTGGAGAGGTACCACCAACGTTGCCTCCGCAAGATCCTGCAAATCCATTGGCAGGATAGGCGCACCAACATCAGTGTTCTCGCTCAGGCCAACATCCCCAGCATCGAAGCTTTGACCACGCTCGATCTGCTCCGATGGACGGGTCACATCGCCCGCATGCCCGATACGAGACTCCCAAAACAAGCACTCTACTCGGAGCTCCGGCACGGCAAGAGAGCCCCAGGTGGGCAGAGGAAACGCTTCAAGGACACCCTCAAAGCCTCCTTGAAAAAGTGCAACATCCCCACCGACACCTGGGAATCCCTGGCCCAAGACCACACAAAGTGGAGGAGCAGCATCCGGGAAGGCGCCGAACACCTCGAGTCTCTTCGCCGGGAGCAAGCGGAAGCCAAGCGCAAACAGTGGAAGGAGCGCACGTCAACCCAAGCATCCCACCCACCCGCCCCTTCAACCACCGTCTGCCCCACCTGTGACAGAGACTGTAGGTCCCGCATTGGACTCATCAGTCACCTGAGAACTCATTTTTAACGTGGAAGCAAGTCATCCTCGGTTCCAAGAGACTGCCTAAGAAGGATAGACTTCAGGAAGAGATAGACCGGCTGGTGAAATTGGCGGACACGTGGCAGATGAAATTTAACGCAGAAAAGTGTGAAGTGATACATTTTGGTAGAATGAGGAGAGGCAATATAAACTAAATGGTACAATCCTGAAGGGGGTGCACGAACAGAGAGACCTGGGGGTACATGTGCACAAATCGTTGAAGGTGGCAGGGCAGGTTGAGAAAGCAGTTAAAAAGGCTTACGGGATCGTGGGCTTCATAAATATATGATGTGGAGATGCCGGTGTTGGATTGGGGTGGACAAAAGTGAGAAGTCGCACAACACCAGGTTATAGTCCAACAGCTTTATTTGAAATCACAAGCTTTCGGAGCGGCTGCTCCTTCGTCAGGTGAAGTGACGAAAGAGCAGCGCTCCGAAAGCTTGTGATTTCAAATAAAGCTGTTGGACTATAACCTGGTGTTGTGCGACTTCTCACTTTCATAAATAGAGGTAGTGTACAAAAGTGTGGAAATTATGCTGAACCTTTATAAAACACTGGTTTGGCCTCAGCTGGAGTATTGTGTCCAATTCTGGGCACCGCACTTTAGGAAGGATGTCAAGGCCTTAGAGAGGGTGCAGAAAAGATTTACGAGAATGGTTCCAGGGATGAGGGACTTCAGTTACGTTGATAGACTGGAGAAGCTGGGGTTGTTCTCCTTGGAGCAGAGAAGATTGAGAGGAGATTTGATAGAGGTGTTCAAAATCATGAGGGGTCTGGACAGAGTACATAGAGAGAAATGTTTCCCATTGGCAGAGAGGTCGAGAACAAGAGGACACAGATTTAAGGTGATTGGCAGAAGAACCAAAGGGGACTCAAGAACAAAAGCTTTTACGCAGCGAGTGGTTAGGATCTGGAATGCACTTCCTGAAAGGGTGGTGGAGGCAGACTCAATCTTATCTTTAAAAGGGAGTTGGATAAGTATCTGAAGGAAAAAGATTTGCAGGGCTACGGGGAAAGGGTGGGGGAGTGGGACTAGCTGAAGTGCTCTTGCAGAGAGCCGGCACGGGCTCGACGGGCCGAATGGCCTTTTTCCGTGCTGTAACCATTCTATGATTCCCTCTCCTTAACATAAGAACAGGAGGCCATTCAGCCCCTCGAGTCTGTTCCACCATTCAATTACATCATGGCTGATCTGCGACCTAACTCCATTTACCCGCCTTGGTCCCAGATCCCGCGACACCCTTACCCAACAAAAATCGATCCATGTCAGGTTTGAATTTTTCCAATTGACCCCCAGCATCCACAGCTTTTTTGGTGAGCGTTCCAGATTTCTACCACCCTTTGTGTGACCCTGTCTCACTGCCTCTCCTCCTTCTGACAGACGCCTCCCGAAAACCTCACTCTTTAATCAAATACTCACACTCGGCTTGTCTGTGCCTTGTGTGGTTTTATATTGGAAACATTTACTGAATGGTTCACGCAACCTTTGGGGTCACACTGTGACCCTGAACAACAGCCACGTACCCTGGACGTACAGATGACCTCTCGCAGGTTGATGTTCATCCAGTTGTCACAGCTGACCAGATGACCGTTGTACGTCTCCCCATTCTTCAACTCCACGAGCTGCCAAACACAAACACACATTTTATTAAAGAGAGGAGTTTCCCAAGAGAGCTTTCATTGGGACCTTGCTGAAGAGGGCCTGGAGGCGTTCCCCTTATCGGCTATTCTGCAACAGACCATTCCGAGGCAGTATGGATTTCAGCCCCACGGCCCGAGTTGAACTCCGCGCTGGGACCGACTCTGCCCTGGGACCGACTCCGACCGACTCCGCCCGGGACCGACTGTTGCCCTCTGGGCTTGGAGACGGTGCGGTGTTGGAAACGTGCCAGGGAGCAGCGATTGTGTTGATCAGGGTGGTTCGATATCGATGCTGGGGCGCTGGAGAGTGGCACTCAGGCGTAGGCCGGCAATCTGCACGCAGTGCCCTCCCCTTAGCGCTGCCAATGATTGTAGAACCCACTGGAGCAGCAGGAGGATTGGGGGTGCTGAACTTTCACTGCCCCCGACGGTTGTTCTTGGGGCCCAGATACCTCTGGAGGTACGGGGTTTATATGGTCAGGTGCCGGAGGATGAAACTCTCCAGCAACTGCCAACCGATTCCTCGACTGGGAGGGGGAGGGGGGGGCGGGGAGGGGGGACGGACTGGGTGGAGTGATGGAGCCGGACAGTGTGAAAGAGACACAGGAGCTGGTCATTGACTGGAGGAGTTTCAAAGCGCGGGTCAAACTCTCCAGCAACTTCCAACCGATTCATCGACCGGGGCTGCCTGCTACATAAAGGAGGCAGTTTAACATTCTTCCTGTTTATATCCCGTGCAGATGGTGGCGCTAACTCTTCAATTATTGAGTCCTCGCTCCACGAATGGCTCACCGGGTAAATGAACCATATGGCCCAGGATTGCCCTGGAGTCTCCGGGAATTAAAGATTAACCTCCCAGATACTGCAGCAAGCAAACCTGGGAAAAGAATCACAGGGCATTAAAAATAATGGTGTGTGTTTTTTCATTTTCTGACACTCCCAGTGCGGTACTGAGGGAGCGCTGCACTGTCGGAGGGGCAGTACTGAGGGTGCGCCACACTGTCGGAGGGGCAGTACTGAGGGAGTGCCGCACTGTCGGAGGGGCAGTACCGAGGGAGCGCCGCACTGTCGGTACTGAGGGAGCGCAGCACTGTCGGAGGGGCAGTACTGAGGGAGTGCCGCACTGTCGGAGGGGCAGTACTGAGGGAGCGCCACACTGTCGGAGGGGCAGTACTGAGGGAGCGCCGCACTGTCGGTACTGAGGGAGCGCAGCACTGTCGGAGGGGCAGTACTGAGGGAGCGCTGCACTGTCGGAGGGTCAGTACTGAGGGAGCGCTGCACTGTCGGAGGGGCAGTACTGAGGGAGCGCCGCACTGTCGGAGGGGCAGTACTGAGGGAGTGCTGCACTGTCGGAGGGGCAGTACTGAGGGAGTGCTGCACTGTCGGGGGAGCAGTACTGAGGGAGCGCTGCACTGTCGGAGGGGCAGTACTGAGTCGGTGCTGCACTGTCGGAGGGGCAGAACTGAGGGAGCGCTGCACTGTTGGAGGGGCAGTACTGAGGGAGTGCTGCACTGTCGGAGGGGCAGTACTGAGGGAGTGCTGCCATGTCGGAGGGGCAGAACTGAGGGAGCGCTGCCATGTCGGAGGGGCAGTACTGAGGGAGTGCTGCACTGTCGGAGGGGCAGTACTGAGGGAGTGCTGCACTGTCGGAGGGGCAGAACTGAGGGAGCGCTGCACTGTTGGAGGGGCAGTACTGAGGGAGCGCTGCACTGTCGGAGGGGCAGTACTGAGGGAGCGCCGCACTGAGGGAGCGCCGCACTGTCTGAGGTGCGATCTTTCGGATGAGACGTTAAACCGAGGCCCCGTCTGCTCTCTCAGGTGGATGTAAAAGGTCCCGTGGCAATATTTCGAAGGAGTTCTCCCTGGTGTCCTGGGGCCAATATTTATCCCTCAACCAACATCACTAAACCGATGATCTGGTCATTATCACATTGCTGTTTGTGGGAGCTTGCTGTGTGTAAATTGGCTGCCGCGTTTCCTACATTACAACAGTGACTACACTTCAAAAGTACTTCATTGGACGTCCTGAGGTTGTGAAAGGCGCTATAGAAATGCAAGTCTTTTTTTCCTCTAACGTAGTAAAACGGCCCAAAGCGCTTCACAGGAGCGATTATCAAATAAAAATAGACTCCGAGCCAGAGAGCGCGTTACAGGGGGAGCTGACCAAAAGCTTAGTCAAAGAGGTATGAGCAGAGCAAGCTCCGTCTGCCGGTGCAGACGCCGGGCCCAGCTCCGTCTGCCGGTGCAGACGCCGGGCCCAGCTCCGTCTGGACCGATCAACGCCCGTTAATGCAGACGCTACTTTAACCCGACTCACCATCGGATGATTCTGTGCTGTCTTCAGTAACGAGAGGGGAAGCTGAAAAAAAAGAGAAAACATTTAAATGAAATCTGGCAAGAAAATTTTCACTCGTCAAAAAACAAACGACGCCGGGGTCATGGAGAGTTCTGGAACAGAGGCTCCCCCACCCACAAAACACAGAAAATCCAGGCAGACCGCTCACTGCTAGTTTCCTGACAGTTAAAGGCCAGCTAACTGCAGGGTGGGGGCGAGGGGGGAATCCCTCAACAGCCAGAACCACCCCCACCCTGAAACTATACATTTAATATCAGAGATCTCACCACCCCATGGATTTATATATCGTTTTATACCCTCCTGATGGCACCGACCCACCCAGTCTAATCCCACTCTCCCCCTCACTCCCTTTAATATCCCACCCAGTCTAATCCAACTCTCCCCCTCACTCCCTTTAATATCCCACCCAGTCTAATCCCACTCACTCCCCAGACCCTTTAATATCCCACCCAGTCTAATCCCACACTCCCCCTCACTCCCCTTTAATATCCCACCCAGTCTAATCCCACTCTCCCCCTCACTCCCCAGACCCTTTAATATCCCACCCAGTCTAATCCCACACTCCCCCTCACTCCCTTTAATATCCCACCCAGTCTAATCCAACTCTCCCCCTCACTCCCTTTAATATCCCACCCAGTCTAATCCCACTCTCCCCCTCACTCCCCAGACCCTTTAATATCCCACCCAGTCTAATCCCACTCTCCCGCTCACTCCCCAGACCCTTTAATATCCCACCCAGTCTAATCCCACTCTCCCCCTCACTCCCCAGACCTTTTAATATCCCACCCAGTCTAATCCCACTCTCCCACTCACTCCCCACACCCTTTAATATCCCACCCAGTCTAATCCCACTCTCCCCAGACCCTTTAATATCCCACCCAGTCTAATTCCAGTCTCCCCCTCACTCCCCTACCCTTTAGTATCCCACCCAGTCTAATCCCACTCTCCCCCTCCCTTTTAATATCCCACTCAGTCTAATCCCACTCTCCCGCTCACTCCCCGTACCCTTTAATATCCCACCCAGTCTAATCCCACTCTCCCCCTCACTCCCCTACCCTTTAATATCCCACCCAGTCTAATCCCACTCACTCCCCTACCCTTTAATATCCCACCCAGTCTAATCCCACTCACTCCCCTACCCTTTAATATCCCACCCAGTCTAATCCCACTCACTCCCCTACCCTTTAATATCCCACCCAGTCTAATCCCACTCTCCCCCTCACTCCCCGTAGCCTTTAATAACCCACCCAGTCTAATCCCACTCACTCCCCAGATCCTTTAATGTTCCTCTTTTTCAAGCTTTGTCCACCTTTAACAGTATCTCTGCTGCAATGGTCCGTGGCAGAGATTTCCACATTCCATCCGCCCTCAGTGTAAAGATATATTTTTCCATCCCCCTCGCTATTCCTTGCGATCAATTTAAATTTGGGCCGTCTCATTACAGTGTCGATTGGGGGAAACATAAGAATATCAGAAATAAGATCAGGAGTCGGCCATTCAATAAGATCATGGCCGATCATCGACCTCAACTCCACTTTCCCCCGATCCCCATATCCCTTGATTCTCCTAGAGTCCAAAAATCTATCGATCTCAGCCTTGAATATACTCAAAGACTCAGCATCCACAGCCCTCTGGAGCAGAGAATTCCAAAGATTCACAACCCTCTGAGTGAAGAAATTCCTCCTCATCTCAGTCCTAAATGGCCGACCCCTTATCCTGAGACCAAGTTCTAGACACTCCAGCCAGGGGACACAACCTCTCAGCATCTACCCTGTCAATCCCCTTCAGAATCTTGTATCCAAAAATCTATCTCTCTCAGTCTTGAATATACTCAATGACTGAGCCTCTGGGGTAGAGAATTCCAAAGATTCACCACCTTCCGAGTGAAGAAATTTCTCATCTCAGTCCTAAATGGCCGACCCCTTATTCTGAGACTGTGACCCCTGGTTCTAGACTCCCCAGCCAGGGGAAACATCCTCCCTGCATCTACCCTATCAAGCCCTGTAAGAATTTTGTATGTTTCAATGAGATCACCTCTCATTCTTCTAAACTCTAGAGAATATAGGCCTAGTCTACTCAATCTCTCCTCATAATCTCTCGCTGTTTCCCTGACTGTAACCCGTCGTGACCTTGCACACGTCCATCCAGTCACTTCTTCACCTTCTCAGCTCATGAAAGGTCCCAACGTCAAGTCTCTCTTTGTCACTGTAACTCCTTTTTCGCTGGTAACATCCCAGTCAATCTCAGCTGCACCATTCCCACTGCTTTTATATCCGTCCTGTATGGGGGTGCCCTGACCTGTACACAATACCCCCAACTCCAGCCCAGCTAACGCGCTGTACAAGATCACGGTAACCTCCAAGTCTAGCTACAAAACCAAGGATTCCCTTTTTAAGAAAAACAATTGTATCTAGTTACCTCAGCAAATTAAACAACTTTGAAATGCGTTTGAAGAGTGTTTGTGCTGTGTGTCATTTCACCAACATCTCAGTGTGAACACCACAAGGTGCGCCCACCCTGATCAAATGGAAACCAATTTACACACAAACCAGAATGGAACCATTTTAAAAATAAACATCTATCTCTAATATATTACAAGCCCAGAACCAAATTAACTGCTCTCGCTCCAACATTTACTGAGCAAAAAAAAACATGTCCAGACAGCGCCACCGCTGGCAGAGAGCATAATTACAGCGTGACAGGTTTACATGGCATTCTCCATTAGAAATGTTGACGTAGGAATTTATAATGGCAATGTAAAACCAAGGACAAAAGCTCGCACTTTAATACGGGACGTGAATTACAGCCGCAGTCCCCGGTCCAGTCCAGTCCCTATCCCCGGAGCAGGGCTGGAGAGCGCCTGGGCGGGGACAGAACTGAGCTCATCTGTGCAGCCCCCCACAGTGGAATATCCCACCAGCACTCACTGTCTGGGCTCATACACGAGGAACAACCTGTTGGCTGGAGACCACAGAGCAGCTGGATTCCCCCCATCTCTATTTTCTCTTTCTCTCTCTCAGGTTTATTCCTCACCATTTTTTCCGTCGCTTTTTTTCTGCTTCCGGAGCCGCTGCAACCAAACCTGCTGCTCCCGCCTCCCGCCTGAGTGACAGCCGGCTCCGCCAATCAGCGGCCGCCCTCCCGCCAGCAGCCAATCGGCGGCCGCCCTCCCGCCAGCAGCCAATCAGCGCGCGGAGCAGGCTCGTTTCGCCCAGCGCCCGCCGTAAAGTGTATTTGCGGCTGTGGTTCAGTGGCGGGAAAGCCGGGAGCTGCCGTAAAGCGGGGCCTGCTGGCAGGGAGAAGCCTGGAGTTTTCCTGAGGGGTTTTTACAGGCAGCTGAAGGCGGGCTGCTGGTCAGAGTTCAGCCCTTCCCCATACCTTGGGGCTTGGGTTTTGCTGCTTTGGGAATCTCCCCAATTCCAAGGCTTTTATTTTCAGTTTGATTTCTGGACAAACACTAGGAAGAGCAGGATTAGCCCCTGTGAATGTGGGATGGAATTCTCCCCCACAGGCACCATCTCTGAGTGGGGGAAAGGTCCCCTGGGCACTGGCCACCCTCCGACACCTCGCCCCCGGCCTTCAGGTGTGGGTGTTGGTGGGACATTCAACCTTGGGGGGGCATCGCCACAGACCCCAATCCTGATTCCCACCCAACAACAACAACCTGCATTTATATAGCGCCTAAATGTCCCAAGGCACTTCACGGGAGAGATTATCAAACAAAAATTTGACACCGAACCACATACGATGATATTAGGGCAGGTGACCAAAAGCTTGGTCAAAGAGGCAGGTTTTAAGGAGCGTCTTTAGGAAGGAGAGAGAGGCGGAGAGATTCAGGGAGGGAATTCCAGAGCTATGGGGCCCAGGCAGCTGAAGGCACGGCCGCTAATGGCGGAGCGATGGAAATTGAGGATGTGCAAGAGGCCAGAATTGGAGGAGTGCAGAGATCTCGGAGGGTTGTAGGGCCGGAGGAGGTTACACAGTTAGGGAGGGGCAAAGCCATGGAGGGATTTGATCACGGGGGTGAGAATTTTAAAATTGAGGTGGTGTTTTCAAATCCCTCGCCCACGCACTTTCCCTGGATAGAGATCAGGGGCAGGAACCCTTGCGGATTCTGACCCTCACCCCCTGTCAAGCCCAGGGGTCCAACTCCTAAGGCCAATATTAGCCCCCTAACTGCTGCAGTGGTGGAGATAAACTCATTCAGCACAGACCAGTTCTCAAATCTCAGACCCCTAGTCTGCATAGCCCAGCCACTCACTGCCTTAACCTAGTTTTTCTCTTTGTTCTTGGGATGTGGGCATCGCTGGCAAGACCACATTTATTGCCTATCCCTAGTTACCCTGAGAAGGGAGTGGTGAGCCGCCTTCTTAAACCATAGAATCTTACAGCTCAGAAGGAGGCCATTCGGCCCATCGTGCCTGTGCGGCTCTTTGAAAGACCTCTGCAATTAATCCTACTCCCCGCCTGCTCTTTTCCCATAAGCCTGAAAATGTTTCACCTTTATCCAACCAATTCCCTTTTGAAAGTTACCATTGAATCTGCTTCCACCGCCCTTACAGGCAGCACGTTCCCAATCACAACAACTCACTGCGTAAAAAAAAATTCTCCTCATCTCCTCTGGTTCTTTCATCTTAAATCTGAGTCCTCTGGGTACCACCCCTCCAGCCACTGGAAACAGTTTCTTCTTATTCACTTTATCAAAACCCTTCATGATTGTGAACATCTCTATCAAATCTCCGCTCAACCTCCTGGTAATATGCTAGTAAATTTCTTCTGCACCTCTCTAACTGCTGCAGTACTGTGGTGAAGGTCCCACAATGATGTTCGGTAAGAACTTCTGAGATTTTGGTCCAGTGACGATGAAGGAACAGCGATATATGTCCAAGTCAGGATGGTGTGTGACTTGGAGGTGACAGTTTTGCTAGGACACAGGAGGAGATGAATCTCTTGTCCAAGCTGAGCCATCACGAGACGTTTTAATCTCAGTAGTTGAGTATATTAAAGGAAGACCAAATGGAAGTGGGCTGGGGGTTAGTCTGCAACATTTCTCACTCAGAGACAGAGGACATCTTTGGTTGGTTGAAGTGTGTTGGAATGCTGTGTGAACAAATCTAACACAAACCTGGCATCCTGGTTAAACCAGGCAGAACGCTGAAAGCAGGCCAGCAGAGTGCGGAGGCACTGTGTCTGTGCCTTCACTGCACTTTACGTTGCTGCAGTCTCACAGCACTGACGGCTGGAGTCTCGCTGTGCTTCAGTCAGCAGTTACTACTTGTTTATGTGAATTTTTTTCCTCAAATTTAGCCCCCTCCTCTCCGGAAGACACTGACTCTCACTGGGGTATGGGTTCCACAGGCACTGACTCTCACTGGGGTACGGGTTCCACAGACACTGACTCTCACTGGGGTACGGGTTCCACAGGCACTGACTCTCACTGTGGTACGGGTTCCACAGACACTGGCTCTCACTGGGGTACGGGTTCCACACATACTGACACACACTGGGGTACGGGTTCCACAGACACTGACTCTCACTGGGGTACGGGTTCCACACACACTGACTCTCACTGGGGTACGGGTTCCACAAACATTGACTCTCACTGGGGTACGGGTTCCACACACACTGACTCTCACTGGGGTACGGGTTCCACAGACACTGACTCTCAATGGGGTACGGGTTCCACAGACACTGACTTTCACTGGGGTACAGGTTCCACACACACTGACTCACTGGGGTACGGGTTCCACACACACTGACTCTCACTGGGGTACGGGTTCCACAGACACTGACTCTCAATGGGGTACGGGTTCCACAGACACTGACTCTCACTGGGGTACGAGTTCCACAGACACTGACTCTCACTGGGGTACAGGTTCCACAGACACTGACTCTCACTGGGGTACGGGTTCCACAGGCACTGACTCTCACTGTGGTACGAGTTCCACAGACACTGGCTCTCACTGGGGTACGGGTTCCACAGGCACTGACTCTCACTGGGGCACGGGTTCCACAGACACTGACTCTCACTGGGGTACGGGTTCCACAGACACTGACTCTCACTGCAGTACGGGTTCCACAGACACTGACTCTCAATGGGGTACGGGTTCCACAGACACTGACTTTCACTGGGGTACGGGTTCCACACACACTGACTCACTGGGGTACGGGTTCCACACACACTGACTCTCACTGGGGTACGGGTTCCACAGACACTGACTCTCAATGGGGTGCGGGTTCCACAGACACTGACTCTCACTGGGGTACGAGTTCCACAGACACTGACTCTCACTGGGGTACGGGTTCCACAGACACTGACTCTCACTGGGGTACGGGTTCCACAGGCACTGACTCTCACTGTGGTACGGGTTCCACAGACACTGGCTCTCAGTGGGGTACGGGTTCCACAGACACTGACTCTCACTGGGGCACGGGTTCCACAGACACTGACTCTCACTGGGGTACGGGTTCCACAGACACTGACTCTCACTGCAGTACGGGTTCCACAGACACTGACTCTCACTGGGATACGGGTTCCACAGGCACTGACTCTCACTGGGGTACGGGTTCCACAGACACTGACTCTCACTGGGATACGGGTTCCACAGGCACTGACTCTCACTGGGATACGGATTCCACAGGCACTGACTCTCACTGGGGTACGGGTTCCACAGACACTGACTCTCACTGCAGTACGGGTTCCACAGACACTGACTCTCACTGGGATATGGGTTCCACAGGCACTGACTCTCACTGGGCACTGACTCTCATTGGGGTACTGGTTCCACAGACACTGACTCTCACTGGGGTACGGGTTCCACACACACTGACACTCACTGGGGTACAGTTCCACAGACACTGGCTCTCACTGGGGTACGGGTTCCACAGACACTGAGTCTCACTGGGGTACAGGTTCAAAAGGCACTGACTCTCACTGGGGTACGGGTTCCACAGGCACTGACTCTCACTGGGGTACGGGTTCCACACACACTGACTCTCACTGGGGTACGGGTTCCACACACACTGACTCTCACTGGGGTACGGGTTCCACAGACACTGGCTCTCACTGGGGTACGGGTTCCACACACACTGACTCTCACTGGGGTACGGGTTCCCCGAGCACTGACTCTCAAGAAGGGTAGTAGGGATAAACTAGGGAATTACAGGCCAGTGAGCCTAACATCAGTGGTAGGGAAATTATTGGAAAAAATTCTGAGGGACAGAATTAGTCTCCACTTGGAGAGGCAGGGATTAATCAGGGATAGTCAGCATGGCTTTGTCAGGGGGAGATCATGTCTGACCAATTTGATTGAATTTTTCGAGGGGGTGACTAGGTGTGTGGATGAGGGTAGTGCAGTTGATGTAGTCTACATGGACTTCAGTAAGGCTTTTGACAAAGTCCCACATGGGAGACTGGTCAAGAAGGTAAGAGCCGATGGGCACCAGGGCAATTTGGCACGTTGGATCCAAAATTGGCTTAGTGGCAGGAGGCAGAGGGTGATGGTCGAAGGTTGTTTTTGTGACTGGAAGCCTGTGTCCAGTGGTGTACCACAGGGATCGGTGCTGGGTCCTTTGCTGTTTGTTGTGTACATTAATAATTTAGATGTGAATGTAGGAGGTATGATCAGTAAGTTCGCAGATGACACGAAAATTGGTGGAGTGGTAAATAGCGAGGAGGGAAGCCTCGGACTACAGGACGATATAGACGGGATGGTTAGATGGGCAGAACAGTGGCAAATGGAATTTAACCCTGAAAAGTGTGAGGTGATGCATTTTGGGAGGACTAACAAGGCAAGGGAATACACAATGAATGGTAGGATCCTAGGAAGGACAGAGGAACCTTGGTGTGCATGTACATAGATCCCTGAAGGCAGCAGGACAGGTAGATAAGGTGGTTAAAAAGGCATATGGGATACTTGCCTTCATTAGCCGAGGCATAGAATATAAGAGCAGGGAGTTTATGATGGAGCTGTACAAAACGCTAGTTAGGCCACAGCTGGAATACTGTGTGCAGTTCTGGTCACCACACTATAGGAGGGATGTGATTGCAATGGAGAGGGTGCAGAGGAGATTCACCAGGATGTTACCAGGGCTGGAGCGCTTCAGCTATGAAGAGAGACTGGACAGGCTGGTGTTGTTTTCCTTAGAGCAGAGAAGGCTGAGGGGGGACCTGATTGAGGTGTACAAAATTATGAGGGGCATCGATAGGGTAGATAGAAAGGAACTTTTCCCCTTTAGTAGAGGGGTCAATAACCAGGGGGCATAGTTTCAAGGTAAGGGGCAGGAGGTTTAGAGGGGATTTGAGGAAAAGCTTTTTCACCCAGAGGGTGGTTGGAATCTGGAACTCACTGCCTGAAAGGGTGGTAGAGGCAGGAACCCTCACAACATTCAAGAAGCATTTAGATGAGCACTTGAAACGCCATAGCATACAAGGCTACGGACCAAATGCTGGAAAATGGCATTAGAATAGACAGGGCTTGATGGCTGGCGCGGACATGATGGGACGAAGGGCCTCTTTCTGTGCTGTATAACTCTATGACTCTATGACTCACTGGGGTACGGGTTCCACAGACACTGACTCTCACTGGGCTACAGGTTCCACAGACACTGACTCTCACTGGGGTACGGGTCCCACAGACACTGACTCTCACTGGGGTACGCGTTCCAGAGGCACTGATTCTCACTGGGGTACGGGTTCCACAGACACTGACTCTCACTGGGGTACGGGTTCCACAGGCACTGACTCTCACTGGGGTACGGGTTCCACAGGCACTGACTCTCACTGGGATACGGGTTCCACAGGCACTGACTCTCACTGGGGTACGGGTTCCACAGACACTGACTCTCACTGGGGTACGGGTTCCACAGGCACTGACTCTCACTGGGGTACGTGTTCCACAGACACTGACTCTCACTGGGGTACGGGTTCCACAGACACTGACTCTCACTGGGATACGGGTTCCACAGGCACTGACTCTCACTGGGATACGGGTTCCACAGGCACTGACTCTCACTGGGGTACGGGTTCCACAGGCACTGACTCTCACTGGGGTACGGGTTCCACAGACACTGACTCTCACTGGGGTACGCGTTCCACAGGCACTGACTCTCACTGGGGTACGGGTTCCACAGGCACTGACTCTCACTGGGGTACGGGTTCCACAGACACTGACTCTCACTGGGATATGGGTTCCACAGGCACTGACTCTGACTGGGCACTGACTCTCATTGGGGTACTGGTTCCACAGACACTGACTCTCACTGGGGTACGGGTTCCACAGGCACTGACTCTCACTGTGGTACGGGTTCCACAGACACTGGCTCTCACTGGGGTACGGGTTCCACACACACTGACTCTCACTGGGGTACGGGTTCCACACACACTGACACTCACTGGGGTACGGGTTCCACAGACACTGACTCTCACTGGGGTACGGGTTCCACAGACACTGACTCTCACTGGGGTACAGGTTCCACAGGCACTGACTCTCACTGGGGTACAGGTTCCACAGACACTGACTCTCACTGGTGTACGGGTTCCACACACACTGACTCTCACTGGTGTACGGGTTCCACACACACTGACTCTCACTGGGGTACGGGTTCCACACACACTGACTCTCAGTGGGGTACGGGTTCCCCGAGCACTGACTCTCAAGAAGGGTAGTAGGGATAAACTAGGGAATTACAGGCCAGTGAGCCTAACATCAGTGGTAGGGAAATTATTGGAAAAAATTCTGAGGGACAGAATTAGTCTCCACTTGGAGAGGCAGGGATTAATCAGGGATAGTCAGCATGGCTTTGTCAGGGGGAGATCATGTCTGACCAATTTGATTGAATTTTTCGAGGGGATGCCTAGGTGTGTGGATGAGGGTAGTGCAGTTGATGTAGTCTACATGGACTTCAGTAAGGCTTTTGACAAAGTCCCACATGGGAGACTGGTCAAGAAGGTAAGAGCCGATGGGCACCAGGGCAATTTGGCACATTGGATCCAAAATTGGCTTAGTGGCAGGAGGCAGAGGGTGATGGTCGAAGGTTGTTTTTGTGACTGGAAGCCTGTGTCCAGTGGTGTACCACAGGGATCGGTGCTGGGTCCTTTGCTGTTTGTTGTGTACATTAATAATTTAGATATGAATGTAGGAGGTATGATCAGTAAGTTCGCAGATGACACGAAAATTGGTGGAGTGGTAAATAGCGAGGAGGGAAGCCTCGGACTACAGGACGATATAGACGGGATGGTTAGATGGGCAGAACAGTGGCAAATGGAATTTAACCCTGAAAAGTGTGAGGTGATGCATTTTGGGAGGACAAACAAGGCAAGGGAATACACAATGAATGGTAGGATCCTAGGAAGGACAGAGGAACCTTGGTGTGCATGTACATAGATCCCTGAAGGCAGCAGGACAGGTAGATAAGGTGGTTAAAAAGGCATATGGGATACTTGCCTTCATTAGCCGAGGCATAGAATATAAGAGCAGGGAGTTTATGATGGAGCTGTACAAAACGCTAGTTAGGCCACAGCTGGAATACTGTGTGCAGTTCTGGTCACCACACTATAGGAGGGATGTGATTGCAATGGAGAGGGTGCAGAGGAGATTCACCAGGATGTTACCTGGGCTGGAGCGCTTCAGCTATGAAGAGAGACTGGACAGGCTGGTGTTGTTTTCCTTAGAGCAGAGAAGGCTGAGGGGGGACCTGATTGAGGTGTACAAAATTATGAGGGGCATCGATAGGGTAGATAGAAAGGAACTTTTCCCCTTTAGTGGAGGGGTCAATAACCAGGGGGCATAGTTTCAAGGTAAGGGGCAGGAGGTTTAGAGGGGATTTGAGGAAAAGCTTTTTCACCCAGAGGGTGGTTGGAATCTGGAACTCACTGCCTGAAAGGGTGGTAGAGGCAGGAACCCTCACAACATTCAAGAAGCATTTAGATGAGCACTTGAAACGCTATAGCATACAAGGCTACGGACCAAATGCTGGAAAATCGCATTAGAATAGACAGGGCTTGATGGCTGGCGCGGACATGATGGGACGAAGGGCCTCTTTCTGTGCTGTATAACTCTATGACTCTATGACTCACTGGGGTACGGGTTCCACGGGCACTGACCCTCACTGGGGTACGGGTTCCCGGGCACTGACTCTCACTGGGGTACGGGTTCCACGGGCACTGACTCTCACTGGGGTACGGGTTCCACAGACACTGACTCTCACTGGGATACGGGTTCCACAGACACTGACTCTCACTGGGTTAGGGGTTCCACAGATACCAGGAGTAGCACCAGGATGTTGAGCTGTGGGGGACAGATCAGTGATCAGGACTGGGAATCCTGGCTGAGGTTTCCCTCCCTAACCAAGGGGTCTCACAACTCTGCCACAGATCAGTTGATGCACAGAGGGAGCCTCGTACTTGCTGCTACCTATGGGTAAGTAACGGACTGCATTCAGCAAAGCGGAGGAAAGCAGCTGGTTTTTCCTGGTGGGCGAGTTTGGCCGGGGAGAGTGAAGCTTGATTGTGCTCGATGAGGTCTGGCCGGATCTGGCAATGAGTGGTTAAACCAGTTGTGCGCAAGACACGCTGATGTCTGTGTCCTTCTACTTGAGGGAGTGAAGATGGGACCATACCGGGGGAATGACCCGGATTGGAGAGAGGAACGGTTTTACTGGGGACAAGAACATCAAAGGCAGAGGTAAGGCAAAGATTGAACAGATCGACAGCTGCAGAATTATCGTGGTGACTGGAGGGGCAAAGGTCAGATAATGCCGTTGTAAGTGATTTGGGGGAAAGTAGCGGGGATGGGAGAGGGAGGGGCATGTGGGTGATGAGGGATACAAGGAAGTGATCAGAGAGGGCCTTGTCTGTGGTTGAGACTATGGGAATAGAGAGACCACAAGAGATGGTCAGGTCAAAGGGGTGACAATGAATATGGGTAGGGGAGTTTATATGGAGCGAGAGGTTAAGGCAGGATAGGAGGCCAGTGAACTCAGAGAGAGAGAGAGAGTGCGATGAGTTGTGATGGAGGTTGAAATCACCGAGGATGAGAAGTTGCTCGGTGCAGAGGCTGAGAAAGAAAGAAAGACTTGCATTTATATAGCGCCTTTCACGACCACCGGACGTCTCAAAGTGCTTTACAGCCAATGAAGTACTTTTGGAGTGTAGTCACTGTTGTAATGTAGGAAACACGGCAGCCAAATTGCGCACAGCAAGCTCCCACAAACAGCAATGTGATAATGACCAGATAATCTGTTTTTAGTGATGTGGATTGAGGGATAAATATTGGCCACGACACCGGGGATAACTTCCCCGCTCTTCTTATAGTGCCTTGGGATCTTTTTCGTCCACCTGAGAGAGCAGACGGGGCCTCGGTTTAACGTCTCATCCGAAAGACAGCACCTCTGACAGTGCAGCACTGGAGTGTCAACCTAGCTTTATGTGCTCAAGTCTCTGGAGTGGGACTTGAACCCACAACCTTCTGAGCCAGAGGCGAGTGAGCTGCCCACTGAGCCATAGCTGACACTGAGGGAGGAAAGCAGTGAAGATATCTCGGTGAGAAACTTGGTGTGGTACTTGGGTGGGCAGTAGAAGACGAGGATTTGAAAGGGGAGACAAGAGGGGTGGAACAAGGTGAGATGCTCAAAGGAGGAGAAGGTGCCAGAGGAGTAGGGACCAGGATGTGATTTGATGATGAGGACTACACTGCCACCGCTGTAGGTCAGACAGGGCAGGTGGTGGACAGTACAGCCAGGTGGGGAGGCTTCAGTGAGGGGCAAGGTGTCACTAACCATGAGCCAAGTATCAGTCAAAGCCAGGATCATCCATAATAAGGTCACGGACGGGAATGGCCTTGTTTAGCACGGTGGCCCCAGGCTCCATTCCTCATTTTTGCTGAGTTGTGGGATTAAACACTGAAAGCTACATTTCGTCTGAACAATTCTGGGTTGAGAAATGGGGGAACATTCAGCCGGGGACCCCACTCCTGATCCCCATCCAGTGACCCCACTCCCGACCACTGTCCAGTGACCCCACTCCCGATCACTATCCCTGACGCCACTCCCGATCACTATCCCTGACCCCACTCCCGATACCCGTCCAGTGACCCCACTCCCGACCCCTGTCCCTGACCCCACTCCCAACCCCTGTCCCTGACCCCACTCCCAACCCCTGTCCCTGACCCCATTCCCGATCCCCGTCCCTGACCCCACTCCCGACCCCAGTCCCTGACCCCACTCCCGACCCCTATCCAGTGACCCCACTCCCGACCCCTGTCCAGTGACCCCACTCCCGACCCCTGTCCAGTGACCCCACTCCCGATTCCCGTCCAGTGATCCCATTCCCGACCCCTGTCCCTGACCCCACTCCCGACCCCTGTCCCTGACCGCACTCCCGACCCCTGTCTCTGACGCCACTCCCGACCCCTATCCAGTGACCCCACTCCCGACCCCTGTCCAGTGACCCCATTCCCGACCCCTGTCCAGTGACCCCACTCCCGACCCCTGTCCAGTGACCCCACTCCCGACCCCTGTCGCTGACCCCACTCCCGACCCCTGTCCCTGACCCCACTCCCGATCCCCGTCCAGTGACCCCACTCCCGACCCCTGTCCCTGACCCCACTCCCGATCCCTGTCCCTGACCCCACTCCCGATCCCTGTCCCTGACCCCACTCCCGATCCCTGTCCCTGACCCCACTCCCGATCCCTGTCCCTGACCCCACTCCCGACCCCAGACCAGTGACCCCACTCCCGACCCCAGTCCAGTGACCCCACTCCTGACCCCTGTCCCTGACCCCACTCCCGACCCCTGTCCCTGACCCCACTCCCGACCCCTGTCCCTGACCCCACTCCTGACCCCTGTCCCTGACCCCACTCCCGACCCCAGTCCAGTGACCCCACTCCCGACCCCTGTCGCTGACCCCACTCCCGACCCCTGTCCCTGACCCCACTCCCGATCCCTGTCCCTGACCCCACTCCCGATCCCGGTCCCTGACCCCACTCCCGACCCCAGTCCAGTGACCCCACTCCCGACCCCAGTCCAGTGACCCCACTCCCGACCCCAGTCCCTGACCCCACTCCCGACCCCAGTCCAGTGACCCCACTCCCAACCCCTGTCCAGTGACCCCACTCCCGACCCCAATACAGGGACCCCACTCCCAAACCCTGTCCCTGACCCCACTCCCGACCCCTGTCCAGTGACCCCACTCCTGACCCCTGTCCCTAACCCCACTCCCGACCCCTGTCCCTGACCCCACTCCCGACCCCTGTCCCTGACCCCACTCCCGACCCCTGTCCCTGACCCCACTCACGACCCCTGTCCCTGACCCCACTCCTGACCCCTGACCAGTGACCCCACTCCCGACCCCTGTCCCTGACCCCACTCCCGACCCATGTCCCTGACCCCACTCCCAACCCCTGTCCCTGACCCCACGCCCGACCCCTGTCCCTGACCCCACTCCCAATCCCTGTCCCTGACCCCTGTCTCTGACCCCACTCCCGATCCCTGTCCCTGACCCCACTCCCGACCCCAGTCCAGTGACTCCACTCCCGACCCCAGTCCAGTGACCCCACTCCCGACCCCAGTCCAGTGACCCCACTCCCGACTCCAGTCCAGTGACCCCACTCCCGACCCCAGTCCCTGACCCCACTCCCGACCCCAGTCCAGTGACCCCACTCCCGACCCCAGTCCAGTGACCCCACTCCCGACCCCTGTCCCTGACACCACTCCCGACCCCTGTCCCTGACCCCACTCCCGACCCCTGTCCCTGACCCCACTCACGACCCCTGTCCCTGACCCCACTCCTGACCCCTGACCAGTGACCCCACTCCCGACCCCTGTCCCTGACCCCACTCCCGACCCATGTCCCTGACCCCACTCCCAACCCCTGTCCCTGACCCCACTCCCGACCCCTGTCCCTGACCCCACTCCCGACCCCAGTCCAGTGACCCCACTCCCGACCCCACTCCAGTGACCCCACTCCCGACCCCTGTCGCTGACCCCACTCCCGAACCCTGTCCCTGACCCCACTCCCGATCCCTGTCGCTGACCCCACTCCCGACCCCTGTCCCTGACCCCACTCCCGATCCCCGTCCGGTGTCCCACTCCCGACCCCTGTCCCTGACCCCACTCCCAATCCCTGTCCCTGACCCCTGTCTCTGACCCCACTCCCGATCCCTGTCCCTGACCCCACTCCCGACCCCAGTCCAGTGACCCCACTCCCGACCCCAGTCCAGTGACCCCACTCCCGACACCAGTCCAGTGACCCCACTCCCGACTCCAGTCCAGTGACCCCACTCCCGACCCCAGTCCCTGACCCCACTCCCGACCCCAGTCCAGTGACCCCACTCCCGACCCCAGTCCAGTGACCCCACTCCCGATCCCCGTCCCTGACCCCACTCCCGACCCCCAGTCCAGTGACCCCACTCCCGACCCCTGTCCAGTGACCCCACTCCCGACCCCAGTCCAGGGACCCCACTCCCAACCCCTGTCCCTGACCCCATTCCCGTTCCCCGTCCCTGACCCCACTCCCGACCCCTGTCCCTGACCCCACTCCCGACCCCTGTCCCTGACCCCAATCCCGATCCCCGTCCCTGACCCCACTCCCGACCCCTGTCCCTGACCCCACTCCCGACCCCTGTCCCTGACCCCAATCCCGATCCCCGTCCCTGACCCCACTCCGACCCCTGTCTCTGACCCTATTCCTGACCCCTGTCCCTGACCCTATTCCTGACCCCTGTCCCTGACCCCACTCCCGACCCCTGTCCCTGACCCCACTCCCGACCCCTGTCCCTGACCCCACTCCCGACCCCTGTCCCTGACCCCACTCCCGACCCCTGTCCCTGACCCCCACTCCCGACCCCTGTCCCTGACCCCAATCCCGATCCCTGTCCCTGACCCCACCTCTCGACCCCAGTCCAATGACCCCACTCCTGACCCCAGTCCAGTAACCCCACTCCCGACCCCTGTCCAGTAACCCCACTCCCGACCCCTGTCCAGTGACCCCACTCCCGACCCCAGTCCAGTGACCCCACTCCCGATCCCCGTCCCTGACCCCACTCCCAACCCCTGTCCCTGACCCCATTCCCGATCCCCGTCCCTGACCCCATTCCCGATCCCCGTCCCTGACCCCATTCCTGATCCCCGTCCCTGACCCCATTCCCGATCCCCGTCCCTGACCCCATTCCCGATCCCTGTCCCTGACCCCATTCCCGATCCCCGTCCCTGACCCCACTCCTGACCCCTGTCCAGTGACCCCACACCCGACCCCTGTCCAGTGACCCCACTCCCGATCCCTGTCCAGTGACCCCACTCCCAAACCCCAGTCCCTGACCGCACTCCTGACCCCTGTCCAGTGACCCCGCTCTCAACCCCAGTCCCTGACCCCACTCCCGACCCCTGTCCAGTGATCCCATTCCCTCTCCCTCTCCCTGACCCCACTCCCGACCCCTGTCCAGCGATCCCATTCCCGAACCCTGTCCCTGACCCCACTCCCGACCCCAGTCCAGTGACCCCACTCCCGACCCCAGTCCAGTGACCCCACTCCCGACCCCAGTCCAGTGACCCCACTCCTGACCCCAGTCCAGTGACCCCACTCCTGACCCCAGTCCAGTGACCCCACTCCCGACCCTGTCCAGTGACCCCACTCCTGACCCGTGTCCAGTGACCCCACTCCCGACCCCAGTCCAGTGACCCCACTCCTGAACCGGTCCAGTGACACCACTCCCGACCCCAATCCAGTGACCCCACTCCCGACCCCAGTCCAGTGACCCCCATCCCGACCCCAGTCCAGTGACCCCAGTCCAGTGACCCCACTCCTGAGCCCAGTCCAGTGACCACACTCCCAACCCCAGTCCCTGACCCCACTCCCGACCCCAGTGACCCCACACCCGACCCCAGTCCCTGACCCCACTCCCAACCCCAGTGACCCCACTCCCGACCCCAGTCCCTGACCCCACTCCCGACCCCAGTGACCCCACTTCTGACCCCAGTCCAGTGACCCCACTCCCGACCCCAGTCCAGTGACCCCACTCCCAACCCCAGTCCCTGACCCTATTCCCGACCCCAGTCCCTGACCCCACTCCCGACCCCAGTGACCCCACTCCTGACCCCAGTCCAGTGACCCCACTCCCGACCCCAGTCCAGTGACCCCACTCCCAACCCCTGTCCCTGACCCCACTCTCGACCCCTGTCCCTGACCCCACTCCCGACCCCAGTCCAGTGACCCCACTTCCCGACCCCTGTACCTGCCCCACTCCCGAACCCCGTCCGGTGTCCCACTCCCGACCCCCTGTCCCTGACCCCACTCCCGATCCTGTCCTGTCCCCGTCTGACCCCAGCTCCCGATCCCTGTCCCTGACCCCACCTCGACCCCAGTCCAGTGACCCCACTCCCGACCCAGTCCAGTGACCCCACTCCCGACCCCAGTCCCTGACCCCACTCCCGACCCCTGTCCAGTGACCCCACTCCCGACCCCAGTCCAGTGACCCCACTCCCGATCCCCGTCCCGGACCCATTCCCGACCCCAGTCCAGTGACCCCACTCCCGATCCCCGTCAGTGACCCCACTCCCGATCTCCGTCCAGTGACCCCACTCCCGACCCCAGTCCAGTGACCCCACTCCCGATCCCCGTCCCTGACCCCACTCCCGACCCCAGTCCAGTGACCCCACTCCCGACCCCTGTCCAGTGACCCCACTCCGACCCCAGTCCAGGGACCCCACTCCCAACCCCTGTCCCTGACCCCATTCCCGATCCCCGTCCCTGACCCCACTCCCGACCCCCGTCCCTGACCCCACTCCCGACCCCAGTCCAGTGACCCCACTCCCGACCCCTGTCCAGTGACCCCACTCCCGACCCAGTCCAGTGACCCCACTCCCGATCCCCGTCCAGTGACCCCACTCCTGACCCCAGTCCAGTGACCCCACTCCCGATCCCCGTCCAGTGACCCCACTCCCGATCTCCGTCCAGTGACCCCACTCCCGACCCCTGTCCCTGACCCCACTCCCGATCCCCGTCCGGTGTCCCACTCCCGACCACTGTCCCTGACCCCACTCCCGATCCCTGTCCCTGACCCCTGTCCCTGACCCCACTCCCGATCCCTGTCCCTGACCCCACTCCCGACCCCAGTCCAGTGACCCCACTCCCGACCCCAGTCCAGTGACCCCACTCCCGACCCCAGTCCAGTGACCCCACTCCCGACTCCAGTCCAGTGACCCCACTCCCGACCACAGTCCCTGACCCCACTCCCGACCCCAGTCCAGTGACCCCACTCCCGACCCCAGTCCAGTGACCCCACTCCCGATCCCCGTCCCTGACCCCACTCCCGACCCCAGTCCAGTGACCCCACTCCCGACCCCTGTCCAGTGACCCCACTCCCGACCCCAGTCCAGGGACCCCACTCCCAACCCCTGTCCCTGACCCCATTCCCGATCCCCGTCCCTGACCCCACTCCCGACCCCTGTCCCTGACCCCACTCCCGACCCCTTTCCCTGACCCCAATCCCGATCCCCGTCCCTGACCCCACTCCCGACCCCTGTCCCTGACCCCACTCCCGACCCCTGTCCCTGACCCCAATCCCGATCCCCGTCCCTGACCCCACTCCTGACCCCTGTCCCTGACCCCACTCCCAACCACTGTCCCTGACCCCACTCCCGACCCCTGTCTCTGACCCTATTCCTGACCCCTGTCCCTGACCCTATTCCTGACCCCTGTCCCTGACCCCACTCCCGACCCCTGTCCCTGACCCCACTCCCGACCCCTGTCCCTGACCCCACTCCCGACCCCTGTCCCTGACCCCACTCCCGACCCCTGTCCCTGACCCCCACTCCCGACCCCTGTCCCTGACCCCAATCCCGATCCCTGTCCCTGACCCCACCTCTCGACCCCAGTCCAATGACCCCACTCCTGACCCCAGTCCAGTAACCCCACTCCCGACCCCTGTCCAGTAACCCCACTCCCGACCCCTGTCCAGTGACCCCACTCCCGACCCCAGTCCAGTGACCCCACTCCCGATCCCCGTCCCTGACCCCACTCCAACCCCTGTCCCTGACCCCATTCCCGATCCCCGTCCCTGACCCCATTCCCGATCCCCGTCCCTGACCCCATTCCTGAAACCCGTCCCTGACCCCATTCCCGATCCCCGTCCCTGACCCCATTCCTGGTCCCTGTCCCTGACCCCATTCCCGATCCCCGTCCCTGACCCCACTCCTGACCCCTGTCCAGTGACCCCACACCCGACCCTGTCCAGTGACCCCACTCCCGATCCCTGTCCAGTGACCCCACTCCCAAACCCCAGTCCCTGACCGCACTCCTGACCCCTGTCCAGTGACCCCGCTCTCAACCCCAGTCCCTGACCCCACTCCCGACCCCTGTCCAGTGATCCCATTCCCTCTCCCTCTCCCTGACCCCACTCCCGACCCCTGTCCAGCGATCCCATTCCCGAACCCTGTCCCTGACCCCACTCCCGACCCCAGTCCAGTGACCCCACTCCCGACCCCAGTCCAGTGACCCCACTCCTGACCCCAGTCCAGTGACCCCACTCCTGACCCCAGTCCAGTGACCCCACTCCCGACCCCTGTCCAGTGACCCCACTCCTGACCCGTGTCCAGTGACCCCACTCCCGACCCCAGTCCAGTGACCCCACTCCTGAACCGGTCCAGTGACACCACTCCCGACCCCAATCCAGTGACCCCACTCCCGACCCCAGTCCAGTGACCCCCATCCCGACCCCAGTCCAGTGACCCCAGTCCAGTGACCCCACTCCTGAGCCCAGTCCAGTGACCACACTCCCAACCCCAGTCCCTGACCCCACTCCCGACCCAGTGACCCCACACCCGACCCCAGTCCCTGACCCCACTCCCAACCCCAGTGACCCCACTCCCGACCCCAGTCCCTGACCCCACTCCCGACCCCAGTGACCCCACTTCTGACCCCAGTCCAGTGACCCCACTCCCGACCCCAGTCCAGTGACCCCACTCCCAACCCCAGTCCCTGACCCTATTCCCGACCCCAGTCCCTGACCCCACTCCCGACCCCAGTGACCCCACTCCTGACCCCAGTCCAGTGACCCCACTCCCGACCCCAGTCCAGTGACCCCACTCCCAACCCCTGTCCCTGACCCCACTCTCGACCCCTGTCCCTGACCCCACTCCCGACCCCAGTCCAGTGACCCCACTCCCGACCCCTGTACCTGACCCCACTCCCGATCCCCGTCCGGTGTCCCACTCCCGACCCCTGTCCCTGACCCCACTCCCGATCCCTGTCCCTGACCCCTGTCCCTGACCCCGCTCCCGATCCCTGTCCCTGACCCCACTCCCGACCCCAGTCCAGTGACCCCACTCCCGACCCCAGTCCAGTGACCCCACTCCCGACCCCAGTCCCTGACCCCACTCCCGACCCCTGTCCAGTGACCCCACTCCCGACCCCAGTCCAGTGACCCCACTCCCGATCCCCGTCCAGTGACCCCACTCCCGACCCCAGTCCAGTGACCCCACTCCCGATCCCCGTCCAGTGACCCCACTCCCGATCTCCGTCCAGTGACCCCACTCCCGACCCCAGTCCAGTGACCCCACTCCCGATCCCCGTCCCTGACCCCACTCCCGGCCCCAGTCCAGTGACCCCACTCCCGACCCCTGTCCAGTGACCCCACTCCCGACCCCAGTCCAGGGACCCCACTCCCAACCCCTGTCCCTGACCCCATTCCCGACCCCTGTCCCTGACCCCACTCCCGACCCCTGTCCCTGACCCCACTCCCGACCCCTGTCCCTGACCCCACTCCCGACCCCTGTCCCTGACCCCACTCCCGACCCCTGTCCAGTGACCCCACTCCCGACCCCTGTCCGTGACCCCACTCCCGACCCCAGTCCAGTGACCCCACTCCCGAACCCCTGTCCAGTGACCCCACTCCCGACCCGTCCAGTGACCCCACTCCCGACCCCTGTCCCTGACCCCACTCCCGACCCCTGTCCAGTGACCCCACTCCCGACCCCTGTCCCTGACCCCACTCCCGACCCCTGTCCCTGACCCCACTCCCGACCCCTGTCCCTGACCCCACTCCCGACCCCTGTCCCTGACCCCTACTTCCCTGACCCCTGTCCCTGACCCCACTCCCGACCCCTGTCCCTGACCCCACTCCCGACCCCTGTCCCTGACCCCACTCCCGACCCCTGTCCCTGACCCCACTCCCGACCCCTGTCCCTGACCCCCAATCCCGATCCCTGTCCCTGACCCCACCTCTCGACCCCAGTCCAATGACCCCACTCCTGACCCCAGTCCAGTAACCCCACTCCCGACCCCTGTCCAGTAACCCCACTCCCGACCCCTGTCCAGTGACCCCACTCCCGACCCCAGTCCAGTGACCCCACTCCCGATCCCCGTCCCTGACCCCACTCCCGACCCCTGTCCCTGACCCCACTCCCGACCCCTGTCCCTGACCCCCAATCCCGATCCCTGTCCCTGACCCCACCTCTCGACCCCAGTCCAATGACCCCACTCCTGACCCCAGTCCAGTAACCCCACTCCCGACCCTGTCCAGTAACCCCACTCCCGACCCCTGTCCAGTGACCCCACTCCCGACCCCAGTCCAGTGACCCCACTCCCGATCCCCGTCCCTGACCCCACTCCCAACCCCTGTCCCTGACCCCATTCCCGATCCCCGTCCCTGACCCCATTCCCGATCCCCGTCCCTGACCCCATTCCCGATCCCCGTCCCTGACCCCATTCCCGATCCCCGTCCCTGACCCCATTCCCGATCCCTGTCCCTGACCCCATTCCCGATCCCCGTCCCTGACCCCACTCCTGACCCCTGTCCAGTGACCCCACACCCGACCCCTGTCCAGTGACCCCACTCCCGATCCCTGTCCAGTGACCCCACTCCCAAACCCCAGTCCCTGACCGCACTCCTGACCCCTGTCCAGTGACCCCGCTCTCAACCCCAGTCCCTGACCCCACTCCCGACCCCTGTCCAGTGATCCCATTCCCTCTCCCTCTCCCTGACCCCACTCCCGACCCCTGTCCAGCGATCCCATTCCCGAACCCTGTCCCTGACCCCACTCCCGACCCCAGTCCAGTGACCCCACTCCCGACCCCAGTCCAGTGACCCCACTCCCGACCCCAGTCCAGTGACCCCACTCCTGACCCCAGTCCAGTGACCCCACTCCTGACCCCAGTCCAGTGACCCCACTCCCGACCCCTGTCCAGTGACCCCACTCCTGACCCGTGTCCAGTGACCCCACTCCCGACCCCAGTCCAGTGACCCCACTCCTGAACCGGTCCAGTGACACCACTCCCGACCCCAATCCAGTGACCCCACTCCCGACCCCAGTCCAGTGACCCCCATCCCGACCCCAGTCCAGTGACCCCAGTCCAGTGACCCCACTCCTGAGCCCAGTCCAGTGACCACACTCCCAACCCCAGTCCCTGACCCCACTCCCGACCCCAGTGACCCCACACCCGACCCCAGTCCCTGACCCCACTCCCAACCCCAGTGACCCCACTCCCGACCCCAGTCCCTGACCCCACTCCCGACCCCAGTGACCCCACTTCTGACCCCAGTCCAGTGACCCCACTCCCGACCCCAGTCCAGTGACCCCACTCCCAACCCCAGTCCCTGACCCTATTCCCGACCCCAGTCCCTGACCCCACTCCCGACCCCAGTGACCCCACTCCTGACCCCAGTCCAGTGACCCCACTTCCCGACCCCTGTCCAGTGACCCCACTCCCGACCCTGTCCCTGACCCCCACTCATCGACCCCTGTCCCTGACCCCACTCCTGACCCCTGTCGCTGTCCCCACTCCCGACCCCTGTCCCTGACCCCACTCCCGACCCCGTCCAGTGACCCCACTCCCGACCCCTGTCCCTGACCCCACTCCCGATCCCTGTCCCTGACCCCACTCCTGATCACTGTCCCTGACCCCGCTCCCGACCCCAGTCCAGTGACCCACTCCCGACCCCAGTCCAGTGACACCCACTCCCGACCCCAGTCCAGTGACCCCACTCCCGACCCCAGTCCAGTGACCCCACTCCCGACCCCAGTCCCTGACCCCACTCCCGACCCCAGTCCAGGACCCCACTCCCGACCCCAGTCCAGTGACCCCACTCCCGACCCCTGTCCAGTGACCCCACTCCCGACCCCAGTCCAGGGACCCCACTCCCAACCCCTGTCCCTGACCCCACTCCCGACCCCAGTCCAGTGACCCCACTCCCGACCCAGTCCCTGACCCCACTCCCGACCCCTATCCAGTGACCCCACTCCCGACACCTGTCCAGTGACCCCACTCCCGACCCCTGTCCAGTGACCCCACTCCTGACCCCTGTCCCTGACCCCCTCTCCCGACCCCTGTCGCTGACCCACTCCCGAACCCTGTCCCTGACCCCACACCGATCCCCGTCCAGTGACCCCACTCCCGACCCCTGTCCCGGACCCTATTACCGACCCCTGTCCCTGACCCCACTCCCGATCCCTGTCCCTGACCCCTGTCCCTGACCCCACTCCCGACCCCAGTCCAGTGACCCCACTCCCGACCCCAGTCCAGTGACCCCACTCCCGACCCCTGACGCTGACCCCACTCCCGACCCCTGTCCCTGACCCCACTCCCGATCCCCGTCCGGTGTCCCACTCCCGACCCCTGTCCCTGACCCCACTCCCGATCCCTGTCCCTGACCCCTGTCCCTGAGCCCACTCCCGACCCCAGTCCAGTGACCCCACTCCCGACCCCAGTCCAGTGACCCCACTCCCGACCCCAGTCCAGTGACCCCACTCCCGACCCCAGTCCAGTGACCCCACTCCCGACTCCAGTCCAGTGACCCCACTCCCGACCACAGTCCCTGACCCCACTCCCGACCCCAGTCCAGTGACCCCACTCCCGACCCCAGTCCAGTGACCCCACTCCCGATCCCCGTCCCTGACCCCACTCCCGACCCCAGTCCAGTGACCCCACTCCCGACCCCTGTCCAGTGACCCCACTCCCGACCCCAGTCCAGGGACCCCACTCCCAACCCCTGTCCCTGACCCCATTCCCGATCCCCGTCCCTGACCCCACTCCCGACCCCTGTCCCTGACCCCACTCCCGACCCCTGTCCCTGACTCCCAATCCCGATCCCCGTCCCTGACCCCACTCCCGACCCCTGTCCCTGACCCCACTCCCAACCCCTGTCCCTGACCCCACTCCCGACCCCTGTCTCTGACCCTATTCCCGACCCCTGTCCCTGACCCTATTCCTGACCCATGTCCCTGACCCCACTCCCGACCCCTGTCCCTGACCCCACTCCCGACCCCTGTCCCTGACCCCACTCCCGACCCCTGTCCCTGACCCCACTCCCGATCCCTGTCCCTGACCCCACCTCCGATCCCTGTCCCTGACCCCACTCCCGACCCAGTCCAGTGACCCCACTCCCGACCCCTGTCCCTGACCCCACTCCCGATTCCTGTCCCTGACCCCATTCCCGATCCCCGTCCCTGACCCCACTCCCGACCCCTGTCCCTGACCCCACTCCCGACCCCTGTCCCTGACCCCACTCCCGATCCCTGTCCCTGACCCCACTCCCGACCCCAGTCCAGTGACCCCACACCTGACCCCTGTCCCTGACCGCACACCCGATCCCTGTCCCTGACCCCATTCCCGATCCCCGTCCCTGACTCCACTCCCAACCCCTGTCCCTGACCCCATTCCCGATCCCCGTCCCTGACCCCACTCCCGACCCCTGTCCCTGACCCCACTCCCGACCCCTGTCACTGACCCCACTCCCGACCCCTGTCCCTGACCCCATTCCCGACCCCTGTCCCTTTACCCACTCCCGACCCCTGTCCCTGACCCCCACTCCCGACCCCTGTCCCTGACCCCAATCCCGATCCCTGTCCCTGACCCCACTTCTCGACCCCAGTCCAATGACCCCACTCCTGACCCCAGTCCAGTAACCCCACTCCCGACCCCTGTCCAGTGACCCCACTCCCGACCCCTGTCCAGTGACCCCACTCCCGACCCCAGTCCAGTGACCCCACTCCCGATCCCCGTCCCTGACCCCACTCCCAACCCCTGTCCCTGACCCCATTCCCGATCCCCGTCCCTGACCCCATTCCCGATCCCCGTCCCTGACCCCATTCCCGATCCCCGTCCCTGACCCCATTCCCGATCCCCGTCCCTGACCCCATTCCCAGTCCCTGTCCCTGACCCCATTCCCGATCCCCGTCCCTGACCCCACTCCTGACCCCTGTCCAGTGACCCCACACCCGACCCCTGTCCAGTGACCCCACTCCCGATCCCTGTCCAGTGACCCCACTCCCAAACCCCAGTCCCTGACCCCACTCCTGACCCCTGTCCAGTGACCCCGCTCTCAACCCCAATCCCTGACCCCACTCCCGACCCCTGTCCAGTGATCCCATTCCCTCTCCCTCTCCCTGACCCCACTCCCGACCCCTGTCCAGCGATCCCATTCCTGAACCCTGTCCCTGACCCCACTCCTGACCCCAGCCCAGTGACCCCACTCCCGACCCCAGTCCAGTGACCCCACTCCCGACCCCAGTCCAGTGACCCCACTCCCGACCCCAGTCCAGTGACCCCACTCCCGACCCCAGTTCAGTGACCCCACTCCCGACCCCAGTCCAGTGACCCCACTCCTGACCCCAGTCCAGTGACCCCACTCCTGACCCCAGTCCAGTGACCCCACTACCGACCCCTGTCCAGTGACCCCACTCCTGACCCCAGTTCAGTGACCCCACTCCCGACCCCAGTCCAGTGACCCCACTCCTGACCCCAGTCCAGTGACCCCACTCCTGACCCCAGTCCAGTGACCCCACTCCCGACCCCTGTCCAGTGACCCCACTCCTGACCCCTGTCCAGTGACCCCACTCCCGACCCCAGTCCAGTGACCCCACTCCTGAACCGGTCCAGTGACACCACTCCCGACCCCAATCCAGTGACCCCACTCCCGACCCCAGTCCAGTGACCCCCATCCCGACCCCAGTCCAGTGACCCCAGTCCAGTGACCCCACTCCTGAGCCCAGTCCAGTGACCACACTCCCAACCCCAGTCCCTGACCCCACTCCCGACCCCGTGACCCCACTCCCGACCCCAGTCCCTGACCCCACTCCCGACCCCAGTGACCCCACTCCCGACCCAGTCCCTGACCCCACTCCCGACCCCAGTGACCCCACTCCTGACCCCAGTCCAGTGACCCCACTCCCAACCCCAGTCCCTGACCCTATTCTTGACCCCAGTCCCTGACCCCACTCCCGACCCCAGTGACCCCACTCCTGACCCCAGTCCAGTGACCCCACTCCCGACCCCAGTCCAGTGACCCCACTCCCAACCCCTGTCCCTGACCCCACTCCCGACCCCTGTCCCTGACCCCACTCCCGACCCCTGTCCAGTGACCCCGCTCTCAACCCCAGTCGCTGACCCCACTCCCGACCCCTGTCCAGTGATCCCATTCCCTCTCCCTCTCCTGACCCCACTCCCGACCCCTGTCCAGCGATCCCATTCCCGAACCCTGTCCCTGACCCCACTCCTGACCCTAGCCCAGTAACCCCACTCCCGACCCCAGTCCAGTGACCCCACTCCCGACCCCAGTCCAGTGACCCCACTCCCGACCCCAGTTCAGTGACCCCACTCCCGACCCCAGTCCAGTGACCCCACTCCTGACCCCAGTCCAGTGACCCCACTCCTGACCCCAGTCCAGTGACCCCACTACCGACCCCTGTCCAGTGACCCCACTCCTGACCCCAGTTCAGTGACCCCACTCCCGACCCCAGTCCAGTGACCCCACTCCTGACCCCAGTCCAGTGACCCCACTCCTGACCCCAGTCCAGTGACCCCACTCCCGACCCCTGTCCAGTGACCCCACTCCTGACCCCTGTCCAGTGACCCCACTCCCGACCCCAGTCCAGTGACCCCACTCCTGAACCGGTCCAGTGACCCCACTCCCGACCCCAATCCAGTGACCCCACTCCCGACCCCAGTCCAGTGACCCCCATCCCGACCCCAGTCCAGTGACCCCAGTCCAGTGACCCCACTCCTGAGCCCAGTCCAGTGACCACACTCCCAACCCCAGTCCCTGACCCCACTCCCGACCCCAGTGACCCCACTCCCGACCCCAGTCCCTGACCCCACTCCCGACCCCAGTGACCCCACTCCCGACCCCAGTCCCTGACCCCACTCCCGACCCCAGTGACCCCACTCCTGACCCCAGTCCAGTGACCCCACTCCCAACCCCAGTCCCTGACCCTATTCCCGACCCCAGTCCCTGACCCCACTCCCGACCCCAGTGACCCCACTCCTGACCCCAGACCAGTGACCCCACTCCCGACCCCAGTCCAGTGACCCCACTCCCAACCGCTGTCCCTGACCCCACTCCCGACCCCTGTCCCTGACCCCACTCCCGACCCCTGTCCAGTGACCCCGCTCTCAACCCCAGTCGCTGACCCCACTCCCGACCCCTGTCCAGTGATCCCATTCCCTCTCCCTCTCCCTGACCCCACTCCCGACCCCTGTCCAGCGATCCCATTCCCGAACCCTGTCCCTGACCCCACTCCTGACCCCAGCCCAGTAACCCCACTCCCGACCCCAGTCCAGTGACCCCACTCCCGACCCCAGTCCAGTGACCCCACTCCCGACCCCAGTTCAGTGACCCCACTCCCGACCCCAGTCCAGTGAACCACTCCTGACCCCAGTCCAGTGACCCCACTCCTGACCCCAGTCCAGTGACCCCACTACCGACCCCTGTCCAGTGACCCCACTCCTGACCCCTGTCCAGTGACCCCACTCCCGACCCCAGTCCAGTGACCCCACTCCTGAACCGGTCCAGTGACACCACTCCCGACCCCAATCCAGTGACCCCACTCCCGACCCCAGTCCAGTGACCCCCATCCCGACCCCAGTCCAGTGACCCCAGTCCAGTGACCCCACTCCTGAGCCCAGTCCAGTGACCACACTCCCAACCCCAGTCCCTGACCCCACTCCCGACCCCAGTGACCCCGCTCCCGACCCCAGTCCCTGACCCCACTCCCGACCCCAGTGACCCCACTCCCGACCCCAGTCCCTGACCCCACTCCCGACCCCAGTGACCCCACTCCTGACCCCAGTCCTGTGACCCCACTCCCAACCCCAGTCCCTGAACCTATTCCCAACCCCAGTCCCTGACCCCACTCCCGACCCCAGTGACCCCACTCCTGACCCCAGTCCCTGACCCTATTCCCGACCCCAGTCCCTGACCCCACTCCCGACCCCAGTGACCCCACTCCTGACCCCAGTCCAGTGACCCCACTCCCGACCCCAGTCCAGTGACCCCCACTCCCAACCCCTGTCCCTGACCCCACTCCCGACCCCTGTCCCTGACCCCACTCCCGACCCCAGTCCAGTGACCCCACTCCCGACCCCCTGTACCTCACCCCACTCCCGATCCCCGTCCGGTGTCCCACTCCCGACCCTGTCCTGACCCCACTCCCGATCCCTGTCCCTGACCCCTGTCCCTGACCCCGCTCCCGATCCCTGTCCCTGACCCCACTCCCGACCCCAGTCCAGTGACCCCACTCCCGACCCCAGTCCAGTGACCCCACTCCCGACCCCAGTCCTGACCCCACTCCCGACCCCTGTCCAGTGACCCCACTCCCGACCCCAGTCCAGTGACCCCACTCCCGATCCCCGTCCAGTGACCCCACTCCCGACCCCAGTCCAGTGACCCCACTCCCGATCCCCGTCCCTGACCCCACTCCCGACCCCAGTCCAGTGACCCCACTCCCGACCCCTGTCCAGTGACCCCACTCCCGACCCCAGTCCAGGACCCCACTCCCGACCCCTGTCCCTGACCCCATTCCCGATCCCCGTCCCTGACCCCACTCCCGACCCCCGTCCCTGACCCCACTCCCGACCCCTGTCCCTGACCCCACTCCCGATCCCCGTCCAGTGACCCCACTCCCGATCTCCGTCCAGTGACCCCACTCCCGACCCCAGTCCAGTGACCCCACTCCCGATCCCCGTCCCTGACCCCACTCCCGACCCCAGTCCAGTGACCCCACTCTCGACCCCTGTCCAGTGACCCCACTCCCGACCCCAGTCCAGGGACCCCACTCCCAACCCCTGTCCCTGACCCCATTCCCGATCCCCGTCCCTGACCCCACTCCCGACCCCCGTCCCTGACCCCACTCCCGACCCCCATCCCTGACCCCACTCCCGACCCCTGTCCCTGACCCCATTCCCGACCCCTGTCCCTGTACCCACTCCCGACCCCTGTCCCTGACCCCCACTCCCGACCCCTGTCCCTGACCCCACTCCCGACCCCTGTCCCTGACCCCACTCCCGACCCCTGTCCCTGACCCCACTCCCGACCCCTGTCCCTGACCCCACTCCCGACCCCTGTCCCTGACCCCACTCCCAACCCCTGTCCAGTGACCCCACTCCCGACCCCTGTCCAGTGACCCCACTCCCGACTTCTGTCCCTGACCCCATTCCCGATCCCTGTCCCTGACCCCACTCCCGACCCCTGTCCCTGACCCCACTCCCGACCCCTGTCCCTGACCCCACTCCCGACCCCTGTCCCTGACCCCATTCCCGACCCCTGTCCCTGTACCCACTCCCGACCCCTGTCCCTGACCCCCACTCCCGACCCCTGTCCCTGACCCCATTCCCAATCCCTGTCCCTGACCCCACTTCTCGACCCCAGTCCAATGACCCCACTCCCGACCCCTGTCCTGTAACCCCACTCCCGACCCCTGTCCAGTGACCCCACTCCCGACCCCAGTCCATGACTCCACTCCCGATCCCCGTCCCCGACCCCACTCCCAACCCCTGTCCCTGACCCCATTCCCGATCCCCGTCCCTGACCCCATTCCCGATCCCTGTCCCTGACCCCACTTCTCGACCCCAGTCCAGTGACCCCACACCCGACCCCTGTCCAGTGACCCCACTCCCGATCCCTGTCCAGTGACCCCACTCCCAACCCCAGTCCCTGACCCCACTCCCGACCCCAGTCCATTGACCCCACTCCCGACCCCAGTCCAGTGACCCCACTCCCGACCCCAGTCCAGTGACCCCACTCCCGACCCCAGTCTAGTGACCCCACTCCCGACCCCAGTCCAGTGACCCCACTCCCGACCCCAGTCCAGTGACCCCACTCCTGACCCCTGTCCAGTGACCCCACTCCTGACCCCAGTCCAGTGACCCCACTCCCGACCCCTGTCCAGTGACCCCACTCCTGACCCCTGTCCAGTGACCCCACTCCCGACCCCAGTCCAGTGACCCCACTCCTGACCCCAGTCCAGTGACCCCACTCCTGACCCCAGTCCAGTGACCCCACTCCCGACCCCAGTCCAGTGACCCCACTCCCGACCCCAGTCCAGTGACCCCACTCCTGAGCCCAGTCCAGTGACCCCACTCCCAACCCCAGTCCCTGACCCCACTCCCGACCCCAGTGACCCCACTCCCGACCCCAGTCCCTGACCCCACTCCCGACCCCAGTGGCCCCCACTCCCGACCCCAGTCCCTGACCCCACTCCCGACCCCAGTGACCCCACTCCTGACCCCTGTCCAGTGACCCCACTCCTGACCCCAGTCCAGTGACCCCACTCCCGACCCCAGTCCAGTGACCCCACTCCCAACCCCAGTCCCTGACCCCATTCCCGATCCCCGTCCCTGACCCCATTCCCGATCCCCGTCGCTGACCCCATTCCCGATCCCGTCCCTGACCCCATTCCTGATCCCTGTCCAGTGACCCCACTCCCGATCCCTGTCCAGTGACCCCACTCCCGATCCCTGTCCCTGACCCCATTCCCGATCCCCGTCCCTGACCCCACTCCGGATCCCAGTCCAGTGACCCGTGTGTGTGGATATTGGGTCAGGATCAGCTACAATGGCTCCTGTCCAATACCCACTGCCACTCACTGTTGCGAAGGTCTGATTCTGGGACTCTATCTGAGGGTGTCGAAGGTGTTGTGTAAGTGCCAATCCCTCTCTCACTGAGCTGGAATCCAGCCTGCCTTCTCCCTTCTCAGCAGGCATTGTCCCAGCATGTTCTGTTTTTATTTCAGGTGTGCCTTCTTGTCGAGCAGTTTGTTTGGAATTTTACGTTGGTGCAGGAAGGGTTTGTGTGTCCTCAGGCTGAACTATTATGCAAAGTGCACCGAATATTTAAGCAGCTGCCTGGCAGAGTGTGGACTACGTGCGATCGTCCAACTCCTCAGTGCCAGATGTCACTACAGGAGCTGGAACAACTCTGAGTGCAGCAAACCGGGCCGGACCCCCCGGGGATTGAGTACCGTGGGGAGACCAGACACCTCCCCAGGAAAGGATCAATCCCAAGAAAGGATCAATCCCAAGAAAGGATCAATCCCGGGAAAGGATCAATCCCGGGGACGGATCAATCCTGGGGACGGATCAATCCCAGGGACGGATCAATCCTGGAGACGGATCAATCCCGGGAACGGATCAATCCCGGGAACGGATCAATCCCGGGGACGGATCAATCCCGGGGACGGATCAATCCCGGGGACGGATCAATCCCGGGGACGGAGCAATCCCGGGAACGGATCAATCCCGGGTACGGATCAATCCCGGGGACGGATCAATCCCGGGGACGGATCAATCCCAGGGACGGATCAATCCCGGGGACGGAGCAATCCCGGGAACGGATCAATCCCGGGGACGGATCAATCCCGGGGACGGATCAAACCCGGGAACGGATCAATCCCGGGGACGGATCAATCCCGGGGACGGATCAAACCCGGGAACGGATCTATCCCGGTAACGGATCAATCCCGGTAACGGATCAATCCCGGGGACAGCTCACTTTGGGTGAGCACCATTTCTCGTTGTGTTTTGGGATTTTCCTTTTCCTTTTCGCTCTTCCTCTCCTGATGATGCTGGCTCCTTGCTGTGGCACAGGCTCCGGACAATTTTCTGTTCTTCACATTGTGTCTCGACGGTGAACGACGGTGGTTATTTGACTGTAAGAGGCATCACAGCTGAGCCCGATCCTGTCCTCAACCCGCACACACACACACACAACACACACATATCTGCACGCAGGGGTCACTGCTCACAAGTGGGAAGGCTGGCTGATTTCCCCCCTCCTAAACCCAGAAGTGTTGAAGCCAAATCTTACTTCCCAAGTTTAATCCCCTAACTCAGCACCGATCAGACATGGGATCACCTAGGTCCATGAGGCTCAGCTCTTCACTATTTGAATCCATTGGCCCAATGGGCAAGCTCCCCTCTGTCCGTGAGAATGGTTTTCTCATTTATTTGAGCCAGTCCCTGGGTTGTAATTTTGTGAAATTCGAGCTTGGCTTTTAGTCGAATGTGGCAAGAATCCATGGGATGCGGCTGTTAACTCTCTCACGGTCACACTAATGCTTGTGGAAGGAGTTCTGAAATTCAGCCCAGGTTCCTGTCCTGTGTAATTGTGAAAGGAACAATGGGGAGAGGCTTCTTACGTAAACAAGTGTCTCTCTCATTTCTACCTGTTATGCCAGAAGCAAAGTAGCAGGTGTTTATCTAAACCTTTATTGTGACTGACTCACCACCAACATTACAGCCAGTAGAGTTTAGTTTACATTGTGAGAAAGAAGGTTAACTCTTAAAGTGCTGTCACTGCAGTTAATTAACAGAGTCAGTGTTTATTCAGGGTAAGGGTCACTCACTGTAACTGTACAGAGTCACTGTTTATTCAGGGTAAGGGTCACTCACTGTAACTGTACAGAGTCACTGTTTATTCAGGGTAAGGGTCACTCACTGTGTAACTGTACAGAGTCACTGTTTATTCAGGGTAAGGGTCTCTCACTGTGTAACTGTACAGAGTCACTGTTTATTCAGGGTAAGGGACACTCACTGTAACTGTACAGAGTCACTGTTTATTCAGGGTAAGGGTCACTCACTGTAACTGTACAGAGTCACTGTTTATTCAGGGTAAGGGTCACTCACTGTAACTGTACAGAGTCACTGTTTATTCAGGGTAAGGATCTCTCACTGTGTAACTGTACAGAGTCACTGTTTATTCAGGGTAAGGGTCTCTCACTGTGTAACTGTACAGAGTCACTGTTTATTCAGGGTAAGGGTCACTCACTGTGTAACTGTACAGAGTCACTGTTTATTCAGGGTAAGGGTCACTCACTGTGTAACTGTACAGAGTCACTGTTTATTCAGGGTAAGGGTCACTCACTGTAACTGTACAGAGTCACTGTTTATTCAGGGTAAGGATCTCTCACGGTGTAACTGTACAGAGTCACTGTTTATTCAGGGTAAGGGTCACTCACTGTAACTGTACAGAGTCACTGTTTATTCAGGGTAAGGGTCACTCACTAACTGTACAGAGTCACTGTTTATTCAGGGTAAGGGTCACTCACTAACTGTACAGAGTCACTGTTTATTCAGGGTAAGGGTCACTCACTGTAACTGTACAGAGTCACTGTTTATTCAGGGTAAGGGTCACTCACTAACTGTACAGAGTCACTGTTTATTCAGAGTAAGGGTCACTCACTAACTGTACAGAGTCAGTGTTTATTCAGGGTAAGGATCTCTCACTGTGTAACTGTACAGAGTCACTGTTTATTCAGGGTAAGGGTCACTCACTAACTGTACAGAGTCACTGTTTATTCAGGGTAAGGGTCACTCACTAACTGTACAGAGTCACTGTTTATTCAGAGTAAGGGTCACTCACTAACTGTACAGAGTCAGTGTTTATTCAGGGTAAGGGTCACTCACTGTGTAACTGCACAGAGTCACTGTTTATTCAGAGTAAGGGTCACTCACTGTAACTGTACAGAGTCAGTGTTTATTCAGGGTAAGGGTTACTCACTGTAACTGTACAGAGTCACTGTTTATTCAGCAGAACAATTCCTGCTTCTGTCTTTCTCATCACTGAGAAAAGTGAAGTCAGAGCGAGGAACCGAGGGCAGGAGGAGTTTCTCTGGAGCAGAGATTGGAGAGTATGGTGATTCAGTGAAACACACTCTCCGACAAACCATGGTTTATGGCTGCTGTCTCGGACTAATGGAGCAATTGGACTGGAGCCCATAGTACCTCAGAGCCCAGTTACTCCCAGGCTTGTCTCCTAAGGCGAGAGCACTTTTGGAGGGAGGTAACCCTGTAAACAGAGGGCACTGGGGGCCTCGGAGGCTGCAAGCTCCCCGGGGGGGTCCACACTGGCGACTCTCAGTAGGGGGCTGGGCACGGGGCGTGCTGCCACAGGCAGGGGTTCCCAACTCTGACTGGCGTATTCCTGGAGCTTTCGTCACATGACCTCCTCCCTCCAATTGCCCCGCCCCACACTCCCGCCATTGGTCACCCAGCACGCCCATCCTCGCAGTGCCCCGCCCCACACTCCCGCCATTGGTCGCACAACTCGACAATCATCGCAGTGCCCCGTCCCACACTCCCGCCATTGGTCACACAGCACGCCCATCCTCGCAGTGCCCCGCCCCACACTCCCGCCATTGGTCACACAGCACGCCCATCCTCGCAGTGCCCCGCCCCACACTCCCGCCATTGGTCGCACAACTCGACAATCATTGCAGTGCCCCACCCCCACACTCCCGCCATTGGTCGCACGACACGCCAATCATGACACCCCGCCTTCCCACAACCAATTGGAAAGCGAACAGGCTCCTTGTTGTCCGATTGGATGATTCTTGAGCCTATTTATAACAAATAAACAAAAGTGTTGAAAGTAAAAGATTTTTTTTATTGACCCAGTGATTTTTCTCCCGGGTGTCCCGGTGATTAAGCTTCAATTCCTGGAGACTCCGGGACACTCCTGAAGGGCTGGCAACCCTCAGGGACAGGGAGGCACTTTGGGAATCGCTGGTCTGTGCCAGCCTCCTCCAGACTGGCGGAATCATTGACTTGACTTTGGAGCACCTGGAATGTGAACCCACTGTACAAGCGCAGCAGCGAGGGTCCCAGGTCACCTTACAGAGTCCCTTCCAACAGAGAGAGGTCTGTAATATTGACTGGTATTACACTCCCATCTCATCCCCTCTGAAACACATTACCATTGGTGATTGGAAATTATGGCCGATTCTGGGCACCACACTTTAGGAAGGATGTCAAGGCCCTGGAGAGGGTTCAGAGGAAATTTACCAGAATGGTCCCAGGGATGAGGGACTTCAGTTATGTGGACTGGAGATTGTTCTCCTTAAGAGCAGAGAAGGCTAAGAGGAGATTTGATTTAATAGAGGTGTTCAGAATTATGAGGGGTTTTGATAGAGTAAATAATGAGAAACTGTTTCCAGTGGCAGGAGGGTCGGTAACCAGAGGACACAGATTTAAGGTAATTGGCAAAAAAAACAGAGGTGAAATGAGGAAACATTTTTTAACGCGGCGAGTTGTTGTGATCTGGAACGCGCTGCCTGAAAGGGCGGTGGAAGCAGATTCAATAGTAACTTTCAAAAGAGAATTGGATAAATACTTGAAGGGGAAAATGTGCATGGCTATGGGGAAAGAGCAGGGGAGTGGGATTAATTGGAGAGCTCTTTCAAAGAGCCGGCACGGGCACAATGGGCCGAATGGCCTCCTTTTGTGCTGCATCATTCTATGACTCTATGGCCAGCGGCACAATCTAAGCACTCCCACTGTTTGCTGTCTGGTGCCGGTAACTGGGCTCGTGTGTGCCAGCCCTGTTTACTGTAATTAGAAATTGCCGCCCACTGTCCCTGCAGCAGTTTCCTTATTTCTGTGAGAGAGAATCACAAAGAGATTCAGGATCGAGCAACCAGTGCGGCAGGTATGTGAGCGCTGATCCCCGAGCGTGAGGTCAGGCTGACGCTTTGGCCGCTTCTGACAACATTCCGAGGCTTCATTTGTTTCAGTGCTGGCGTGATGTCATTGTGCAAAGCTGAGCTGCCGTCTGTTTTTTTCAGGAAACACTTGCTGAAAGGACTCTCCTGCGGGGCCGACACCTGCAGTGGAGTGAGGTAAGTGTGAGTGAGCCTAACCCGACCACCCGCTGCGACAGGTGCTTGGAGTTCTGACACTCCCTCAGCTGACCGGCACGCTCTGCCCTCTCAGGTGGATGTAAAAGATCCCACAGCCACTATTGGAAGAAGAGCAGGGGAGTTCTCCCCGGTGTCCTGGGCCAATATTTAACCCTCAACCAACATCACTAAAAGACAACAACAGAAAACGTGGAAAAACTCAGCAGGCCAGGCAACATCCGTGGAGAGAGAAACAGAGTTAACGTTTCAGGTCGAAACCCTTTGTCAGAACTGAGAAAAAAAGCAGGAAATGAAACAGATAAAAAAGCAAGGGGGAGGCTGGGGGGAGGAATAACTTTGGTAAGTATGGTAAGTCTTCCCTTCCTCGACTTCTCCATCTCCATCTCTGGGGATAGGTTATTGACCAACATTCACTACAAGCCCACTGACTCCCACAGCTACCTGGACTACACTTCCTCCCACCCCGCCTCCTGTAAGGACTCTATTCCCTTCCCCCAGCCTCCCCCTTGCTTTTTATCTGTTTCATTTCCTGCTTTTTTCTCAGTTCTGACGAAGGGTTTCGACCTGAAACGTTAACTCTGTTTCTCTCTCCACGGATGTTGCCTGGCCTGCTGAGTTTTTCCAGCGTTTTCTGTTGTTGTTTCAATTTTCCAGCATCCGCAGTATTTTGCTATCACTAAAAGATAGATGCTCTCATTGCTATTTGTGGGAGCTTGCTGTGCACATTGTGGCTGCTGTGTTTCCTACATTACAACAGTGACTACACTTTAAATACATTGGCTGTGAAGGACTTTAGGACGTCCTGAGGCTGTGAAAGCTGCTGCAGAATTGCAAGTTTGTTCCTTTCGAAGTTATGGTGAGAAGCCTTGATCCCTCGGTGTGTCTGGACGTTGGCTGAGGACAGAATCAGGCTCGATTGTGAGGCTCCCCTCAGTCAAATAGCCCGATAAGATTCACACATGAAGAACGGCTCCTTGGGTGAGGGACTAGAGGGTACCTGGTAGTCAGGAAGCCCAGTGCCCTCAGTGAGGGGGGCGGGGGTGAGACTGGAGTCAAACACAATGTCTGAAGGTTCTCATTGCTGTTTCTGAGATCTTGCTGTGCGCATTGTGGCATTTCCTACATTACAATAGTGACTACACTTCAGATTCACCGGCTGTGAAGCACTTTAGGACGTTCCTTGGGGTCGGGGACAGCTGTGCTCCCAGCTACCAGTCTCCGATTATAGTGACGGTGTCGCCTATATCAACCCTTGGGAGAGCCCCTGGGTCATGGCACTTTTGAAAGCTACAATTGAATCTGCTTCCACCGCCCTTTCAGGCAGCGCATTCCAGATCACAACAATTTCTTCCCTCCCCTTTAGTTTTCTCCCCTCCTCCCTAGAACTGCTAACTCTCACTGGGGGGCAGGTCCCATGGGTGCCGACTCTCACTGGGGGGCAGGTCCCATGGGTGCCGACTCTCACTGGGGGGCAGGTCCCATGGGTGCTGACTCTCACTGGGGGGCAGGTCCCATGGGTGCCGACTCTCACTGGGGGGCAGGTCCCATGGGTGCCGACTCTCACTGGGGGGCAGGTCCCATGGGTGCCGACTCTCACTGGGGGGGCAGGTCCCATGGGTGCCGACTCTCACTGGGGGGGGCGGGTCCCATGGGTGCTGGCTCTCACTGGGGGGGCGGGACCCATGGGTGCCGGCTCTCACTGGGGGGGGCGGGACCCATGGGTGCCGGCTCTCACTGGGGGGCAGGTCCCATGGGTGCCGGCTCTCACTTGGGGGGCGCGACCCATGGGTGCCGACTCTCACTGGGGGGGCGGGTCCCATGGGTGTCGGCTCTCACTGGGGGGCGTGACCCATGGGTGCCGACTCTCACTGGGGGGGCTGGTCCCATGGGTGCCGGCTCTCACTGTGGGGGCGGGTCCCATGGGTGTCGGCTCTCACTGGGGGGCGTGACCCATGGGTGCCGGCTCTCACTGGGGGGGCTGGTCCCATGGGTGCCGGCTCTCACTGTGGGGGCGGGTCACATGGGTGCTGACTGTCACTGGGGGGCGCGACCCATGGGTGCTTGGTTCCCTCCACTATTGTGCCCAAGCAGCCTGGACAGTGAGCATTGGCAGGATATTATAGGAGGAGCATCAGAGGCAGGCCTGACTGCCGCACTGTCCAACGGGAGCTCCTGGAGCGGCACTGAGGCCAACTGCAGCGCCACAACTTCTCAGATTAACAAACTCAGCACAGACCCGAGATCGATCAGTTACTCACCACCTTTACACTCTGAGCTCGGCAGCCTCTCTTCAGAGAGATTGCTTGGGTCCAGGTAACCTCACTGAGGGACAACGGATTTGTTCTGTTGTGTAATCTCCGATCGCCCCTCACCGCTCCCCCCCGATCCCCCCCGATCTCCCCCCCGTCGATCCACCGCTCCCTCCCCTCGCCCCACATCCCCATCCCCCTCGATCACTCCCCTCGATCCACCCCCCTCGATCCACGCCCCCCCAATCCACGCTCCCCAATCCACGCCCCCCCAATCCACGCCCCCCCCAATCCACGTCCCCCCAATCCACGCCTCACCACTCCCCAATCCACGCCCCACCCCCCAATCCACGTCCCGCCCCCCAATCCACGTCCCGCCCCCCCAATCCACGCCCCCCCAATCCACGCCCCCCCAATCCACGCCCCGCCAATCCACGCCCCGCCAATTCACACGCCCCCCCAATCCACGCCCCTCCCCCCCAATCCACGTCCCGCCCCCCCAATCCACGCCCCGCCCCCCCAATCCACGCCCCCCCAATCCACGCCCCCCCAATCCACGCCCCCCCCAATCCACGCCCCCCCAATCCACGCCCTGCCAATCCACGCCCCGCCAATTCACGCCCCCCCAATCCACGTGCCCCCAATCCACGCCCCTCCCCCCCAATCCACGCCCCCCCAATCCACGCCCCACCCCCCAATCCACGCCCCCCCCACCCAATCCACGCCCCCCCACCCAATCCACGCCCCTCCCCCACCTAATCCACGCCCCCCCCACCCACGCCCCCCCCCAATCCATGCCCCACTGCCCCCCCAATCCACGCCCCCCCCAATCCACGCCCCCCCAATCCACGCCCTGCCAATCCACGCCCCGCCAATTCACGCCCCCCCAATCCACGTGCCCCCAATCCACGCCCCTCCCCCCCAATCCACGCCCCCCCAATCCACGCCCCACCCCCCAATCCACGCCCCCCCCACCCAATCCACGCCCCCCCACCCAATCCACGCCCCTCCCCCACCTAATCCACGCCCCCCCCACCCACGCCCCCCCCCAATCCATGCCCCACTGCCCCCCCAATCCACGCCCCCCCCATCCACGCCCCCCCATCCACGCCCCCCCCATCCACGCCCCACTGCCCCCATCCACGCCCCACCCCCCCATCCACGCCCCACCCCCCCAATCCACGCCCCACCCCCCCCAATCGACGCCCCACCCCCCCAATCCACGCCCCCCCCCCCCCAATCGACGCCCCCCAATCCACGCCCCCCCCAATCGATGCCCCCCCCCAATCGACGCCCCACTGCCCCCCCAATCCACGCCCCACTGCCCCCCCAATCCACGCCCCACTGCCTCCCCAATCCACGCCCACTGCCTCCCCAATCCACGCCCCACTGCCCCCCAATCCACGCCCCACTGCCCCCCAATCCACGCCCCACTGCCCCCCCAATCCACGCCCCCCCAATCCACGCCCCCCCCAATCCACGCCCCCCCCCAATCCACGCCACCCCAATCGACGCCCCACTGCCCCCCCAATCCACGCCCCACTGCCCCCCCAATCCACGCCCCACTGCCCCCCCAATCCACGCCCCCCCAATCCACGCCCCACTGCCCCCCCAATCCACGCCCCCCCCCAATCCCCACCCCCCCAATCCAAGCCCCACCCCCCCAATCCAAGCCCCACCCCCCAATCCACGCCCTACTGCCCCCCAATCCACGCCCCACTGCCCCCCCAATCCACGCCCCACTGCCCCCCCCAATCCACGCCCCACTGCCCCCCAAAATCCACGCCCCACTGCCCCCCAATCCACGCCCCACTGCCCCCCCCAATCCACGCCCCACTGCCCCCCCAATCCACGCCCCACTGCCGCCCCCCCAATCCACGCCCCACTGCCCCCCCAATCCACGCCCCACTGCCCCCCCAATCCACGCCCCACTGCCCCCCAATCCACGCCCCCCCAATCCACGCCCCCCCCCAATCCACGCCCCCCCAATCCACGCCCCCCCAATCCACGCCCCACTGCCCCCCAATCACGCCCCACTGCTCCCCCAATCCACGCCCCACTGCCCCCCCAATCCACGCCCCACTGCTCCCCATCTACGCCCCACTGCCCCCCCAATCCACGCCCCCCCAATCCACGCCCCACTGCCCCCCCAATCCACGCCCCCCCAATCCACGCCCCACTGCCCCCCCAATCCACGCCCCACTGCTCCCCCAATCCACGCCCCACTGCCCCCCCCAATCCACGCCCCACTGCTCCCCATCCACGCCCCACTGCCCCCCCAATCCACGCCCCCCCAATCCACGCCCCACTGCCCCCCAATCCACGCCCCCCCCAATCCACGCCCCACCCCCCAATCCAAGCCCCACCCCCCCAATCCAAGCCAAGCCCCACTGCCCCCCCAATCCACGCCCTACTGCCCCCCCAATCCACGCCCCACTGCCCCACAATCCACGCCCCACTGCCCCCCCAATCCACACCCCACTGCCCCCCCCGATCCACGCCCCACTGCCCCACAATCCACGCCCCACTGCCCCCCCAATCCACGCCCCACTGCCCCACAATCCACGCCCCACTGCCCCCCCAATCCACACCCCACTGCCCCCCCCGATCCACGCCCCACTGCCCCCCCAATCCATGCCCCACCCCCCCCAATCCACGCCCTACTGCCCCCCCAATCCATGCCCCACCCCCCCAATCCACGCCCTACTGCCCCCCCCAATCCACGCCCCACTGCCCCCCCAATCCACGCCCTACTGCCCCCCCCAATCCACGCCCCACTGCCCCCCCAATCCACGCCCCACTGCCCCCCCAATCCACGCCCCCCCCCAATCCACGCCCCACTGCCCCCCCAATCCACGCCCCCCCCAATCCACGCCCCACCCCCCATCCACGCCCCACCCCCCCAATCCAAGCCCCACCCCCCAATCCAAGCCAAGCCCCACTGCCCCCCCAATCCACGCCCCACTGCCCCCCCAATCCACGCCCCCCCCCCCAATCCACGCCCTACTGCCCCCCCCAATCCACGCCCCACTGCCCCCCCAATCCACGCCCCACTGCCCCCCCCAATCCACGCCCCCCCCAATCCACGCCCCACTGCCCCCCCCAATCCACGCCCCCCCAATCCACGCCTCACCCCCCCAATCCACGCCCCACTGCCCCCCCAATCCACGCCCCACTGCCGCCCCCCAATCCACGCCCCACTGCCCCCCCAATCCATGCCCCACTGCCCCCCCAATCCACGCCCCACTGCCCCCCCCAATCCACGCCCCACTGCCCCCCAATCCACGCCCCACTGCCCCCCCCAATCCACGCCCCACTGCCCCCCAATCCACGCCCCCCCAATCCACGCCCCACTGCCCCCCCAATCCACGCCCCACTGCCCCCCAATCCACGCCCCACTGCCCCCCAATCCACGCCCCACTGCCCCCCCAATCCACGCCCCACTGCCCCCCCAATCCACGCCCCACTGCCCCCCCAATCCACACCCCACTGCCCCCCAAAATCCACGCCCCACTGCCCCCCCCAATCCACGCCCCACTGCCCCCCCAATCCACGCCCCACTGCCGCCCCCCCAATCCACGCCCCACTGCCGCCCCCCCAATCCACGCCCCACTGCCCCCCAATCCACGCCCCACTGCCCCCCCCAATCCACGCCCCACTGCCCCCCCAATCCAAGCCCCACTGCCCCCCCAATCCACGCCCCACTGCCCCCCCAATCCACGCCCCACTGCCCCCCCAATCCACGCCCCACTGCCCCCCAATCCACGCCCCACTGCCCCCCCCAATCCACGCCCCACTGCCCCCCCAATCCACGCCCCACTGCCCCCCCAATCCACGCCCCACTGCCCCCCCAATCCACGCCCCACTGCCCCCCCAATCCACGCCCCACTGCCCCCCCAATCCACGCCCCACTGCCCCCCCAATCCACGCCCCACTGCCCCCCCATCCACGCCCCACTGCCCCCCCATCCACGCCCCACTGCCCCCCCAATCCACGCCCCACTGCCCCCCCAATCCACGCCCCACTGCCCCCCCAATCCACGCCCCACTGCCCCCCCAATCCACGCCCCACTGCCCCCCCAATCCACGCCCCACTGCCCCCCCAATCCACGCCCCACTGCCCCCCCAATCCACGCCCCACTGCCCCCCCAATCCACGCCCCACTGCCCCCCCAATCCACGCCCCACTGCCCCCCCAATCCACGCCCCACTGCCCCCCCAATCCACGCCCCACTGCCCCCCAATCCACGCCCCACTGCCCCCCCAATCCACGCCCCACTGCCCCCCAATCCACGCCCCACTGCCCCCCAATCCACGCCCCACTGCCCCCCAATCCACGCCCCACTGCCCACCAATCCACGCCCTACTGCCCCCCCAACCACGCCCCACTGCCCCCCCAATCCACGCCCCACTGCCCCCCCCAATCCACGCCCCACTGCCCCCCAAAATCCACGCCCCACTGTCCCCCCCCAATCCACGCCCCACTGCCCCCCCCCAATCCACGCCCCACTGCCCCCCCCAATCCACGCCCCACTGCCGCCCCCTCCAATCCACGCCCCACTGCCGCCCCCCAATCCACGCCCCACTGCCCCCAATCCACGCCCCACTGCCCCCCCCAATCCACGCCCCACTACCCCCCAATCCACGCCTCACTGCCCCCCAATCCACGCCCCACTGCCCCCCCAATCCACGCCCCACTGCCCCCCCCAATCCACGCCCCACTGCCCCCCCCAATCCACGCCCCACTGCCCCCCCCCAATCCACGCCCCACTGCCCCCCCCAATCCACGCCCCACTGCCCCCCCAATCCACGCCCCACTGCCCCCCCCAAGCCACGCCCCACTGCCCCCCCAATCCACGCCCCACTGTCCCCCCCCAATCCACGCCCCACTGCCCCCCCAATCCACGCCCCACTCCCCCCCCAATCCACGCCCTACTGCCCCCCCAATCCACGCCCCACTGCCCCCCCAATCCACGCCCCACCCCCACCCCCACCCCCAATCCACGCCCCACCCCCACCCCCAATCCACGCCCCCCCCACCCCCAATCCACGCCCCCCCCACCCCCAATCCACGCCCCCCCCACCCCCAATCCACGCCCCCCCCACCCCCAATCCACGCCCCCCCCACCCCCAATCCACGCCCCCCCCCACCCCCAATCCACACCCCCCCCACCCCCAATCCACGCCCCCCCCCCACCCCCAATCCACGCCCCCCCCCCCACCCCCAAACCACGCCCCCCCCCACCCCCAATCCACGCCCCCCCCACCCCCAATCCACGCCCCCCCCCCACCCCCAATCCACGCCCCCCCCCACCCCCAATCCACGCCCCCCCCCACCCCCAATCCACGCCCCCCCCCACCCCCAAACCACGCCCCCCCCCACCCCCAATCCACGCCCCCCCACCCCCAATCCACGCCCCCCCCCACCCCCCAATCCACGCCCCCCCCCACCCCCAATCCACGCCCCCCCCACCCCCAATCCACGCCCCCCCCACCCCCAATCCACGCCCCCCCCCACCCCCAATCCACGCCCCCCCCACCCCCAAACCACGCCCCCCCCACCCCCAATCCACGCCCCCCCCCCACCCCCAATCCACGCCCCCCCCCACCCCCAATCCACACCCCCCCCCACCCCCAATCCACGCCCCACCCCCAATCCACGCCCCACCTCCCCCACCCCACGCCCCACCTCCCCCACCCCACGCCCCACCCCCCCCACCCCCCACCCACCCCCACCCCCCCCCCACCCACCCCCACCCCCAATCCCCAATCCAAGCCCCACCCCCAATCCACGCCCCCCCCCACCCCCAATCCACGCCCCCCCCCACCCCCAAACCACGCCCCCCCCCACCCCCAATCCACGCCCCCCCCCACCCCCAATCCACACCCCCCCCCACCCCCAATCCACACCCCCCCCACCCCCAATCCACGCCCCACCCCCAATCCACGCCCCACCTCCCCCACCCCACGCCCCACCTCCCCCACCCCACGCCCCACCCCCCCCCACCCCCACCCCCACCCACCCCCACCCCCACCCACCCCCACCCCCACCCACCCCCACCCCCACCCCCACCCCCAATCCCCAATCCCAATCCCCAATCCCCAATCCAAGCCCCACCCCCAATCCACGCCCCACCCCCCCCACCCCCACCCCCCACCCCCAATCCACGCCCCACCCCCAATCCACGCCCCACCTCCCCCACCCCACGCCCCACCTCCCCCACCCCACCCCCACCCCCAATCCACGCCCCCCCCCAATCCACGCCCCACCCCCAATCCACGCCCCACCTCCCCCCCACCCCCAATCCACGCCCCACCTCCCCCCCACCCCCAATCCACGCCCACCCCCAATCCCCACCCCCACCCCACGCCCCACTGAGACGGGTCAGAGAGGCGTAACCAGACAGAAATGGCCACCAAACCAAAGGAGGAGTGACCGGTAGTTTAGTCAAAGAGCTGAGTTTGTGGAGAGTTTTAAAGGTAGAGAGAGAGGCGGAGAGGTTTAGGGAGGGGATTCCAGAGCTTAGGGGCCCAGGCAGCTGAAGACACGGCCGGCAATGGTGAAGCGATGGAAATCAGGGATGCGCAAGAGGCCAGAATTGGAGGAGCTCAGAGATCTCGGAGGGTTGTAGGGGCTGGAGCAGGTTACAGAGATAGGGAGGGGCGAGGGCCATGGAGGGATTTGAAAACAAAGATGAGAATTTTAAAATCGAGGCGTTGCTGGACCGGGAGTCAGTGTAGGTCAGCGAGCACAGGGGGTGATGGGTGAACGGGACTTGGTGCGAGTTAGGACACGTGCAGCAGAGTTTTGGATGAGCTGAAGTTTAGGGAGGGTGGACGATGGGAGGCCGGCCAGGAGAGCGTTGGAATAGTCGAGTCTGGAGGTAACAAAAGGCACGGACGAGGGTTTCAACAACAGTGATAGGACTGAGATGGGGGCGGAGGCGGGCGATGTTACCGAGGTGGGAGTAGGGAGTCTGAAATGCACTCGGAAATGAAAGCAGATATCAATCAAATTGGTGTCGAGTTGTCAACATTTTAACTGAAGGAAACCGTTAACTCAATAAAATACCCACAGAAAACATTGTTAGCGAATAATTCTTCAGGATACGGAAGCAGTGATGGTTTTCGAGTATCATTTAATATGATTATTATGGGGTGCTTGCTGGTAACCTATTTGCACTCACTCTCAGCCTGCTGACTCTGTATTTGTACGATAAACAGAGGTGGATCTGTCAGATCCTGAGGCTTTAGACAGGGATTGTGTTTTAGGCAGGGGGTAACTCGCCTCAAGCAGGGTCTGTGCAGTGATTGCCTGTGCATGCAGTGAGTGCAGCCAATGAATTTGAAGTGTAGTCACTATTGTAAAGTATGAAATGCAGCAGCCACAATGAACACAGCGTACGAGAGCATAGGCCTTACACTAAACATCCGTAAGACAAAGGTCCTCTACCAACCTGCCCCCGCCACACAGTACTGCCCCCCCGATTATCAAAATCCACGACAAGGCCTTGGACAACGTGGACCACTTTCCATACCTCGGGAGCCTACTGTCAACAAGGGCAGACGTCGATGACGAAGTCCAACACTGCCTTCAGTGTGCCAGTGCAGCCTTCGGTCGCCTGAGGAAGAGAGTGTTTAAGACCAGGACCTCAAACCCAGCACCAAGCTCATGGTCTACAGAGCAATAGTGATACCCGCCCTCCTGTATGCTTCAGAGACGTGGACCATGTACAGCAGACACCTCAAAGCACTGGAGAGGTACCACCAACGCTGCCTCCGCAAGATCCTGCAGATCCATTGGCAGGATAGGCACACCAACATCAGTGTTCTCGCTCAGGCCAACATCCCCAGCATCGAAGCTTTGACCACGCTCGATCAGCTCCGATGAACGGGTCACATCGTCCGCATGCCCGATATGAGACTCCCAAAACAAGCGCTACTCGGAGCTCCGACACGGCAAGAGAGCCCCTGGTGGGCAGAGGAAACGCTTCAAGGACACCCTCAAAGCCTCCTTGAAAAAGTGCAACATCCCCACTGACACCTGGGAATCCCTGGCCCAAGACCGCACAAAGTGGAAGAGAAGCATCCGGGAAGGCGCCGAACACCTCGAGTCTCTTCGCCGGGAGCAAACGGAAGCCAAGCGCAAACAGCGGAAGGAGCGCACGTCAACCCAAGCAGCCCGCCCACCCGCCCCTTCAACCACCGTCTGCCCCACCTGTGACAGAGACTGTAGGTCCCGCATTGGACTCATCAGTCACCTGCGAACTCATTTTCAGTGTGGAAGCAAGTCGTCCTCGGTTCCGAGAGACTGCCTAAGAGAGAGAGAGATGCAATGAGTGCAGCCAATGAATTTGAAGTGTAGTCACTATTGTAAAGTATGAAATGCAGCAGCCTCAATGTACACAGCAAGATCCCACAACCAGCAATGAGGTAATCTGTTTTAGTGATGTTGGCTGAGGGATACATATTGGCCAGGACACCCGGGAGAACTCCCCTGCTCTTTGAATAGTGGCCATGGGATCTTTTACATCCACCTGAGAGGGCAGACGGGGCCTCGGTTTAACGTCTCATCCGAAAGACGGCACCTCCGACAGTGCAGCACTCCCTCAGTACTGCCCCTCCGACAGTGCGGCGCTCCCTCAGTACTGCCCCTCCGACAATGCCGTGCTCCCTCAGTACTGACCCTCCGACAGTGCAGCGCTCCCTCAGTACTGCCCCTCTGACAGTGCAGCACTCCTTCAGTACTGCACTGGAGTGTCAGCCTAGATTTTTGTGCTCAAGTCTCTGGAGTGGGACTTGAACTCACAACCTTCTGACACAGAAGCAAGACTGCTACCCACCGAGCCACGGCTGCCACGTTAAACCCTAGTTCTTAAAATCCTAGTTCCACAGAGTTCCAAACCAATGTGAGTGAAGTAGATGGGAGGCTGTTGAGTGCTGACAGATACACGCACACAGCTGTACAGACGGTTAGCTACAGATCAGCAGCTTGACATGGTACTGTGCCCAGCTGTTGCAGGGCTATCGAGGGTGGGGAGGCGGGAGGTGCAACTTCACACACTAACTCCCCACTTGCCGCAAAATATCCCACCCAAACTGCTCGCACCATTTACGTAAATCTTGACCGCCCGCTCCCACAGCCAAACGCCAGCTTAAACAGCGAAGGCGGGCAGACTGTGTGTGTTCTTGCTGAATGTCTTTCAGTGACGGGTGAGCAGGAGTTGCCCATTCAGTGCGGGGCGATTTCAAAGACCAGAAATTAGAGTCTTGATGCTGCAGCTGTCCTGAACACAGCAGATGTGAAATTCCATTCGCGGAGCGAGAGGAAATATGTTTCCAGAACACTCCCGAGACTCGATGTGGAGAGTTGGAGAGCCGGCACTGTGACTGCACCAAGGCGCAAGTTTAAGATGATTAAAGGATTCGATAGGGTAGAGAGAGAGAAACTATTTCCTCTGGTGGGGGGAGTCCAGAACAAGGGGGCAGAACCTTAAAATTAGAGCCAGGCCATTCAGAGGTGATGTCAGGAAGCACTTCTTCACACAAAGGGTAGTGGAAATCTGGAATAAAAACAGAAAATGCTGGAAATACTCAGCAGGTCAGGCAGCATCTGTGGAGAGAGAAACAGAGTTAACGTTTCAGGTCGATGATCTTTCATCAGTGGAAAGCTGGAACTCTCCCCCTCAAAAGCTGTTGAGGCTGGGGGTCACTTACAAATTTCAAAACTGAGATGGATAGATTTTTGTTAGGCGAGGGTATTAAGGGTTACGGAACCAAGTTGGGCAGATGGAGTTAAGAACTGATAGAATGTGGAACAGGCTCGAGGGGCTGAATGGCCTCCTCCTGCTCCTAGTTCCATTGGGGGTGGGGGGGGTGATAGTTCGCTGATCTGCAGTTATAGAAAGTGCTGAATCAGAGCAAGCAAATGAAATCAGAGACAAATAATGACATTGTGCCTTGAATTCCTTTTCAGTGCCACAGGAAAAACACACCTTCAGTCTCTGCTCTAGATCATCTGTAGCTCTCCCTCCTCCCCTCTATCTATTCCCTCTTCTCTCTCTCCATTCCTTCCTTCTCTCCCTCCATTCCTTCTCTCTCTCTCTCCCTCCCTCTATCCATTCCTTCCTTCTCTCTC
>CM059443.1:40971550-41075184 GCA_030390025.1 Squalus acanthias
GGGGGGGGGGGGGGTGAGTGTGACCGGGGGGGGGGGGGAGTGAGTGTGACCGGGGGGGGGGGGTGTGATCGGGGGGGGGGGGGGGGTGAGTGTGACCGGGGGGGGGTGAGTGTGATCGGGGGGGGGGGGTGTGATCGGGGGGGGGGAGTGTGATCGGGGGGGGGCGTGTGATCGGGGGGGGGGTGAGTGTGACCGGGGGGGGTGAGTGTGATCGGGGCGGGAGTGTGATCGAGTGGGGGGAGTGTGATCAGGGGGGGGGGATGTGATCGGGGGGGGTGAGTGTGATCGGGCGGGGGGAGTGTGATCGGGCGGGGGGAGTGTGATCGGGGGGGGAGTGTGATCGGGGGGGGTGAGTGTGATCGGGCGGGGGGACTGAGACTCAATACCCAGCTCTTCTAAAGTGTGGGTCCACAACATCACCAAGCCCCATAATCTGCAGCCTCGCACACTTTACACACTGCCTCCATACACTGTTACACACAAACTGCGTTATATTGGAAGCTGGGATTATCACCCCAACTCATATTATGTAGTAAAGGGTTTCGAGGAAAGTTTTTAAACAAGATTGTATTGTTGAGAAGACAGTTGTTTGGAGGGGTGTGCGACACTATTACAGTGAGGAGTGTGCGACACACTATTACAGTGAGGGGTGTGCGACACACTATTACAGTGAGGGGTGTGCGACACACTATTACAGTGAGGGGTGTGCGACACACTATTACAGTGAGGGGTGTGCGACAAAATATTACAGTGAGGGGTGAGCGACACACTATTACAGTGAGGAGTGTGCAACACACTATTACAGTGAGGGGTGAGCGACACACACTATTACAGTGAGGAGTGTGCGACACATTATTGCAGTGAGGGGTGTGCGACACAATATTGCAGTGAGGGGTGTGCGACACACACTATTAAAGTGAGGGGTGTGCGACACACTATTACAGTGAGGAGTGTGCGACACACTGTTACAGTGAGGGGTGAGCGACACACACTATTACAGTGAGGAGTGTGCGACACACTTTTACAGTGAGGGGTGTGCGACACACTATTACAGTAAGGAGTGAGCGACACTATTACAGTGAGGGGTGAGCGACACTATTACAGTGAGGGGTGTGCGACACACTATTACAGTAAGGAGTGTGCGACGCACTATTACAGTGAGGAATGTGCGACACACTATTACAGTGAGGAGTGAGTGACACGCACTATTACAGTGAGGAGTGTGCGACACACTATTACCATGAGGAGTGTGCGACACACTATTACAGTGAGGAGTGAGCGACACACTATTACCATGAGGAGTGTGCGACACACTATTACAGTGAGGAGTGAGCGACACGCTATTACAGTGAGGAATGTGTGACACGCTATTAAAGTGAGGAGTGTGCGACACACTATTACAGTGAGGAGTGAGCGACATACTATTACCATGAGGAGTGTGCGACACACTATTACAGTGAGGAGTGAGCGACACACTATTACCATGAGGAGTGTGCGACACACTATTACAGTGAGGAGTGAGCGACACGCTATTACAGTGAGGAGTGAGCGACACGCTATTAAAGTGAGGAGTGTGCGACACATTATTACAGTGAGGAGTGAGGGATATACTTTTTCAGTGAGGGGTGAGCGACACACTATTACAGTGAGGGGTGGGCGACACACTATTACAGTGAGGGGTGAGCGACACACTATTACAGTGAGGAGTGTGCGACACACACTATTACAGTGAGGAATGAGCGACACACTATTACAGTGAGGAGTGAGCGACACAGTATTACAGTGAGGGGTGAGCGACACACTATTACAGTGAGGGGTGAACGACACACACTATTACAGTGAGGGGTGAGCGACACACACTATTACAGTGAGGAATGAGCGACACACACTATTACAATGAGGGGTGAGCGACACACACTATTACCGTGAGGAGTGTGCGTCACACTATTACAGTGAGGGGTGAGCGACACACACTATTACAGTGAGGAGTGAGCGACACTATTACAGTGAGGGGTGTGAGACACATTTTACAGTGAGGGGTGAGCGACACACTATTACAGTGAGGGGTGAGCGACACACTATTACAGTGAGGGGTGAGCGACACACTATTACAGTGAGGGGCGAGCGACACACTATTACAGTGAGGAGTGTGCGACACACTATTACAGTGAGGGGTCAGCGACACACTATTACAGTGAGGGGCGAGCGACACACTGTTACAATGAGGGGAGAGTGACACACACTATTAAAGTGAGGAGTGTGCGACACACTATTACAGTGAGTGGTGTGCGACACACTATTGCAGTGAGGGGCGAGCGACACACTATTACAGTGAGGGGTGAGCGACACACTATTACAGTGAGGAGTGTGCGACACACTATTACAGTGAGGAGTGTGCGACACACACTATTACAGTGAGGGGTGAGCGACACACTATTACAGTGAGGAATGAGCGACACACTATTACAGTAAGGAATGAGCGACACACTATTACAGTGAGGGGTGAGCGACACACACTATTACAGTGAGGAATGAGCGACACACACTATTACAATGAGGGGGTGAGCGACACACACTATTACCGTGAGGAGTGTGCGTCACACTATTACAGTGAGGGGTGTGCGACACACTATTGCAGTGAGGGGTGTGCGACACACTATTACAGTGAGGGGTGAGCGACACACACTATTACAGTGAGGGGTATGCGATACACTATTACAGTGAGGAATGAGCGACACACTGTTACAATGAGGGGAGAGCGACACACACTATTACAGTGAGGAGTGAGTGACACACTATTACAGTGAGGGGTGTGTGACACACTATTACAGTGAGGGGTGTGCGACACACTATTACAGTGAGGGGTGAGCGACACACACTATTACAGTGAGGGGTGTGCGACACACTATTACAGTGAGGGGTGAGCGACACACTATTACAGTGAGGAGTGAGGGATATACTTTTTCAGTGAGGGGTGAGCGACACACACTATTACAGTGAGGAGTGTGCGACACACACTATTACAGTGAGGGGTGTGTGACACGCTATTACAGTGAGGAGTGAGCGACACAGTATTACAGTGAGGGGTGAGCGACACACACTATTACAGTGAGGAGTGAGCGACACACACTATTACAGTGAGGAGTGTGCGACACAGTATTACAGTGAGGGGTGAGCGACACACTATTACAGTGAGGGGTGAGCGACACACACTATTACAGTGAGGAGTGTGCGACACACACTATTACAGTGAGGAATGAGCGACACACTATTACAGTGAGGGGTGAGCGACACACACTATTACAGTGAGGGTTGTGCGACACACACTATTACAGTGAGGAATGAGCGACACACTATTACAGTGAGGGAGTGAGCGACACGCTATTACAGTGAGGGGTGAGCGACACAGTATTACAGTGAGGAGTGAGCGACACACACTATTACAGTGAGGAATGAGCGACACACTATTACAGTGAGGGGTGTGCGACACACTTACAGTGAGGGGTGAGCGACACACACTATTACAGTGAGGAGTGTGAGAGACACACTATTACAGTGAGGAATGAGCGACACACTATTACAGTGAGGAGTGTGCGACACACACTATTACAGTGAGAGGTGTGCGACACACTATTACAGTGAGGAGTGAGGGATATACTTTTTCAGTGAGGGGTGAGCGACACACTATTACAGTGAGGGGTGGGCGACACACTATTACAGTGAGGGGTGAGCGACACACTATTACAGTGAGGAGTGTGCGACACACACTATTACCGTGAGGAGTGTGCGACACACTATTATAGTGAGGAGTGTGCGACACACTATTATAGTGAGGAGTGTGCGACACAGTATTATAGTGAGGGGTGTGCGACACGCTATTACAGTGAGGGGTGTGCGACACACTATTACAGTGAGGGGTGTGCGACACACTATTACAGTGAGGGGTGTGTGACACACTATTACAGTGAGGAGTGAGCGACACGCTATTACAGTGAGGAGTGAGCGACACACTATTACAGTGAGGGGTGAGCGACACACACTATTACAGTGAGGAGTGTGCGACACACACTATTACAGTGAGGAATGAGCGACACACACTATTACAATGAGGGGTGAGCGACACACTATTACAGTGAGGGGTGTGCGACACATTATTACAATGAGGGGTGTGCGACACGCTATTACAGTGAGGAGTGAGCGACACACTATTACAGTGAGGGGTGAGTGACACACACTATTACAATGAGGAGTGTGCGACACACACTATTACAGTGAGGAATGAGAGTCACACACTATTACAGTGAGGGGTGAGCGACACACACTGGTAGAGTGAGGAGTGTGCGACACACTATTACAGTGAGGGTTGAGCGACACACTATTACAGTGAGGAGTGTGAGACACACTATTACAGTGAGGGGTGTGTGACACACTTACAGTGAGGCGTGTGTGACACACTTAAAGTGAGGCGTGTGCGACACACTTACAGTGAGGAGTGTGCGACACACTATTACAGTGAGGAGTGTGCGACACACTATTACAGTGAGGGGTGAACGACACACACTATTACAGTGAGGGGTGAGCGACACACACTATTACAGTGAGGAATGAGCGACACACACTATTACAATGAGGGGTGAGCGACACACACTATTACCGTGAGGAGTGTGCGTCACACTATTACAGTGAGGGGTGAGCGACACACACTATTACAGTGAGGAGTGAGCGACACTATTACAGTGAGGGGTGTGAGACACATTTTACAGTGAGGGGTGAGCGACACACTATTACAGTGAGGGGTGAGCGACACACTATTACAGTGAGGGGTGAGCGACACACTATTACAGTGAGGGGCGAGCGACACACTATTACAGTGAGGAGTGTGCGACACACTATTACAGTGAGGGGTCAGCGACACACTATTACAGTGAGGGGCGAGCGACACACTGTTACAATGAGGGGAGAGTGACACACACTATTAAAGTGAGGAGTGTGCGACACACTATTACAGTGAGTGGTGTGCGACACACTATTGCAGTGAGGGGCGAGCGACACACTATTACAGTGAGGGGTGAGCGACACACTATTACAGTGAGGAGTGTGCGACACACTATTACAGTGAGGAGTGTGCGACACACACTATTACAGTGAGGGGTGAGCGACACACTATTACAGTGAGGAATGAGCGACACACTATTACAGTAAGGAATGAGCGACACACTATTACAGTGAGGGGTGAGCGACACACACTATTACAGTGAGGAATGAGCGACACACACTATTACAATGAGGGGTGAGCGACACACACTATTACCGTGAGGAGTGTGCGTCACACTATTACAGTGAGGGGTGTGCGACACACTATTGCAGTGAGGGGTGTGCGACACACTATTACAGTGAGGGGTGAGCGACACACACTATTACAGTGAGGGGTATGCGATACACTATTACAGTGAGGAATGAGCGACACACTGTTACAATGAGGGGAGAGCGACACACACTATTACAGTGAGGAGTGAGTGACACACTATTACAGTGAGGGGTGTGTGACACACTATTACAGTGAGGGGTGTGCGACACACTATTACAGTGAGGGGTGAGCGACACACACTATTACAGTGAGGGGTGTGCGACACACTATTACAGTGAGGGGTGAGCGACACACTATTACAGTGAGGAGTGAGGGATATACTTTTTCAGTGAGGGGTGAGCGACACACACTATTACAGTGAGGAGTGTGCGACACACACTATTACAGTGAGGGGTGTGTGACACGCTATTACAGTGAGGAGTGAGCGACACAGTATTACAGTGAGGGGTGAGCGACACACACTATTACAGTGAGGAGTGAGCGACACACACTATTACAGTGAGGAGTGTGCGACACAGTATTACAGTGAGGGGTGAGCGACACACTATTACAGTGAGGGAGTGAGCGACACACACTATTACAGTGAGGAGTGTGCGACACACACTATTACAGTGAGGAATGAGCGACACACTATTACAGTGAGGGGTGAGCGACACACACTATTACAGTGAGGGTTGTGCGACACACACTATTACAGTGAGGAATGAGCGACACACTATTACAGTGAGGGGTGAGCGACACGCTATTACAGTGAGGGGTGAGCAACACAGTATTACAGTGAGGAGTGAGCGACACACACTATTACAGTGAGGAATGAGCGACACACTATTACAGTGAGGGGTGTGCGACACACTTACAGTGAGGGGTGAGCGACACACACTATTACAGTGAGGAGTGTGAGAGACACACTATTACAGTGAGGAATGAGCGACACACTATTACAGTGAGGAGTGTGCGACACACACTATTACAGTGAGAGGTGTGCGACACACTATTACAGTGAGGAGTGAGGGATATACTTTTTCAGTGAGGGGTGAGCGACACACTATTACAGTGAGGGGTGGGCGACACACTATTACAGTGAGGGGTGAGCGACACACTATTACAGTGAGGAGTGTGCGACACACACTATTACCGTGAGGAGTGTGCGACACACTATTATAGTGAGGAGTGTGCGACACACTATTATAGTGAGGAGTGTGCGACACAGTATTATAGTGAGGGGTGTGCGACACGCTATTACAGTGAGGGGTGTGCGACACACTATTACAGTGAGGGGTGTGCGACACACTATTACAGTGAGGGGTGTGTGACACACTATTACAGTGAGGAGTGAGCGACACGCTATTACAGTGAGGAGTGAGCGACACACTATTACAGTGAGGGGTGAGCGACACACACTATTACAGTGAGGAGTGTGCGACACACACTATTACAGTGAGGAATGAGCGACACACACTATTACAATGAGGGGTGAGCGACACACTATTACAGTGAGGGGTGTGCGACACATTATTACAATGAGGGGTGTGCGACACGCTATTACAGTGAGGAGTGAGCGACACACTATTACAGTGAGGGGTGAGTGACACACACTATTACAATGAGGAGTGTGCGACACACACTATTACAGTGAGGAATGAGAGTCACACACTATTACAGTGAGGGGTGAGCGACACACACTGGTAGAGTGAGGAGTGTGCGACACACTATTACAGTGAGGGTTGAGCGACACACTATTACAGTGAGGAGTGTGAGACACACTATTACAGTGAGGGGTGTGTGACACACTTACAGTGAGGCGTGTGTGACACACTTAAAGTGAGGCGTGTGCGACACACTTACAGTGAGGAGTGTGCGACACACTATTACAGTGAGGAGTGTGCGACACACTATTACAGTGAGGGGTGTAAGACACAGTATTACAGTGAGGGGTGTGCGACACACTATTATAGTGAGGGGTGGGCGACACACTATTACAGTGAGGAGTGTGCGACACACTATTACAGTGAGGGGTGTGCGACACACACTATTACCGTGAGGAGTGTGCGACACAGTATTACAGTGAGGGGTGTGCGACACACTATTACAGTGAGGGGTGTGCGACACAGTATTACAGTGAGGGGTGTGCGACACACTATTACAGTGAGGGGTGTGCGACACGCTATTACAGTGAGGAGTGAGCGACACACTATTACAGTGAGGGGTGAGTGACACACACTATTACAATGAGGAGTGTGCGACACACACTATTACAGTGAGGAATGAGAGTCACACACTATTACAGTGAAGGGTGAGCGACACACACTAGTAGAGTGAGGAGTGTGCGACACACTATTACAGTGAGGGTTGAGCGACACACTATTACAGTGAGGAGTGTGAGACACACTATTACAGTGAGGGGTGTGTGACACACTTACAGTGAGGCGTGTGTGACACACTTACAGTGAGGCGTGTGCGACACTCTATTACAGTGAGGAGTGTGCGACACACTATTACAGTGAGGGGTGTGCGACACAGCATTACAGTGAGGGGTGTGCGACACACACTATTACAGTGAGGAGTGTGAGCGACACACTATTACTGTGAGGAGTGAGCGACACACTATTACAGTGAGGGGTGAGTGACACACTATTACAGTGAGGAGCGTGCGACACACACTATTACAGTGAGGAGTGTGAGCGACACACTATTACTGTGAGGAGTGAGCGACACACTATTACAGTGAGGGGTGAGCGACACACACTATTACAGTGAGGAGTGTGCGACACACACTATTACAGTGAGGAATGAGCGACACACACTATTACAATGAGGGGTGAGCGACACACTATTACAATGAGGGGTGTGCGACACGCTATTACAGTGAGGAGTGAGCGACACACTATTACAGTGAGGGGTGAGCGACACACACTATCACAGTGAGGAGTGAGCGACACACACTATTACAGTGAGGAGTGTGCGACACAGTATTATAGTGAGGGGTGAGCAACACAGTATTACAGTGAGGGGTGTGCGACACATTATTATAGTGAGGGGTGGGCGACACACTATTACAGTGAGGAGTGTGCGACACACTATTACAGTGAGGAGTGTGCGACACACTATTACAGTGAGGGGTGTGCGACACACTATTACAGTGAGGGGTGTGTGACACACTATTACAGTGAGGGGTGTGCGACACAGTATTACAGTGAGGGGTGTGCGACACACTATTACAGTGAGGGGTGTGCGACACAGTATTACAGTGAGGGGTGTGCGACACACACTATTACAGTGAGGAGTGTGAGCGACACACTATTACTGTGAGGAGTGAGCGACACACTATTACAGTGAGGGGTGAGCGACACACTATTACAGTGAGGGGTGTGCGACACGCTATTACAGTGAGGAGTGAGCGACACACTATTACAGTGAGGGGTGAGTGACACACACTATTACAATGAGGAGTGTGCGACACACACTATTACAGTGAGGAATGAGAGTCACACACTATTACAGTGAGGGATGAGCGACACACACTAGTAGAGTGAGGAGTGTGCGACACACTATTACAGTGAGGGTTGAGCGACACACTATTACAGTGAGGAGTGTGAGACACACTATTACAGTGAGGGGTGTGTGACACACTTACAGTGAGGCGTGTGTGACACACTTACAGTGAGGCGTGTGCGACACACTTACAGTGAGGAGTGTGCGACACACTATTACAGTGAGGGGTGTGCGACACACTATTACAGTGAGGGGTTGCGACACACTATTACAGTGAGGGGTGTGCGACACAGTATTACAGTGAGGGGTGTGCGACACACACTATTACAGTGAGGAGTGTGAGCGACACACTATTACAGTGAGGGGTGAGCGACACACTATTACAGTGAGGAGTGTGCGACACACACTATTACAGTGAGGAGTGTGAGCGACACACTATTACAGTGAGGAGTGTGCGACACACACTATTACAGTGAGGAGTGAGCGACACACTATTACAGTGAGGGGTGAGCGACACACTATTACAGTGAGGAGTGAGCGACACACTATTACAGTGAGGAGTGTGCGACACACACTATTACAGTGAGGAGTGTGCGACACACACTATTACAGTGAGGAGTGTGCGACACACACTATTACAGTGAGGAGTGAGCGACACACTATTACAGTGAGGGGTGAGCGACACACTATTATAGTGAGGAGTGAGCGACACACTATTACAGTGAGGGGTGAGCGACACACTATTACAGTGAGGAGTGTGAGCGACACACTATTACAGTGAGGAGTGAGCGACACACTATTACAGTGAGGGGTGAGCGACACACTATTATAGTGAGGAGTGAGCGACACACTATTACAGTGAGGAGTGGGACGCAGTGTTGTATCATTATTAACTCCATTATTTAAGAAAGGTGAGAGAGAGAAACCAAGAAATTATAGACCTGTTAGTGTAACATCTGTTGTGGAGAAGTTATTGGAATCTATAATCAAGGACAGAGTGACTGAGCACTTCGAGAAATTTGAGCTGATCAGAGAGAGACAACATGGATTTGGAAAGGGTAGGTCATGTCTAACGAACCTAACTGAATTTTTTGAGGAAGTAACTAAGTTAGTCGACAGGGGAATGTCTATGGATGTAGTGTATATGGACTTCCAGAAGTCCTTCGATAAGGTTCCACAGAAGAGACTGTTAGCTAAAATTAAAGCTCGTGGAATTGAAGGTAAATTCTTGACTTGGTTGGGAGATTGGTTAGGCGGTAGAAGGCAGAGAGTAGGGATAATGGGTATGTACTCGAATTGGAAGGAAGTGACTAGTGGTGTCCCGCAAGGATCTGTGCTGGGGCCTCAATTATTCATTGTATTTATTAATGACTTAGATAACGCAATAGAAAGCCATATATCCAAGTTTGCCGATGACACAAAATTGGTGGTATAGTAATTAGTGTAGACGGGAGCATAAAATTACAAAGAGGCATTCTTATCTATCGAATCGCAGCCAGAAAATCACCTGCAATGTCTGCTCTTCCCACTCCCGCACCATTACCCCAAAGATCTATCCTTGGACCCTCCTATTTCTCATCTACATGCTGCCCCTCGGCGACATCATCCGAAAACACAGCGTCGGTTTCCACCCCTCCACTGTTTCTAAAATTGTCAGCCTGCTTGTCTGACATCCAGTACTGGATGAGCAGAACAGAGGAACAGGAGAAGGCCATTGAGCACCTCGAGCCTGTTCCGCCATTCAATGAGATCATGGCTGATCTGCGACCTAACTCCATATACCCGCCTTTGGCCCATATCCCTTAATACCTTTGGTTAACAGAAAGCGATCAATCTCCGATTTAAAATTAACAATTGATCTAGCATCAGTTGCCGTTTGCAGAAGAGAGTTCCAAACTTCTACTTCTATTAGGAAGTGTTTCCTAATTTCACTCCTGAAAGATCTGGCTCTAATTTTTAGACTATGCCCCCTAGTCCTAGAATCCCCAACCAGCGGAAATAGTTTCTCTCTATCTACCCTATCTGTTCCCCTTAATATCTTGAAAACTTCGATCTGATCACCCCTTAAACCTTCTAAATTCTAGGGAATACAACTCTAATTTGTGTAATCTCTCCTCATAACTTAATCCTTGAAGTCCGGGTATTATTCTGGTAAACCTACGCTGCACTCCCTCCAAGGCCAATATATCCTTCCTAAGGTGTGGTGCCCAGAACTGCTCACAGTGCTCCGGGTGTGGTCTAACCGGGGTTTTGTACAGCTGTGGCATGACTTCTACCCCCTTGTATTTTTGAAATTTTCTCCAACTAAATATTGGGAAGACCGAAGCCATTGTTTTTGGTCCCCACCACAAACTCCATTCCCTAGCCACTGACTCCGTCCCTCTCCCTGGCAACTGTCTGAGGCTGAACAAGATTGTTCATAACCTTGGTGTCGTATTTGACCGACCACATATCAGTAAGACCGTCTATTTCCACCTCCGGAACATCGCCCGTCTCCGCCCTTGCCTCAGCTCATCTGCTGCTGAAACCCTCATCCTTGCCTTTGTTACCTCAAGACTTGACTATTCCAACGCACTCCTGGCCGGCCTCCCACGTTCTATCTTCCGTAAACTTGAGATCATCCAAAATTCTGCTGCCCGTATCCTAACTCGCACCAAGTCCCACAACCCTTCGAGATCTCTGCACTCCTCTAATTCTGGCCTGTTGAGCATCCTCGATTTTAATCGCTGCATCATTGGTGGCCGTGCCATCAACTGCTAAGGCCCTAAGCTCTGGGCTTCCCTCCCTAAACCTCTCCACCTCTCTTTTCTCCTTTAGTACATTCCTTAAAACCTACTTCTTTGACCAAGCTTTTTGTTATCTACCCTAATATCTCCTTATGTGGCTCGGTGTCAAATTTTGTTTTATAACACTCCTGTGAACCGCCTTGGGACATTTTACTACGTTAAATGCACTATATAAATACAAGTTGTTGTTGTTGATAGATTAAGTGATGGGCAAAACTGTGGCAGATGGATTTCAACGCAGGCAAGTGTGAGGTCATCCATTTTGGACCAAAAAATGAAAGATCGAGTATTATTTCAATGGCGAAAAGCTAGGAACAGTGGCGGTCCAAAGAGATTGAGGGGTCCGTGTACACAGATCACTGAAATACAACAGCCAGGCACAAAAAATAATCAAAAAAGCTAATGGAATGTTAGCCTTTATAACTAGAGGGCTAGAATATCAAGTTTTGCTCCAGCTATACAGAGCCCCGGTTAGACCACATCTGGGGCACTGTGTGCAGTTCTGGGCATCACACCTTACACAGGTTTACATCGGATATACGGCACAGAAACAGGCCATTCGGCCCAACCAGTCCATGCCGGTGTTTATGCTCCACTCGAGCCTCCTCCCGTCTTTCCTCATCTAAATCTATCAGCGTAACCCTCTATTCCCTTCTCCCTCATATGCTTGTCTAGCCTCCTCTTAAATGCATCCATACTATTCGCTTCAACCACTCCCTGTGGGAGCGAGTTCCACATTCTCACCACTCTCTGGGTAGACATTTCTCCTGAATTCCCGATTGGATTTCTTGGTGATTATCTTATATTGATGGCCTCTAGTTATGCTCTTCCCCACAAGTGGAAACACTCTGTATCCACTCTATCAAAACCTTTCATAATTTTAAAGACCTCTATTAGGTCACCCCAGAGACCCAGCCTGTTGATCCTTTCCTGATAGGTATACTCTTGCATTTCTGGTATCATCCTTGTAAATCTTCTCTACACCCTCTCCTTATTATATCCTTTTTATAATATGGCGACCAGAACTGTACGCAGTATCCCAAGTGTGGTCTAACCAAGGTTCGATTCAAGTTTAGCATAACTTCTCTACTTTTCAATTCTATCCCTCTAGAAATAAACCCTAGTGCTTGGTTTGCTTTTTTTAATGGCCTTGCTAACCTGCATCGCAACTTACAGTGATTTGTGTATTTGTACTTCCAGATCCCTTTGCTCCTCTACCCCATTTAGATTTGTATTTTCAAAGTAATATGTAACCTCCCCCCACCCCTCCGATTTTTCTTACCAAAGTGTAATACGTCATATTTATGTGTGTTTCTTGTAGATCCCTCCCCCGTCTTACTAGTTTAAAGCTTTTGCCACCTCCCTATTTACCCTTTCCGCTAGGACACGGGTCCCACCCCGGTTCAGGTGGCGCCTGTCCCATCAGTGCAGCTCCTTCTTGTCCCAGTACTGATGCCAGTGTCCCATGAAAAGGAACACACCTTTCCCACACCAGCCCATTAGTCACGTGTTAATTCTCCTGCGGCCCAGGAGCGAGGTCGAGGTCCAGGAGTGGCGCGGAGTGGACCAGCAGCAGGGTCGGGAGGACCACACTGCAGCCTATGAAACCCAGGCAGAGAGGACCTGCCGGAAGGAGGGAGGAGGAGGACAGTAGGAGTATGTTTGTGTGCGTGTGTGCTAGGCCGATGTAGCAGAGCCTGCTCTCCAATCGTCTTGGATCCCCTTGCCATTGGACCAAGACCTTGCTCTGTCAATCCCGTGTGGTAGCTGGTGTGCAACGGCCACTCCACGTTAAAAGAATTCACGCACAGGCATCTTCCACCCTTTAAAATGAGGTTCGGGACCTGGAATGTCAGGACCCTCATGGACAACCCCAACAGTGACAGACCGGAACGCCGTACTGCTATCGTTGCCCGGGAGCTCAGATGTTTCGACATTGACATCGCCGCCCTAAGCGAGACCCGGCGGGCAGGGGAAGGCCAGCTCAAGGAGCAAGGCGGTGGTTACACCTTCTTCTGGAAAGGCAAACCTGAAGAAGAACGCCGCCTCCATGGGGTAGGCTTCGCCATAAAAAATGAGCTAGTTGAACGTCTCAGAGACTCCCCTTGTGGAATAAACGAACGCCTCATGACTCTACGGCTCACCCTAGCCCGGAACCAGTGTGCTACAGTCATCAGTGCGTACGCCCCAACACTGGTCATCGCAAGACTCCTCTTCAATCGCCTTCTCCCAGTGGCTGAAGAGCTCCTCCCAGAGTCGCAATGCGGATTCCGCCCACTAAGGGACACAATGGACATGATCTTCACCGCACGTCAACTACAAGAGAAATGCAGGGAACAACACCAACCGCTGTACATGGCCTTCTTTGACCTCAGAAAGGCCTTCGACACCGTCAACCGTGAGGGATTATGGAGTGTCCTCCTCAAATTCGGCTGCCCTCAAAAGTTTGTCACCATCCTCCGCCTGCTTCACGACGACATGCAAGCCGTGATCCTGACCAACGGATCCACCACAAACCCAATTCATGTATGGACCGGGGTCAAGCAAGGCTGTGTCATCGCACCAACGCTCTTCTCGATCTTCCTGGCTGCAATGCTCCATCTCACCCTCAGTAAGCTCCCCGCTGGAATGGAGCTAATTTACAGAACAAAAGGGAAACTGTTCAACCTCCGTCGCCTCCAGCCCAGATCCAAGGTCATCCCATCCTCTGTCGTCGAATTACAGTATGCAGACGACGCTTGCGTCTGCGCTCACTCTGAGGCCGAACTCCAAACCATCGTCAACACCTTCACCAAACGTACGAGAGCATGGGCCTTACACTAAACATCCGTAAGACAAAGGTCCTCTACCAACCTGCCCCCGCCACAGTACTGCTCCCCGATTATCAAAATCCATGACGAGGCCTTGGACAACGTGGACCACTTTCCATACCTCGGGAGCCTACTGTCAACAAGGGCAGACATCGATGACAAAATCCAACACTGCCTTCAGTGTGCCAGTGCAGCCTTCGGTCGCCTGAGGAAGAGAGTGTTTGAAGACCAGGACCTCAAACCCAGCACCAAGCTCATGGTCTACAGAGCAGCAGTGATACCCGCCCTCCTTTATGCTTCAGAGACATGGACCATGTACAACAGGCGCCTCAAAGCACTGGAGAGGTACCGCCAACGCTGCCTCCGCAAGATCCTGCAAATCCATTGGCAGGATAGGCACACCAACGTCAGTGTTCTCGCTCAGGCCAACATCCCCAGCATCGAAGCTTTGACCACGCTCGATCGGCTCCGATGGATGGGCCACATCGTCCGCATGCCCGATACGAGACTCCCAAAACAAGCGCTACTCGGAGCTCCGACACGGCAAGCGAGCCCCAGGTGGGCAGAGGAAATGCTTCAAGGACACCCTCAAAGCCTCCTTGAAAAAGTGCAACATCCCCACCGACACCTGGGAATCCCTGGCCCAAGACCGCTCAAAGTGGAGGAGAAGCATCCAGGAAGGCGGCGAACACCTCGATTCTCTTCGCCGGGAGCAAGCGGAAGCCAAGCGCAAGCAGCGCAAGGAGCGCACGTCAACCCAAGCACCCCACCCACCCGCCCCTTCAACCACCGTCTGCCCCACCTGTGACAGAGACTGTAGGTCCTGCATTGGACTCATCAGTCACCTGTGAACTCATTTTTAGTGTGGAAGCAAGTCGTCCTCGGTTCCGAGGGACTGCCTAAGAAGAGAAGAATTCTCCTGATCTGACTGTTCCTATGCCAGTTTGCACCTGGCTCGGGCAATAATCCAGAGATTATTTTTCCTACCTCCTATGTTAAGCTGACTGGTCTAGAATTCCCTGGACATGTTCTCTCCCCCTTCTTAAATATCGGTATTACGTTAGCTATCCGCCAGTCCTCTGGCACTTCACCTTTTTCGAACGAATTATTAAATATGCGTAGTGCTATCTCTTCCCTAGATTCTTTTAAAATGCATGGATATAATCCGTCTGGACCAGGAGTTTTATCCTCTTTAAGTTTGATTAATATTTCTCCTCTTTTTATTTTAAATGCAATTATCTCATTTCTAATCTCATCATCCAATGTCATGTCCACCTGTTCTGTTTAGAAAGGATATATTGGCCTTGGAAGAAGTGCAGATTCACCACAATGTTACCAGGGGCTCCCAGGGTTAGATTATGAGGAGGGATCACATAAACTAGGCTTGTATTCCCTGGAATATAGAAGGTTGAGGGGTGGTTTGATTGATTGATTGTTTTAAGGCACAATTTGATTGTTTTTAGGATTTTGAAAGGAATTGATAAGGTAGATAGAGAAACTTTTTCCGCTGGTGGGGGAGTCGAGGACAAGGGGTCATAACCTTAAAATCAGAGCCAGGCCGTTCAGGAGAGAAGTTGGGAAACACTTCTTCACGCAAAGGGTGGTAGAAGTGTGGAACTCTCTCCCACAAAAAGCTGTAGATGCTGGGGCTCAATTAATCATTTTAAACCTGTGATCGATGGATTTTTGCTAGACAAGGGTATAAAAGGATATGGAGCCAAGGCGGGTGGATGGAGTTAAGATACAGATCAGCCATGATCTGATTGAATGGCTGAACAGGCTCAAGGGGCTGAATGGCCTCCTCCTGTTCCTATGTTCCAAACGGACGGTGTTGCACGGGGAACGGGTGGGTGGTTAACGGGGGCGTTGGGCGAGGGTGGAATTAGCCCTTTCTATACTCACAGCTGGAGCTGCTTAAACAGGGAAGCCTTTTGATGTTCACTTCACTCAATTATTTTTTGGTCGATGTTCTCACTCGGCCGGAAGCTCTGACTCTCGCTGAGATACGGCTCTACGGGCCCTCACCCAAGTGGCCATTCTTCCCGTGTGAGCCGAGATGATGATGGTCAGCAGCCTATTTGACCGGGATGCGGAGATGCTGGTGTTGGACTGGGGTGGACAAAAGTGAGAAGTTGCACAACACCAGGTTATAGTCCAACAGCTTTATTTGAAATCACAAGCTTTCGGAGCGGCTGCTCCTTCGTCAGGTGAAGTGACGAAGGAGCAGCGCTCCGAAAGCTTGTGATTTCAAATAAAGCTGTTGGACTATAACCTGGTGTTGTGCAACTTCTCATATTTGACCGGGGGGAGCAGCACAGTTGAGCCTGATTCTGTCCTGACTCGATGTCCCACCCCCAGCTCGCACTTTCTGGGCAGTGATCAAGAGCAGGGACTCTCCCCGCCCCCGGCCTGTCATCAGCTTACAGCGCTGGCCGGGTCTGAAACTCATTCATCAAGAGAATACCTGATGTTGCAGCAGAGCTACACAGCGCACCCCTCCGATAACCGTGCTGTGAGATCAATATAACCAGCTCTTCCCCACTGATACAGACTGACTTGTTGCTGGCTCAGTGTGAGTGCCCACTGTACATGGTGCTGCTCTTGTACCTGCCGTGAAACGCGATGAGATCAATCTCCCGTGTATTGAGAGATGGGAGCAGGTGAGAGACACTGGGCAGCATCCTAAATGATTCAGCACTTTATCCCTTCCCCCCTTCCCGGCATTATTCGTGCCCTGGGTGACCTTGCCTCCTCATGTGATGCAGTGGGAGCTGTGATGAGCCACTTAAGAGACCAGAATGTAATTTAAGCAGCTGCTAAACTCTGTATGCAACCCTCCCCCAGCCAGCGGCGTCCCGCCAGCCTCCCGCTCAGTGTGTATCAACCCTTCACAGCATTAACACAGAAACATCACCTCCCAGACACAGACTCCCCCCACCCACCGAGTCACTGTGTGAAATCGGTCAACTCTTCCGAGGATACCCCCCCTGTCTGTAGGGTGTGTGTGTGGGTGGGGGGGGGGGGGGGGGGGGGGAGTGTGTGTGTGTTGGGGGGGGTGTATGTTTGGGTTTGTGGGGGCGTGTAGTTTGAAATGGATCAAATCACTTCCAGTTTGAAGAAAAAATCTTTTTTTGACATTGTGTTTTTAATGTTTTTCATTAACTATCCCCTCGATCGGTGACCTCACACTTTCTGTTCATCAGGGTCACTGGACAGTGATCAGGAGCAGGAACCCTGGCTGATTTCCCCCTCTCTCTAACCCAGGGGACACTGGACAGTGATCAGGAGCAGGAACCCTGGCTGAGTTCCCCTCTCTCTAACCCAGGGGTCACTGGACAGTGATCAGGAGCAGGAACCCTGGCTGATTCCCCTCTCTCTAACCCAGGGGTCACTGGGCAGTGATCAGGAGCAGGAACCCTGGCTGATTTCCCCTCTCTCTAACCCAGGGGTCAGTGGACAGTGATCAGGAGCAGGAACCCTGGCTGATTTCCCCTCTCTCTAACCCAGGGGTCACTGGACAGTGATCAGGAGCAGGAACCCTGGCTGATTTCCCCCTCTCTCTAAACCAGGGGTCACTGGACAGTGATCAGGAGCAGGAACCCTGGTTGATTTCCCCTCTCTCTAAACCAGGGGTCACTGGACAGTGATCAGGAGCAGGAACCCTGGCTGATTTCCTCTCTCTCCAGGCCCCTAATCTCTCGCTCCAGGCCTACATGTAAAGGAGATAAAGGAGCCCTGCCTAGATTAGTTCTTTATGTGTGGGTGCCTCTGTGAATACAGATAGAGGTGGGAGGACAAGCTGTGAAGGCTGCTTTAAAAAAAAAGCTTACAGGCTCCTTGACTTTATAAATAGAGGTATGGAGTAGAAAGAGAGAAAAGAAAGACAGACTTACATTTATATAGCGCCTTTCACCACCTTGGGATGTCTCAAAGCGCTTTACAGCCAATGAAGTACTTTTTGAAGTGTAGTCACTGTTGTAATGTAGGAAACACGGCAGCCAATTTGTGCACAGCAAGCTCCCACAAACAGCAATGTGATAATGACCAGATAATCTGTTTTAGTGATGTTGGTTGAGGGATAAATATTGGCCAGGACACCGGGGATAACTCCCCTGCTTTTCTTCAAAATAGTGCCACAGGATCTTTTACGTCCACCTGAGAGAGCAGACGGGGCCTCAGTTTAACGTCTCATCTGAAAGACGGCACCTCCGACAGTGCAGCGCTCCCTCAGCACTGCACTGAGAGTGTCGGCTTAGATTTTTGTGCTCAAGACTCTGGAGTGGGACTTGAACCCACAACCTTCTGACTCAGAGGTGAGAGTGCTGCCCACTGAGCCACACTGTACAAAAGCAAGGATGTTATGCTAAACCTCTATCAAACACTGGTTAGGCCTCAGCTGGAGTATTGTGTTCAATTCTGGCCTCCGCACTTTCGGAAGGATGTCAAGGCCTTGGAGACGGTGCAGAGGAGATTTACTAGAATGGTTCCAGGGCTGAGGGACTTCAATTATGTGGAGAGACTGGAGAAGCTGAGATTGTTCTCCTTAGAGCAGAGAAGGTTAAGAGGAGATTTGATAGAGGTGTTCAAAATCATGAGGGGTTTTGATAGAATAAATAAGGAGAAACTGTTTCCAGTGGCAGGAGGGTCGGTAACCAGAGGACACAGATTGAAGATAATTGGCAAAGGAACCAGAGGGGAGATGAGGAAACATTTTTTTATGCAGCGAGTTGTTGTGATCTGGAATGCGCTGCCTGAAAGGGCGGTGGAAGCAGATTCAGTAGTAACTTTCACAAGGGAATTGAAGGGGAAAAATTTGCCAGGCTATGGGGAAAGAGCAGGGGAGTGGGACTAATTGGAGAGCTCTTTCAAAGAGCCGGCACAGGCACGATGGGCCGAATGGCCTCCTTCTGTGCTGTATCATTCTATGATTCTATGTTCCTATCCTGTTTGTGTCGTTGTTTGACCCTCTATCGTGTTGTTGCAGTATATGGGCTGTATCGAAGTGGTAAAATCGATGAGATCCCTTGACTTCAACACAAGAACACAGGTCACAAGGTAAGACAATGTCCTCCATTGCTGGCAGTATCTGCTCCTTATAAACCTTGCACAGGATGGGACGACACCTGGGGCTAAACCTGCTCACAGTCGTTGGCCTGTTCCTCGACTAAAGAAGCTTAGAACCAAACTGGTAGACATGTAAATATAATTAATATTCAAATTTCACCCTCGTAGAGATGGTGCTTGTCAAAGATATTGTCTGCTTATTTAATTGTTTTTTTTCACTTGGGGAATCAGTCTCCTGATCATCCCCAGCAAATATCGACACATTCCAACACCCCCTCGAAACATGACATAGACACTGAGAGGGTGTGGAGTCATTGGGCTGGATTTTGTCTTGGGGTCGGTTTGCCCCCCCCCCCCCCCCCCCCCCCCCCCCCCCCCCCCCCCCGACTCCAGATTAATGTGGATGAATGATGCAATTTTCACTTAATTGGGCAATTGAGTTCCAGCATGTGGGAACCCATGAACCAATTAGTGGTTTCAGTCTGAAAGTCGCCTCTGATGATGTCATCATTGCAGGTCAGAGACTGACTGCCTGGTCTCAGAGACTGACTGGCTTTTGGTGTGAGAGGACCTGGATGCAAAATGAGCAGCAGCTCTGAGGAGGAGAGAGAGAGAGAGAGAGAGGGAGAGAGGGAGAGAGGGGGGAGAGGGAGAGAGGGGGAGAGGGGGAGAGGGAGAGAGGGAGAGAGGGAGAGAGGGAGAAGGAGAGGAGAGGAGAGGAGAGAAGAGAGAAGAGAGAAGAGAGAGGAGAGAGGAGAGAAGAGAGAAGAGAGAGGAGAGAGGAGAGAGGAGAGGAGAGAGAGAGAGAGGAGAGAGAGAGAGAGGAGAGGAGAGGAGAGGAGAGGAGAGGAGAGGAGAGGGGAGAGGGGAGAGAGAGAGAGAGAATTTTTTTTCCATCCAGGTCCTCTCACAGCAAAGGCCAGGCATTCAATGCAGCAGCATCAGAGGCGACTTTCACACCTAATACTACTACTACCTTCATCACATCTCCGTTGTAATAGTGGACCTGCAGCTGATAGTCAGCTATCCACTTGTGCTCCCGCCAGGTTTCACTGGCGTGTTTCACATCAGGCGTACTTCATGTCGGAAAAGGGTTAAACTAGCTAAAACGTTTCAAAATGGCATTACAGAGCCAATTTAGGGATAGTTAAGAGCGTTAATGGCCTCTCGCGCCTCTTGGAGTCGGGAACCCCGCGACCCATTTTGTCAAAATTGCGTGGAGGCGTGTTGGAGTCGGGATGGGGTCGGGACCCCCGAATCTGCAACTTTAACCCCCCACACGCCTCCAAACCCGACTCAACGGGTCATTGAAAATCCACCCCATTCTCTCTTTCTCTTCTCACTACCCTCTCTCTTCTCCCTCCTGTTCCACCTCCCTTTCTGTCTTTCCTGATTTCTCTCTCCTTCTGTCTCATCAATAAGTAGTTTATGGTGAGTGAATGGTGTGTGAAGTGACTTCACACCGTGGTTTGCAGAGCAGGCAGGCCGCGCTGTGCTGACAGCCAGTATTTACTGGTTCATCTGCTCCTCCGCAGTGCTGTGCACAGCAATCAGTGCGGTGACGGGAGTGGGGGTAGAAATAGCAGCACCGATCGATAGGGCAAAGTGAGAGCTGACTGCAGCTCTAATCTATTATTGATGAAGCTCCTTAAAGAGCCAGACTTGTTCTTATATAACCGAGAATGTCCGGGCTGGAAACAAAACACAGACCAACCCGCGAATGATAAATAACATTCTGAAGATCTGAATTCGGAGCAGAGGTCAGAATTATTTATTGGGAAGAGAATAGTGAAAGGTGTAATCCAACAGACTTTCACTATGCTCACTGATAGAGCAGTGTAATCTTGGTTAACAATTCATTCTGACTGCCGAGTAACTCCCTCCCCTCCTGAAGGTGCTGACTCTCACTGGGGTACAGGCCCCTCCTCTCCTGAAGGTGCTGACTCTCACTGGGGTACAGGCCCCTCCTCTCCTGAAGGTGCTGACTCTCACTGGGGTACAGGCCCCTCCCCTCCTGAAGGTGCTGACTCTCACTGGGGTACAGGCCCCTCCTCTCCTGATGGTGCTGACTCTCACTGGGGTACGGGTCCCCTCCTCTCCTGAAGGCGCTGGCTCTCACTGGGGTACGGGTCCCCTCCTCTCCTGAAGGTGCTGACTCTCACTGGGGTACGGGTCCCCTCCTCTCCTGAAGGTGCTGACTCTCACTGGGGTACGGGTCCCCTCCTCTCCTGAAGGTGCTGACTCTCACTGGGGTACGGGTCCCCTCCTCTCCTGAAGGTGCTGACTCTCTCTGGGGTACGGGTCCCCTCCTCTCCTGAAGGTGCTGACTCTCACTGGGTATAAGTCCCCATCTCTCCTGAAGGTGCTGACTCTCTCTGGGGTACGGGTCCCCTCCTCTCCTGAAGGCGCTGATTCTCACTGGGGTACGGGTCCCCTCCTCTCCTGAAGGCGCTGATTCTCACTGGGGTACGGGTCCCCTCCTCTCCTGAAGGCGCTGATTCTCACTGGGGTACGGGTCCCCTCCTCTCCTGAAGGTGCTGACTCTCTCTGGGGTACGGGTCCCCTCCTCTCCTGAAGGTGCTGACACTCACTGGGGTACGGGTCCCCTCCTCTCCTGAAGGCGCTGACTCTCACTGGGGTACGGGTCCCCTCCTCTCCTGAAGGTGCTGACACTCACTGGGGTACGGGTCCCCTCCTCTCCTGAAGGTGCTGACACTCACTGGGGTACGGGTCCCCTCCTCTCCTGAAGGTGCTGACACTCACTGGGGTACGGGTCCCCTCCTCTCCTGAAGGTGCTGACTCTCACTGGGGTACGGGTCCCCTCCTCTCCTGAAGGTGCTGACTCTCACTGGGGTACGGGTCCCCTCCTCTCCTGAAGGTGCTGACTCTCACTGGGGTACGGCTCCCCTCCTCTCCTGAAGGTGCTGACTCTCAGCGGGGTACGGGTCCCCTCCTCTCCTGAAGGTGCTGACTCTCACTGGGGTACGGGTCCCCTCCTCTCCTGAAGGTGCTGACTCTCACTGGGGTACGGGTCCCCTCCTCTCCTGAAGGTGCTGACTCTCACTGGGGTACGGGTCCCCTCCTCTCCTGAAGGTGCTGACTCTCACTGGGGTACGGGTCCCCTCCTCTCCTGAAGGTGCGGACTCTGGGGTCTGACTGCCTCACAGTACCTCACCCAAGTGACCCATTCTTCACCTCTGAGCCGAGACAGTGGGTGATCGCAGGCTATGCTACCCTGAGGGTATCACAGCCCAATCCCGTCCTCGCTCAGTATCCACACAGTCACATTTTTCAGGACTGCTCATGGGGTCTTGACCTGGCCGATGTTTCTCCTCTGAAACCTAGGGCTCTGAGGCCAACTCTAGTGTCCTTTCTGCTGGCTCGAGTGAGATGAGTTAACTCGGCACACTCCAGGGGTACAGCTTGCCGCCTTCCGTTCTGTGTGGCTCAGCTACTCACTGGGTGAAGTGGTTGGGGTACAGCAGCGCAGTCAGACTAATAACCCAGAGAACGAGAGTTCAAACCCCACCAGGGCAGTTTGAGAATTTGAATTCACTTGTTTAAAATCCGGGAATGTAAAGCTGGGATCAGCGAAGCTGCCGGATTGTCGTAAAAACAAAGGAAAGGAATCGGATCCTCCCAGGATTAGAAATAATTCCCCTTGTCCTGCACGATTCAGGTGATCCTGAGTTTGCAGCCGTGCATCGTGCGCTTCGGTGGTCTGGGTGAGTGCGCGCTGGGATCGGGAGAGCGCAGGATCGACAGCGTGCCTCCCGCCGCGAGGCTCGGTAACTGGTAACCGGTCACCGTGCACGTTCTGCGGCAGTTTAACTAGTTTCACGGCCCTTGGTGCCTTTTATCCTCGGTTTTCACCTCCCTTCGCCCCAGGCCGCTGACTCCCGCTCGGGGACCATTCCTCACATGTGAGATTGTCAGATTCCAGAACAAGACAGAGGATTGTTCTCAAATAAAATATTCAACCGACAAAACAAATCCTGAGCTTTGCTTTAAAATGCAGTGAGAATAGTGGGGTCAGAGGTGAGAAATACCAACGAGTGAAACAAAAATTTAGATCAGACACGAGACTCAGTGTAAGCACTCTTGCCTCTGAGTCAGAAGGTCATGGGTTCGAGCCCTACTCCAGAGACTTGAGCACATAATCCAGGCTGACACTCCCAGTGTGGTACTGAGGGAGTGCTGCACTGTCGGGGGGGGGCAGTACTGAGGTAGCGCTGCACTGTCGGAGGGGCAGTACTGAGGGAGCGCTGCACTGTCGGAGGGGCAGTACTGAGGGAGCGCCGCACTGTCGGAGGGGCAGTACTGAGGGAGCGCTGCACTGTCGGAGGGGCAGTACTGAGGGAGCGCTGCACTGTCGGAGGGGCAGTACTGAGGTAGCGCTGCACTGTCGGAGGGGCCGTACTGAGGGAGCGCCGCACTGTCGGAGGGGCCGTACTGAGGGAGTGCTGCACTGTCGGAGGGGCAGTACTGAGGGAGCTCTGCACTGTCAGAGGGGCAGTACTGAGGGAGTGCCGCACTGTCGGAGGGGCAGTACTGAGGGAGTGCTGCACTGTCGGGGGGGCAGTACTGAGGGAGTGCCACACTATCGGAGGGTCAGTACTTAGAGAGCGCAGCACTGTCGGAAGTGCTGTATATCGGATGAGAAATTAAACCAAGGCCCTGTCTGCCCCCTCAGGTGGATGTGGAAGATTACACGGCCACTATTCGAAGAAGAGCAGGGGAGTTCGCCCCTGTGTCCTGGGAAATATTCATCCCTTAACTAACATCACTGAAACAGATTATCTGCTCATTTATCTCATTGCTGTTTTTGGGATCTTGCTTTGCGCACATGGGCTGCCGCGTTTCTTACATTGCAACGGTGACCACACTTCAAAAACATTTAATTGGCTGTGAAGTGCTTTGGGATTTCCTCAGGTCATGAAAGGTGTTAGGGGCAATCACACTGGAGCTCCGTGCCTGGGCTCAATCACACTGGAGCTCCGTGCCTGGGCTCAATCACACTGGAGCTCCGTGCCTGGGCTCAATCACACTGGAGCTCTGTGCCTGGGCTCAATCACACTGGAGCTCAGTGTCTGGGCTCAATCACACTGGGGCTCAATCACACTGGGGCTCTGTGCCTGGGCTCAATCACACTGGAGCTCCGTGCCTGGGCTCAATCACACTGGAGCTCTGTGCCTGGGCTCAGTCACCCTGGAGCTCAGTGTCTGGGCTCAATCACACTGGGGCTCAATCACACTGGGGCTCAATCATACTGGGGCTCAATCACACTGGAGCTCAATCACACTGGAGCTCAATCACACTGGAGCTCAATCACACTGGGGCTCCGTGCCTGGGCTCAGTCACCCTGGAGCTCCGTGCCTGGGCTCAATCACCCTGGGGCTCAGTGCCTGGGCTCCGTGCCTGGGCTCAATCACACTGGGGCTCAGTGCCTGGGCTCAGTCACCCTGGAGCTCCGTGCCTGGACTCAGTGCCTGGGCTCCGTGCCTGGGCTCAATCACCCTGGGGCTCCGTGCCTGGGCTCAATCACCCTGGGGCTCAGTGCCTGGGCTCCGTGCCTGGGCTCAATCACACTGGGGCTCCGTGCCTGGGCTACAGAGGGGAAATTCGCCCGGCTGGTTCTGTTATTCTGAGCTGAATCTTCTAACCCGAATTATTTTTCCCCTGTAGGGAAGCCATTAATCGGCTGCATGAAGCGGTGCCTGGAGTGAAAGGAGATTGGAAAAAGAAGGTACAAAACTACACAGCGAGCGAGCAGGCAATCGTGTCTGATTCACTTTACTCCGGGTGGTCGGGAGGGCTGGCCTTTTTCGCTTCAGTACATTGACGAGGTGAAGAGGGGATCTGATACCTGCTGGGGGTCCCGGGATTGGTGCTCACACTCCGCGCGATGTCCTCCTGTTTATTTTACCCGGTGACCAGTACTCCCATTGGATGCTGGAGATCCACGATTCCCATTGCTACAAGCGAGGGGGTCTGACTCTCACTGGGGTACGGGTTCCACAGGCACTGACTCTCACTGGGGTACGGGTTCCACAGGCACTGACTCTCACTGGGGTACGGGTTCCACACACACTGACTCTCACTGGGGTACGGGTTCCACACACACTGACTCTCACTGGGGTACGGGTTCCACAGACACTGACTCTCACTGGGGTACGGGTTCCACAGACACTGACTCTCACTGGGGTACGGGTTCCACACACACTGACTCTCACTGGGGTACGGGTTCCACACACACTGACTCTCACTGGGGTACAGGTCCCACAGGCACTGACTCTCACTGGGGTACGGGTTCCACAGACACTGACTCTCACTGGGGTACAGGTTCCACAGACACTGACTCTCACTGGGGTACGGGTTCCACACACACTGACTCTCACTGGGGTACGGGTTCCACACACACTGACTCTCACTGGGGTACGGGTTCCACACACACTGACTCTCACTGGGGTACGGGTTCCACACACACTGACTCTCACTGGGGTACAGGTCCCACAGGCACTGACTCTCACTGGGGTACGGGTTCCACAGACACTGACTCTCACTGGGGTACGGGTTCCACAGACACTGACTCTCACTGGGGTACGGGTTCCACACACACTGACTCTCACTGGGGTACGGGTTCCACACACACTGACTCTCACTGGGGTACGGGTTCCACAGACACTGACTCTCACTGGGGTACGGGTTCCACACACACTGACTCTCACTGGGGTACAGTTCCACAGACACTGACTCTCACTGGGGTACGGGTTCCACACACACTGACTCTCACTGGGGTACGGGTTCCACAGACATTGAGTGCACGCTGTCTGGCAACCAGCTAGTTATCCTGGGTAGCCGCTAGTTATCACCCGACTGTTGGGACTGAGATATTTATTTCCTCGTGTCTTTTAGCCTTCGAATCAATACCTGCAGTCTGTCCTCGGGAGGAGCAACCTGAGATTTGCTGGGATGAGCATCACTGTCAACATCTCCATCGAAGGGTTAAACCTGGCACTGCCCACCACCAGGCAGGTAAAGAGGCACCGAGGGGGAGGGGCGGGGGCGGATCGAGGGAGATGCGAGGGCGGGGGGCGGGACGATGGAGGTGCGAGGGCGGGAGCGGGACGAGGGAGGTGCGGGGGCGGCAGGGCGTGGGCAGGGGAGGTGCGAGGGTGGGGGCGGGACGAGGGAGGTGCGGGGGCGGGACGAGGGAGGGGCGGTGCGAGGGGGAGGTGCGGGGGCGGGACGAGGGAGGGGGCGGGTTGAGGGGGATGCGAGGGCGGCGGCGGGGCAAGGGAGGTGCGGGGGCGGGGCGAGGGGGGGCGGGGTGAGGGAGGTGCGGGGGTGGGGCGAGGGGGGGGGCGGGGTGAGGGAGGTGCGGAGGCGGGGCGAGGGAGGTGCGGGGGCGGGGCGAGGGGGGGGGCGGGTTGAGGGAGATGCGAGGGCGGGGGCGGGGCAAGGGAGGTGCGGGGGCGGGGCGAGGGGGGGGCGGGGTGAGGGAGGTGCGGGGGGGGGCGGGGTGAGGGAGGTGCGGGGGCGGGGCGAGGGAGGTGCGGGGGGCGGGGCGAGGCGGGTTGAGGGAGATGCGAGGGCGGGGGCGGGGCAAGGGAGGTGCGCGGCGGGGCGGGACGTGGGCAGGGGAGGTGTGAGGGTGGGGGCGGGGGGGAGGTGCGGGGGCGAGGGAGGGGGAGGGGCGGGGCGATGGCGGGGGAGGTGCGGGGTTGAGGGAGGGGGAGGTGTGGGAGCGGGGCAAAGGAGGGGGAGGGGAGGGGGAGGTGCGGGTGCAGGGAGGTGGGGAAGGAGGGGGCGAAGGAGGGGGCAGGGAGCAAGGGCGTGGGAGGGGTGTGAGGCAAGGGGTGCGGGGAGATGAAGAGGGGGCAATGAGGAAGGGGGCAGGTAATGGGTGGAAGGAGGGGAGGGGGGAGTGGGGGATGAGGGAGTGCAGACTGAATCTGTCCATAAATATAAACAGGAAATGCTGGTAACATTCAGCCGGGTCAGTCAGTATCCGTGGAGCGATCAGAGGGGCTAATGTTTCAGGTGGAGACACTTCGTCAGAACTGGATAAAATTACAGACGAGCTGCATTAAAAAAGGGAAAAAAGAGAAGACGGAGACACTCACACTCACACTATCACACACTGACACACTCACACACTCACACACTGACACACACACTCACTCACTCACTATTCACACACTCACTATTCACTCACTCACTATTCACACACTCACTCACTATTCACACACTCACTCACTATTCACACACTCACTATTCACACATTCACTCACTATTCACACACTCACTCACTATTCACACACTCACTCACTATTCACTCACTCACTATTCACACATTCACTCACTATTCACACACACTCAGTCACTATTCACTCACTCACTATTAACACACTCACATAAGCAGACAGGCACAGAGAGACAAAGGGGCTCCTGCACACGCAGACATAAGGGCAGGAATAGAATGAATTACAGTCTCGGTCTGAATTGAACCTGAGTTTCAGCTTCCCAGAGAGAACAACTCCAATCCCTGAACATTGTTGCACAGTATGAAGGAGCCTTGCTTTGCGCTGGGTGTGTGTGGGAGTGAGGGGTCGGGGAAGCCAGTGTCCGTGTGTTGATATGTTTGTTCTTCCCGTAGGACTGAGAGTTTCAGGCTGTCTGTTCAGTGAAATGTTTTGTGTGTTTCAATCACAGGTCATCGCGAACCATCACATGCAGTCCATCTCCTTCGCATCAGGTGGGGACACGGTAAGGAGCCCCTCGACCTGACACCGTCTGTCTGCACCTGCGCCTGCCACTTTCCCCCCATAGCTGCTCATCATTACAGAGCCCTCCGTTTAAATCGACCCATTCTATTAGTCAAACCCCACTCTGGGGTGCGGAGTAACCGAGCTCAGTCACTGGACGTTGGGGGTCCATGTGTCGGGGGCCCGTGTGTCGGGGGCCCGTGTGTCGGGGGCCCGTGTGTCGGGGGTCCGTGTGTCGGGGGGGTCCGTGTGTCGGGGGGGTCCGTGTGTCGGGGGGTCCGTGTGTCGGGGTGTCGGGGTGTCGGTGTGTCGGGGTGTCCCGTGTGTCGGGGGGGTCCGTGTGTCGGGGGGTCCGTGTGTCGGGGTCCGTGTGTCGGGGTGTCCCGTGTGTCGGGGGGGTCCGTGTGTCGGGGGTCCGTGTGTCGGGGGCCCGTGTGTCGGGGTCCGTGTGTCGGGGGGTCCGTGTGTCGGGGGGTCCGTGTGTCGGGGGGTCCCGTGTGTCGGGGGTCCGTGTGTCGGGGGTCCGTGTGTCGGGGGGTCCGTGTGTCGGGGGTTCCCGTGTGTCGGGGGTCCGTGTGTCGGGGGTCCGTGTGTCGGGGGTCCGTGTGTCGGGGGGTCCGTGTGTCGGGGGGGTCCGTGTGTCGGGGGGTCCCGTGTGTCGGGGGTCCGTGTGTCGGGGGGGTCCGTGTGTCGGGGGGGTCCGTGTGTCGGGGGGTCCGTGTGTCGGGGGGTCCGTGTGTCGGGGGGTCCGTGTGTCGGGGGGTCCGTGTGTCGGGGGGGTCCGTGTGTCGGGGGGCCGTGTGTCGGGGGGTCCGTGTGTCGGGGGCCCGTGTGTCGGGGGTCCGTGTGTCGGGGGGTCCGTGTGTCGGGGGTCTGTGTCAGGGTCTGTGGCTCTGGTCTCTGATTTTCTTCCCTCTGTAGACAGAGTCTGATGCCTGTGCTCAGTGATCCCCCTCCACCCGCGACCTTGCACACACGGCTATTCCTCCTGTCGGAGGCAGTGAGTGGCGGCAGGTCAGTTGGTCATGGGGGGGCATTGCAGCTGAGCCGGACCCAGCCTTGATCTGACGCCCGCGTGTTCACTCTCGCTGGATTGAGATCAGCAGCAGCAACACTGGTTGATCTGCAGCCCAGGAGGATTCCTGAATTCCTGCCACACCGGGTGAGATCAGTGAACTCTGCGCTGGCCAGGGGAGGAGTCGGAATGGACTGGGCACCCCGATCTCACGAACCCCAGATTACAGAACCACCCCTATTCTGCAAACATTGGTCCGGGAATACTTACCGTGTTGGCATGAAATTCCTCAGGCTGCTAATTTAATGGAGGTGTTAACCCAGTGACCCGTTAACCCAGTGACCCATTAACCCATTGACCCGTTAACCCGTTAACCCGTTGACCTGTTGACCCGTTGACCCGTTAACCTGTAATTTTAAGCGGGTTTGTTCCTTCGTCAAAATACCAGAGGAAGGAATTTCACCAAAATGTGAGAGTCACTGAATTCCCTCGACTCACAGCCTCAGTTCTGAACCGCGACACATTTACCAAACTCTTGCAGCATGAAATGCCCAATCTGGTTGGATGTCCCTCCCAAATTTTGAGTGTCGCTAGAAACCAGTTGCTAATTGGATCTCTTCCCGTGCAGGATACCACGGATTACGTTGCCTATGTAGCAAAGGATCCCGTAAACCAGAGAGGTGAGTGTTTACAACAACAACCACCTGCATTTATACAGCGCCTTTCGCGTAGTAAAACGTCCCAACGCGCTTCACAGGAGCGATTATCAACAAAATGTGACACCGAGCCACATGAGGAGATATTGGGACAGGTGACCAGAAGCTTGGTCAAAGAGTTCGGTTTTAAGGAGCATCTTAAAGGAGGAGAGCGAGGCGGAGAGGTTTAGGGAGGGGATTCCAGAGCTCGGGGCCCCAGGCAGCTGAAGGCACGGCCGCCAATGGTGGAGCGATGGAAATCAGGGAATACGCAAGAGGCCAGAATTGGAGGAGCGCAGAGATCTAGGGAGGGTTGTAGGGCTGGAGGAGGTTACAGAGATAGGGAGGGAGCGAGGCGGGTCTGGAAGAGTTGGATAAGGACATGAGGACCCGGTCAGAGAATCGGGCAAGTTATGGGCCCAGAGACGGAGGAGGCAGCCAGGAGACACGATGGGGAAGCGCCACAGCGACTTCGGCAGTGCGAGGCCTTCGACTGCAGCCCGACAGCTCCGTTTCGAATCTAGATATTGATATAAGTTTGCCGAAAATCATATGTCAGGAAGTGGGAAATGAAGAGCACGCCACGAGCAGGAGATTTAATAAATGACACTGCGATTGTGTGTTATTGGGGATGTTTAGCTGGACAGTGTGACGCACACAGACTAACAGAGCCTTGTGTTAATGTCCTGCAGCCTGTCACATTCTGGAGTGCTGTGAGGGCTTAGCACAGACTGTCATCAGCACGATTGGACAGGCCTTCGAACTGAGGTTCAAACAGTATCTCCACAGCCCGCCGAAGCTGGTCGCCCCGCTCGACAGGTAAGGTCACTCTAAGCCTGTGTGATTCTGTCCCGAGCAGTGAAGCCAAACAAATGAATCCAATCGTTATACTTACAGCTGCTAGTTTTGTCCCCAGTTGCTGTATTTCTCTCCTGAAGGTGCTGATTCTCTCTGGAGTATGGATCCCTTCCTCTCCTGAAGGTGCTGACTCTCTCTGGGGTACGGGTCCCTTCCTCCCCTGACGGTGCTGACTCTCACTGGGGTACGGGGCCCCTCCTCTCCTGGTGCTGACTCTCACTGGGGTACGGGGCCCCTCCTCTCCTGGTGCTGACTCTCACTGGGGTACGGGGCCCCTCCTCTCCTGAAGGTGCTGACTCTCACTGGGGTACGGGTCCCCTCCTCTCCTGAAGGTGCTGACTCTCACTGGGGTACGAGTCCCCTCCTCTCCTGAAGGTGCTGACTTTCACTGGGGTACGAGTCCCCTCCTCTCCTGTAGGCGCTGACTCTCACTGGGGTACGGGTCCCCTCCTCCCCTGAAGGTGCTGACTCTCACTGGGGTACGGGTCCCCTCCTCCCCTGGTGCTAACTCTCACTGGGGTATGTGTCCCCTCCTCTCCTGAAGGCGCTGACTCTCACTGGGGTATGGGTCCCCTCCTCTCCTGATGGTGCTGACTCTCACTGGGGTACGGGTCCCCTCCTCCCCTGGTGCTAACTCTCACTGGGGTATGGGTCCCCTCCTCTCCTGAAGGTGCCGACTCTCACTGGGGTACGGGTCCCCTCCTCTCCTGAAGGTGCTAACTCTCACTGGGGTATAGGTCCCCTCCTCTCCTGAAGGCGCTGACTCTCACTGGGGTACGGGTCCCCTCCTCTCCTGAAGGTGCTGACTCTCACTGGGGTATGGGTCCCCTCCTCTCCTGAAGGTGCCGACTCTCACTGGGGTACGGGTCCCCTCCTCTCCTGAAGGCGCTGACTCTCACTGGGGTACGGGTCCCCTCCTCTCCTGAAGGTGCTGACTCTCACTGGGGTACAGGTTCCATCTGGTTGGTAATAAATCACATCAACTAAAGCTGTATGATCGGGATTGGTCATATTGCAATGAGAAAGACGATTTTGAGCAGTGATATTTATCGTACTCCGCGAGGGGAACGGCCTCCCGTTCACCCCCACCTTCTTTGATCCACGTCTCTTGACCTCTGTCCATGACCGGCCGGCCTGGGAGGTGTTGACTGAGATGGTTCGGGTCTGTTTCCTCTGCTTTTCTCGTTCTCCAACAAAGGAAGGCAGGGGATCGCTATTAGGAGGCAGAGTTGCTGAGCTCCCATATGGCAAGTGCACATGGAATTAAGAGGCTGTCGTCTTTCTCTCTGCATTTGAGGCATTGACTGGCTCCAGTTAGTCACAGCTCAAAGCAACACACTTGAAATAAGGAGCTCACCGTGTGGGGGAATCACAAGCACAGACCCCCGTCCCATCACCGTGCAGGGGAATCACAGACACAGACCCCCGTCCCATCACCGTGCGGGGGAATCACAGACACAGACCCCCGTCCCATCACCGTGCGGGGGAATCACAGACACAGACCCCCGTCCCATCACCGTGCGGGGGAATCACAGACACAGACCCCCGTCCCATCACCGTGCAGGGGAATCACAGACACAGACCCGCGTCTCATCACCGTGCGGGGGAATCGCAGACACAGACCCCCGTCCCATCACCATGCGGGGGAATCACAGACACAGACCCGCGTCCCATCACCGTGCGGGGGAATCACAGACACAGACCCCCGTCCCATCACCATGCGGGGGAATCACAGACATAGACCCCCGTCCCATCACCGTGCGGGGGAATCACAGACACAGACCCCTGTCCCGTCACCGTGCGGGGGAATCACAGACACAGACCCCCGTCCCATCACCGTGCGGGGGAATCACAGACACAGACCCGCGTCCCGTCACCGTGCGGGGAAATCACAGACACAGACCCGCGTCCCGTCACCGTGCGGGGGAATCACAGACACAGACCCCCGTCCCCCATATAGATTGGGCTAACCAAATTAGTAAAAATACTGTGGAGGAGGAATTCCTAGAATGTTTACGAGATGGTTTTCTGGAACAATATGTCGAGGAACCAACCAGAGATCAGGCCATCTTAGACTGGGTATTATGTAACGAGAAAGGATTAATTAGCAATCTTGTTGTACGAGGCCCCTTGGGTCAGAGTGATCATAATATGATAGAATTCTTCATTAGGATGGAGAGTGAAGTAGTTGAATCAGAGACTAGGGTCCTGAATTTAAATAAAGGAAACTACGATGGTATGAGGCGCGAATTGGGTAGGATTGATTGGGGAATGTCACTCAAGGGGTTGACGGTGGATAGGCAATGGCAAACATTCAAAGACTGCATGGATGAACTACAAAATTTGTACATCCCAATGTGGAAGAATAAAACAAAAAGGGTGACTCAACCGTGGCTAACAAGGGAAATTAGGGATAGCATAAGATCCAAGGAGAGGGCATATAAATTGGCCAGAAAAAGCGGTAGCCCTGAGGATTGGGAGCAGTTTAGGATTCAACAAAGGAGGACAAAGGGATTAATTAAGAAGGGGAAAATAGAATATGAAAGTAAGCTTGCTGGGAACATAAAAACTGACTGTAAGAGCTTTTATAGATATGTGAAGAGAAAAAGATTAGTGAAGTCAAGTGTAGGTCCCTTGCAGTCAGAAGCGGGGGAAGTTATAATGTGGAACAAAGAAATGGCAGCCCAATTAAATGCATATTTTGGTTCTGTCTTCACAAAGGAGGACACAAATAAGCTCCCAGAGATGTTGGAGAACATACGGTCTGATGAAAGGGAGGAACTGAAAGAAATCAGTATTTGCAGGGAAATGGTGTTAGGGAAATTGACGGTATTGAAGGCCGATAAATCCCCAGGGCCTGATAATCTACATCCTAGGGTACTTAAGGAAGTGGCCCTAGAAATAGTAGATGCATTGCTGATCATCTTCCAACATTCGATGGAATCTGGAACTGTACCCATGGATTGGAGGGTAGCTAATGTTACCCCACTATTCAAAAAGGGTGGTAGAGAGAAAGCGGGGAATTACAGACCGGTAAGCCTGACATCGGTAGTGGGGAAAATGCTAGAGTCCATTATAAAGGATGTAATAGCTGAGCATTTGAAAAACAGTGACAGGATCGGACAAAGTCAGCATGGATTTACAAAAGGTAAATCGTGCTTGACTAATCTACTGGAATTTTTTGAGGATCTAACTGGGAAAATAGATAAGGGAGAACCAGTAGATGTGGTGTATTTGGACTTTCAAAAGGCTTTCGATAAGGTCCCGCATAAGAGATTAGCGGGTAAAGTTAAGGCACATGGGATTGGGGGCAAGGTATTGACTTGGATAGAGAACTGGTTGGCGAACAGAAAGCAGAGAGTAGGAATTAATGGGTCTTTTTCCGAGTGGCAAGCAGTGACTAGTGGGGTACTGCAGGGATCGGTCCTTGGACCCCAGCTATTCACAATATACATTAATGATCTAGATAAGGGAATTAAATGTAATATCTCCAAGTTTGCAGATGACACAAAGCTGGGTGGGAGTGTGTGTTGCGAGGAGGATACCGAGAAACTCCAGGATAATCTGGACAGGTTGGGTGAGTGGGCAGAAGCGTGGCAGATGCAATATAACGTGGATAAGTGCGAGGTTATCCACTTTGGTGTCAAAAACAGAAAGGCAGACTATTATCTGAATGGCAATAGATTGGGAGAAGGGGAAGTGCAACGAGACCTGGGTGTCCTTGTGCATCAGTCGCTGAAAGTAAGCATGCAGGTGCAGCAGGCGGTGAAGAAGGCAAATGGTATGTTGGCCTTCATAGCGAAAGGGTTTGAGTATAGGAACAGGGATGTCCTGCTGCAGTTGTACAGGGCCTTGGTGAGACCACACCTTGAGTACTGTGTGCAATTTTGGTCGCCTTATCTGAGGAAGGATGTTCTTGCCATGGAAGGAGTTCAGCGAAGATTCACAAGGCTGATACCTGGGATGGCAGGAATGACATATGAGGAGAGATTGGGTCGATTGGGCTTATACTCACTGGAGTATAGAAGAATGAGAGGGGATCTCATCGAAACATATAAAATTCTGACAGGTCTGGACAAACTAGATGCAGGAAGAATGTTCCCGATGGTCGGAGAGTCCAGAACCAGGGGTCATAATCTACGGATAACGGGTAAACCATTTAGGACAGAAATGAGGAAGAATTTCTTCACCCAGAGAGTGGTGAACCTGTGGAATTCTCTACCACAGAAGGTAGTTGAGGCGAAGTCATTAAATATATTCAAGGATGAGTTAGATATATTTCTTAAAGCTAAAGGTATCAAGGGATATGGGGAGAAGGCAGGTACAGGGTACTGAGTTTAGATGATCAGCCATGATCTCATCGAATGGCGGAGCAGGCTCGAGGGGCCGAATGGCCTACTCCTGCTCCTATCTTCTATGTATGTTTCTATGTATCACCGTGTGGGGGGAATCACAGATACAGACCCCTGTCCCATCACCGTGTGGTGCAGTACTCCTGAGAATATTCTGTGAAGAAAGCACTGGCTGGGATTGAGCCTAATCTCGGAGTTCAGTCACTGTCGTGTACGAGGATATTGGAAACTGATGCCATATAAATGTCGGATGAATATTTCGTGCCTGAGCTGATAGTTGTTTCTTGCCTGGGTTGATTGTAGGATGACCAGCAGTGAGGAGTCTGCCTGGGGTGAAGAGGAAGAGACGTCAGAGCACAATTATTACAACAGCATTCCAGGAAAGGAGCCTCCCCTGGGAGGTGTTGTGGACATCAGAAGCAGGCAGTGGCATGTCCAGACCCAGCCGCCCTGCCCCGCGGGCACCGTGCAGGTCAGTGACCTGTCCTGACCGTATAACTCACAGTTCTGCGTATAACAGGCTTCTAATCCCATACTGATGCAATTACCTCCATCGTTTCCTTGTTTTCTTCCCTGTTCTGAAGGCATTGATTCCATCGGAGGTTCCGTGAGCACTCGCTAGCCTCTGATACCCTGTCAATGGTGCCTAGACAGTCAGTCAGTGCCCAGTCCTTCCCCTCGCCCGCTCTCCACACGGGTGGAATTGTATCTTGTGGTAACAGGCCGGTTAACTTCGAGCAGTTCAGCCGAGGGATGTTTGTGACTAATTCAAATGAATTTTAAGCGTAAATTACGTTCAGCACAAGTTGAGTTTCCGCGATGTTTTGCGCTGGTTTAAAAAACATCGCCCCCAGAACTGGCCACGCCCCCAGATCGAATTAATCACCACGGCGAGTTTCCGCTAATTACACTCGTTTGCGGCCCTTCGAAGAGGCTCCAAAAATGAAGCTGTTTGTTTCGGGCGCAGGGATACTAATTGGCACGTTTAAAAACTTTTGAATATAATATATTTTAATTTACTAAGAAACTGACGTCTTTACATCAATATAACGAATAAATGGTTCTGTATAGTTTTTTAAAGTCATTTTCAGTGATTTAAAAATCGGGTTACTCGCAGGTGCTGGACTGCACGCTCTGATTAAGATGCTTATTTTTTGTGATAAACCTATCTTCAGCTGCATTAATCAAACTGCACCATTACCACTCTCAAATACATCAAGGAATATTTTTTTTAAAGTTCTTTTAAAAATCGTGTTCTAAAACTCAGCCCGACTGCGCGGGTTCAGGGCAGGTTTTATGTTTGGCGATACACAGATGAGTTTGTGCGGGAACTTGAGAGAAAAAAAAACACTTCTCAAAACGAGTGCAATTTGAGCCCGGATCACCGATCACACCCAAAACTGAAACTCTCCCCCAGTGCGGTCAGTTTCAGTAATAACCTGGTCCAGCGATATTGTGTTCAGTAATGTGGTCCAGCAATATTGGGGTAGATTTTTGTCTTTCTCTCTGGACAGTGTTGTGGTGGAGTGGAATGTCTGCCTATTCTAGAATCTGCCCGATTTCCGTTCCATTGTTTCCGGAGGGCGAGCTACACCTCCGATCAGTAATATTGTGTATTTGCGTATTCAGTAATCAATGGGTCGAGAAACATTGTGTTAGGAACATAGGAATTACTCGGCGATCCATCTAGTTTGCCTTCTACCATCCTGGTAGTCCCATGATAGTGCAGTTGTTCACTAATCACAGCGATCAATCTCTATCAATGAGTCCACAACAGACCCAGACATGAGGCGAGGAAAACCCCCAGAGCTGGAGAGCTTTGGGAACCAGAGGTCCAAAGTCCCCATTTCTGTTCAGTTACGGTGTGTCTCAGTAACGCAGTACAGCAAGCAATTAGGAAGGCAAATGGCATGTTGGCCTTTATTGCAAGGCGGGTTGGAGTATAAGAGTAAGGAAGTCTTGCTACAATTGTACAGGGCCTTGGTGAGACCACACCTGGAGTACTGTGCACAGTTCTGGTCTCCTTATCTAAGGAAGGATATACTTGTCTTGGAGGCGGTGCAACAAAGGTTCACTAGATTGATTCCTGGGATGAGAGGGCTGTCCTATGATGAGAGATTGTGTAGAATGGGCCTTCACTCTCTGGAGTTTAGAAGAATGAGAGGTGATCTCATTGAAACATATAAGATTCTGAGGGGGATTGACAGGGTAGATGCTGAGAGGCTGTTTCCCCGGTGGAGAGTCTAGAACTCTAGGGGGCATAGTCTCAGGATAAGGGGTCGGCCATTTAAGACTGAGATGAGGAGGAATTTCTTCACTCAGAGGGTTGTGAATTTTTGGAATTCTCTGCCCCAGAGGACTGTGGATGCTGAGTCTTTGAGTATATTCAAGGCTGAGATCGATAGATTTTTGGACTCTAGGAGAATCAAGGGATATGGAGATCGGGCGGGAAAGTGGAGTTGAGGTCGAAGTTCAGCCATGATCTTATTGAATGGCGGAGCAGGCTGAATGGCCTCTTATGTTCTTATGTAAACGCTTTCACTATAAACACTCTTCTCATTGCAGCTCAGTAATTTCTCACAGAGGGAGACCAGTCAGAATCCACAGCAGGACACGGGAAGTCACAGTGAGGATCCAAGACAATCCATGGCAGGTCAGAGACAATCCATTCTCACAACCCTTGGGAGCTGCCTGATTGGGACTCGCTGTCCGAGTGAAAGAGCCCAGACCCGAGTGACCATATCGCAAGGAACCTGCCTTCCTTTTGTTGCCGATTTCCCATTCTCCTCCCCTGAAGGCGCTGACTCTCTGACCTGCTCCACTACCTCATCCAAGCATCCACTCTCCCCGTGTTGAGCCCAGACTGTGTCGGCGGGATATTTAAACGTGGAGACCATCGCTGCCCACGCGGCACTCCCTCTGAGGGTCAGACACCCGCACATCCCAGCAGGGCTCCCTGGGTTGTGTCGAGTGGGGGAGCCCAGGGTGATTGTTTTCCCCTCTCACTACACCAGGGCTCTGAGGCCAATTGTCGAATCCCAACCTGCACCTCATCTGCTGCAGCAAAGTGGGAGCCGATCCTGGGATCGTGAGCTGTGAGGCTGAGAACCGCACTGGGTGGTGCATGTACGCCCTGAGCCAGCGACGGGTGCAGCAAGTAATTTTGAACAATGTCTGCAACATTCAATTTAATTCTATTCAGAATCGCACAACGCCCTCACACTTACACCAGTGTACATTGACCTCAGGGAGTTATACATCCTGTACATCAACCTCGGAGTTATACCGGTACACATCCTGTACATCAACCTCGGAGTTATACCGGTACACATCCTGTACATTAACCTCGGAGTTATACCAGTACACATCCTGTACATCAACCTCGGAGTTATACCGGTACACATCCTGTACATTAACCTCAGAATTATACCAGTACACATCCTGTACATCAACCTCGGAGTTATACCAGTACACATCCTGTACATCAACCTCGGAGTTATACTGGTACACATCCTGTACATCAACCTCAGGGAGTTATACCGGTACACATCCTGTACATCAACCTCGGAGTTATACCGGTACACATCCTGTACATCAACCTCAGGGAGTTATACCGGTACACATCCTGTACATCAACCTCGGAGTTATACCGGTACACATCCTGTACATCAACCTCAGGGAGTTATACCGGTACACATCCTGTACATCAACCTCAGGGAGTTATACCGGTACACATCCTGTACATCAACCTCAGGGAGTTATACCGGTACACATCCTGTACATCAACCTCAGAGTTATACCGGTACACATCCTGTACATCAACCTCAGGGAGTTATACCGGTACACATCCTGTACATCAACCTCAGGGAGTTATACCGGTACATATCCTGTACATCAACCTCAGGGAGTTATACCGGTACACATCCTGTACACCAACCTCGGAGTTATACCGGTACACATCCTGTACATTAACCTCGGAGTTATACCGGTACACATCCTGTACATCAACCTCAGGGAGTTATACCGGTACACATCCTGTACATCAACCTCGGAGTTATACCGGTACACATCCTGTACATCAACCTCAGGGAGTTATACCGGTACACATCCTGTACATCAACCTCAGGGAGTTATACCGGTACACATCCTGTACATCAACCTCAGGGAGTTATACCGGCAAACATCCTGTACATCAACCTCCACACCGTTATCCCCATGCGTACGGATAACAATTCTGGGGTTGTAAATTGCAGGTGTGTCGAGTGATGGCTACCTCCGCCCATATGGGAAAGCGCCGTGTGAAGAGCACATGTACGTTAATACCCAGTCCCTCGATCTCCGGGGATGGTCCAGCGGCGAAACGAGTGCAACACTCAACGGAGCGCATGGGGACATGACGGACAGTCCCGAGAAGGACGTGTTTGATATGAGTAAGTGTTTATACACGCGCTGCCCGGTACTGGAGCAAGGTAAAGGCAGCTGACTCGGCTCCTTTGACTGACAGTAACCACGACCAGAATCAGGGACTGAAGCCAGACACGGCAAGAAATGGTTGCTCAGACCACAGCTCTCGTTCCACCTCCTGTTTCAGAGATCCGGTTAATTATTTCTAATTTTATGCTCCTTCAAACCTCTACCCCAGCATTCCCTTGTGAATGCATGGCCGAGTCTCTATTTACTGATTCTCAGAATAATTATCCTCACTCCAGAGACTTGAACCCATAATCCAGGTCAGCACCCCCAGTGCAGTACTGAGGGAGTGCGGCACTGTAGGAGGGGCAGTACTGAGGGAGCGCTGCACTGTCGGAGGGGCAGTACTGAGTGAGCGCCGCACTGTCGGAGGGGCAGGACTGAGGGAGCGCCGCACTGTCGGAGGGGCAGTACTGAGGGAGCGCTGCACTGTCGGAGGGGCAGTACTGAGGGAGTGCTGCACTGTCGGAGGGGCAGTACTGAGTGAGCGCCGCACTGTCGGAGGGGCAGTACTGAGGGAGCGCTGCACTGTCGGAGGGGCAGTACTGAGGGAGCGCTGCACTGTCGGAGGGGCAGTACTGAGGGAGCGCAGCACTGTCGGAGGGGCAGTACTGAGTGAGCGCCGCACTGTCGGAGGGGCAGGACTGAGGGAGCGCTGCACTGTCGGAGGGGCAGGACTAAGGGAGTGCGGCACTGTCGGAGGGGCAGTACTGAGTGAGCGCCGCACTGTCGGAGGGGCAGGACTGAGGGAGCGCTGCACTGTCGGAGGGGCAGTACTCAGGGAGTGCGGCACTGTCGGAGGGGCAGTACTGAGGGAGCGCAGCACCTGTGGGAGGGTCAGTACTGAGGGAGCGCTGCACTGTCAGAGGGGCAGTACTGAGGGAGCGCTGCACTTTCGGAGGGTCAGTACTGAGGGAGCGCTGCACTATCGGAGGGGCAGCACTGAGAGAGCGCTACACTGTCAGAGGGTCAGTACCGAGGGAGCACTGCACTGTCGGAGGGACTGTAGAGAGGGTGTGCCCCTCCCTATCTCTGTAACCTCCTCCAGCCCTACAACCCTCCGAGATATCTGTGCTCCTCCAATTTTGGCCTTTGCACACCCCCGATTTCCATCGCTCCATCATTGGCGGCTGTGTCTTCAGCTACCTGGGCCCTAAGCTCTAATATAGCCTCCCTAATCCTTCTACCTCTCTCTCCTCATTTAAGACGCTCCTTAAAACCTACCTCCACCTGTCCTAATATCTCCTATGTCCCCCGTGTCAATTTTTATTTGATATTCACTCCTGTGAAGCTCCTCGGGAAGTTTTACTGCATTAAAAGTGCTGTATAAATGGGGGTTGTTGCTGTGTGAATGCCTCTGAGACTCCATGTGTGAGTGTAGCACAAACTGTCTCAGTGTCACTCACCAGGAGAGTGTGGAAAGCGGGAGAATCGCAGAAGTTTTGTGTGTGATCAATCTCAGCCTATCCTCACCCGCTTGTCATCTTTCTACTAAAGGGCCGTTCGAGGATGCCTTAAAACTGCACGATGCCAAATCCGGCAAGTGTAGAGGGCGAGGAACTGGGAGCCCACGGCCAAATCCCGGCACAGCCCGGGCCATGGAGGAGGAGCAGTTAAAGCTGGAATCCTGGTACCACGGGAAGATTAGTCGGAAAGTGGCGGAGAAGCTGGTGGTGCTGGATGGGGATTTCCTGGTGAGGGACAGCATCACAAACCCAGGGCAGTACGTCCTGACGGGAATGCACAGCGGACAGCCCAAGCACCTGCTGCTGGTGGACCCTGAAGGAGTGGTGAGCAAACACGGGGGCTGCTGGGAAAGGGGCAGGGGTGCTGCAATTAGCGCCCGCGGGTTAGGGAGGGGGGCAGATCAGCCAGGGTTCCTGCTCCCGATGGCTGTCCACTGACTGCTGCTGGAAGGTGCGAGGGGGCCAGGGTGATGCCACTGTGGTCGAATAGATTGCAGACACTCACTTCCGAGCTCACCCATAAAGAACATCTTCCCATTCAAGGTCTGTGTTTGTCTCCCTCTGTCTGTCTCTCTCTCTCTGTCCCTCTCCCTCTCTCTCTCTGTCTGTCCCTCTGTCTGTCTCTGTCCCTCTGTCTGTCTCTGTCCCTTTCTCTCTCTGTCCTTCTCTCTCTCTGTCCCTCTCTCTCTCTCTCTAACTCTGCCCCTTCCTTCCTTCCAGGTGCGGACAAAGGATCTGCTGTTTGAAAACATCACTCACCTGATCAATTACCACTTTGAGAGTGAAGTTCCTATTGTGGCGGCTGAGAGCGAAGTGTGTCTGAAACAGGTCATCAAGAGGAAGCACTAAGTGCAGCTGTAAGTGTCAGTGCTGCTACCTGTCTGTAGTCGAGCGCTGATCGAATAGAGCACGTGCTGTTGTGGACTGAGGGTTAGAGCGAGGCTGAGAATGAGGGCGAGGACCCAGGATGTCTCTTTTTCGAATTTTGCTAGAAATCGAATGATGAGGTTTCCGATGTGGCGTCGAGTCAAGGCTGGGGGACTCCCACACCCTGGATACAGGGCAAAGCCGTGCCGGAGAGCGTAAAGTATTGCACGCGGGGAGGATCAATAGACGCCATGTCCTCTGTGACTGGCGCATCAGAAAGGGAGGAATGGAAATGCACAAATCTCCCGCAGAGCGGGACAACAGAGAGGGGCAGAGTGCGATCAGCCGAGGGGAGCTGGGGGGGGCAACAACATGGCGTGGGACCTCCGAGAGGAACGGGAGGGTGGAGAACGAGGATTGAGGGGGACGGATGGGCAGAGGGCGGGATTTCACGGGTAAGAGAATGGGGCAGTGCCTGAGGGAGGGGAGCAGTTTACAGGGTGAGCGAGCACAGGGGGGGCCAGGCAGTCAGAGTCAGCAGGAGTTCGACGGGGAGGCAGAAGTTTCACTATTATCAGCAACAACAACAACCTGCATTGCTGCAGCGTCTTTAATGTCGTAAAACGTCCAGAGACGCTTCACAGGAGCCTCGGCGGCTGAAGGCACGGCCGCCAATGGTGGAACGATGGAAATCGGGGACGCTCAAGAGGCCAGAATTGGAGGAGCGCAGAGATCGCGGAGGGTTGTGGGGCCGGAGGAGATTACAGAGATAGAGAGGGGGCGAGGAGGGATTTGAACACGAGGATGCTATCAGTATTACTCATATCACTATTATTACTATCACTAGTAACACTATTCCTATTGCTAGTAAGCATTGCACATTTCTCCTGTTCACAGGTGACGGTCGATATAATCTTGAACATCATCCTGAATTCCGCAGCGATCCAGAGGCTTCGATCCGGAGTGGATGTCCTGGAATAGCACAGTTGCTTTGACTGTGGAATGCATTGGTGGTGTTTACAGAAGGGGTGGGATTCCTCCCTCACAATGACAGCTCCCTCTCCACTCCTGCTGCTTCACTGAGCATGTTGCTAACCGCAGTCAGAGAAATAACCGCACCCTCGGAAATCAAGAAACAGGAATCGACTGAACTTGAAACTAATTCTTAATATTGGTGAAGTGTGCAGGACAGCTCGTGATCAAATGACAAAAGATGGACAGTAAAAGGGAATCATGAACTGGTGTCTGGTACTGTACGGCCTGTGTGTGTCTCCCTGTCAGCTCCTGTACAGTACACAACAACAACAACAACTTGTATTTATATAGCGCCTTTAACGTAGTAAAACGTCCCAAAGCGCTTCACGGGCATTATAAGACAAAAAACAGCGGGCAAAAGGAAACGATTTTTCGTCTGGGACCGTACGGCCCCGTGTGTGTCTCTCATGTTTTTGTAAATATCTGTGCATTAAATTACATACAGAGTGAACCCACCACCTGTGGGGGGGCCGGGGAGCGAGGGGGGTGCCGGGGAGCGAGGGGGGACCGGGGAGCGAGAGCGAGGAGCGAGGGGGGGCCGGGGAGCGAGGGGGGGTGGGTTTCTGTGATGATTCTTCTTTCAATCTTTGAAATAAAAGTGATGTTTGGAACGTGTTTGTTTTACGTTAAAATCGTCGCCAGTCACCCCCCCGGTCACCCCCCCCGCCCCCCAGCTCCTGGTCACTGCCCCCGGTCACTGCATATCCTCCGGACACTCCCTGGAGTGCTGAGGTGGGGAATAAATCTCGCATTCAGCTGGAATCTTACGCAGGAAGAGGCTGCGATCGTGCCCATGACGATTTACTCATCACCCTCGGAGCCTCACACGTATGCCCCCCTCCTCTCCCGCAGGGTGCTGGTCACCCCGCCCCCCCCTCCCGCAGGGTGCTGGTCCTCCCCCCTTCTCTCCCGCAAGGTGCTGGTTCTCCCCCCCTCCTCTCCCACAGGGTGCTGGTCCCCCCCTCCTCTCCCGCAGGGTGCTGGTTACCCCCCCCCCCCCGCCCCTCTCGCAGGGTGTTGGTCCCCCCCCCCCTCCTCTCCTGCAGGGTGCTGGTTCCCCGCCCCCCCCCTCCTCTCCCGCAGGGTGCTGGTTCCCCCCCCCCCCCCCTTCTCTCCCGCAGGGTGCTGGTTCCCCCCCCCCTCCTCTCCCGCAGGGTGCTGGTTTCCCCCCCCCTTCTCTCCCGCAGGGTGCTGGTCCCCCCCCCTCCTCTCCACAGGGTGCTGGTACCCCCCCCCCCTCCTCTCCGCAGGGTGCTGGTCCCCCCCCCCCCTCCTCTCCCGCAGGGTGCTGGACCCCCCCCCTCCTCTCCCACAGGGTGCTGGTACCCCCCCCCCCTCCTCTCCCGCAGGGTGCTGGTCCCCCCCCCCCCTCCTCTCCCACAGGGTGCTGGGCTCTCCCGGGCACCTCTCCCAAGTGCCTGCTCTTCTCGTGTCAACCCAGATGTGAGAGTCGGCCAGAGGTTCTGGAATGTTCGGTTGGGGCCGGAGCTATGAGGCCATCAGTGTAATGGGGGTGGGGAATGGGGTGGAGGGTCCCTGAGACCCAGTGTAATATCGGACCCGTCTCACCGAGCGTTCCTTGCCCAAACTGGTGCAAGTGGGTCCAGGTTGGGGTCAGAAACTGAACCCCCAAAAATAGAAAGTGTTGTGGTGGTGGGGGGCGGGAGAATGCTTTTAATTCAAGAGACCCCCCCCCTCCGACACAGGGAGCAGGATCACCAGCATCGCCCTCCCCACCTCCCCCCCGAATGGACAGCCTCCCGCGCTGGACTGGTGTGTCTGGCAGTTTGGGAGCCAGTCCTGGCGTCCCTGCAGTGCCGGTCCGGGTCAGGGGTCGGTGGCAGAGGGTCCACAGCAGGCACCATCCAGGCTGCTAAGTGGCACACAAGTGCCAGGCAATGACTATCTCCAACAATCGAGAGTCTGACCACCGCCCCTTGACATTCAATGGCATTACCATCGCCGAATCCCCCCACCATCAACATCCTGGGGGGTCACCATTGACCAGAAACTTAACTGGACCAGCCACATAAATACTGTGGCAACAAGAGCAGGTCAGAGGCTGGGTATTCTGCAGCGAGTGTCTCACCTCCTGACTCCCCAAAGCCTTTCCACCATCTACAAGGCACAAGTCAGGAGTGTGATGGAATACTCTCCACTTGCCTGGATGAGTGCAACTCTAACAACACTCAAGAAGCTCGACACCATCCAGGACAAAGCAGCCCGCTTGATTGGCACCCCATCCACCACCTTAAACATTCACTCCCTCCACCACCGGCGCACCGTGGCTGCAGTGTGTACCATCTACAAGATACACTGCAGCAACTCGCCAAGGCTTCTTCGACAGCACCTCCCAAACCCGCGACCTCTTCCACCTAGAAGGACATGGGCAGCAGGCGCATGGGAACACCACCACCTCCAAGTCACACACCATCCTGACTTGGAAATATACCGCCCGTTCCGTCATCGTCGCTGGGTCAAAATCCTGGAACTCCCTCCCTAACAATACTGTGGGAGTACCTTCACCACACGGGCTGTAGCGGTTCAAGAAGGTGGCTTACCACCACCTTCTCGAGGGCAATTAGGGATGGGCAATAAATGCTGGCCTTGCCAGCGACGCCCACATCCCATGAATGAATTTTTTTTAAACTGCAGGGATCGGGTCTTCCACGGACACTCTGGGCCAAGATATTCTGTAATATTTGACTGTTACGGGTTCAAATAGACGTGATCCCGCTCCACTGATAGAACGAGGATGTGTCGGAGAGGACAGTGCCTGACCTAGCCACAATTAGCCAGTAGTGGCACTGCAGGGGCATTGGCCGGGTGGGGGAGGGGAGCAGCAGCTCGGGGGAAGACCTGGCAGGTGCTTGCAGTCCCGATGAAGTTTAGGCCTCGTACGGGGACGGCTGCTTTCAGGTGGCGAAGATCCCCGGCAGGCGTGCGTACACTGGGGGCTGAAGGACCATTTGGTGGTTGAAGCTATCCTGCCTCCATATCTGACACAAAAACTTGCATTTCTATAGCGCCTTTCACTACTTCAGGACGTCCCAAAGTGCTTTACAGCCAACTTTTGAAGTGTAGTCACTGTTGTAATGTAGGAAACGCGGCAGCCAATTTGCGCACAGCAAGCTCCCACAAACAGCAATGTGATAATGAGCAGAAAAGTTGATTGAGGGATAAAGAACACCGCTGCTCTTCTTTGAAATAGTGGCCATGGGAACTTTTACATCCACCTGAGAGAGCAGCTGGGGCATCACTTTAATGTCTCAAACGAACGATGGTGCCTCTGACAGTGCAGCGCTCCCTCAGTACTGCCCCTCCGACAGTGCAGCGCTCCCTCAGTACTGCCCCTCTGACAGTGCGGCACTCCCTCAGTACTGCCCCTCCGGCAGTGCGGCGCTCCCTCAGTACTGCCCCTCTGACAGTGCGGTGCTCCCTCAGTACTGTCCCTCCGACAGTGCAACACTCCCTCAGTACAGTCCCTCCGGCAGTGCAGCGCTCCCTCAGTACTGCCCCTCCGACAGTGCGGCGCTCCCTGAGTGCTGCCCCTCTGACAGTGCGGCGCTCCCTCAGTACTGCCCCTCCAACAGTGCGGCGCTCCCTCAGTACTGCCCCTCCGACAGTGCGGCGCTCCCTCAGTACTGCCGCTCCGACAGTGCGGCGCTCCCTCAGTACTGCCGCTCCGACAGTGCGGCGCTCCCTCAGTACTGCCCCTCCGACAGTGCAGCGCTCCCTCAGTACTGCACTGGAGTGTCAGCCTGGATTTTGTGCTCAAGTCTCTGGAGTGGGGCTCGAACCCACAACCTGAGAGTGGATTCAGAAGGGAGAGAAGCAAAGCTGGTAATGGAAGGCAGAAAATTAGTAAGCGAGTTTGGAAGGCAGAGGAAACAAGGGCTGGGAAATAGACAACAAGGGAGTTTGGCAGTGCTAAATGGGATATACTTCATCGCAAGGAGTCTAGGGAATAAAGCAGATGAGCTGAGGGCACAGTTGGAGTATGATATTATAGCTGTTACTGAGACATGGCTGAAAGAAGGGCAGGAATGGCAGCTCAACATTCCTGGTTACAGGGTTTTCAGACGAGATAGAGAGGGGGATAAAAAAGGAGGGGTCGCAATATTGATTAAAGAATCAATTACAGTTGTGAGGAGGGAGGATATCTTAGAAGGATCATCAAATGAGGCCATATGGGTTGAACTGAAAAACAGTCAGAGGGAGATAGAAGAGCAAATATGTCGGCAACTTTGAGACGTGCAAAAATAGGGCAGTAATAGTAGGGGATTTCAACTTCCCTAATATTAACTGGGATAAAATTAATGTGAAAGGTATTGCGGGAGCAGAATTCTTAAAATACATTCAGGAGAACTTTTTTAGCCAGTACGTAGCAAGCCCAACAAGAGAGGGGGCGGTTCTGGACCTAGTTTTAAGGAATGAAGCTGGGCAGGTGGAAAGGGCATCAGTGGGAGAGCATATTGGTGGTAGTGATCATAATTCAGTTAGATTTAAGGTAGTTAGGGAAAGGACAAGGATAGACCAGGAATAAAAGTTCCCAATTGGGGAAAAGCTAATTTTACTAAGCTGAGATGTGATTTAGCCAAAGTGGACTGGAGACAGAAACTTGAAGGTAAATCAGTGTCAGAGCAGTGGGAGGCATTCAAGGAGGAGATAGTGAGGGTTCAGAGCAAGTATGTTCCCTTAAAGAGAAAGGGTGGGACTAACAAATCTAGAGCTCCCTGGATGTCAAGGGGCATACCGGGTAGGATAAAGAAAAAAAGGGAAGCTTATGACAGATACCGAGGACTCAATACTGCAGAAAGCTGAGAGGAGTATAGAAAGTGCAGGGGTGAAATTAAAAAGAAATTAGGAAAGCAAAGAGAGGGCATGAAAAAATATTGGCAAGTAAAATCAAGGAAAACCCAAAGATGTTTTAGAAATACATTAAGAGCAAGAGGATAACTAAAGTAAGAGTAGGGCCTATTAGGGACCATAAAGGTAACCTGTGAGTGGAGGCGGAAGACATGGGTATGGTTCTTAATGAACTTTGCGTCTGTTTTCACAAAAGAGAGGGACGATGCAGACATTGCAATCAGGGAGGAGTGTGACATCTTAGATGAAATAAACATAGTGAGAGAGGAAGTATTAAAGGGCTTAGCATCTTTGAAAGTGGATAAATCCCCAGGCCCGGATGAAATATATCCCAGATTGTTAAGAGAAGTAAGAGAGGAAATAGCAGAGGCTCTGACCATCATTTTCCAATCCTCTCTGGCTACAGGTGTGGTGCCAAAGGACTGGTGGACTGCTAACGTGGTACCGTTGTTTAAAAAGGGAGAAAGGGATAGACTGAGTAATTACAGGCCAGTCAGCCTAACCTCGGTGGTAGGAAAATTATTGGAAAAAATTCTGAGGGACAGGATAAATCTTCATTTAGAATGACACGGATTAATCAGGGACAGTCAGCATGGATTTGTTAAAGGAAGGTCATGTCTGACTAACTTGATTGAATTTTTTGAGGAGGTAATAAAGAGGGTCGATGAGGGTAGTGCGTTTGATGTAGTCTATATGGATTTTAGCAAGGCTTTTGATAAGGTCCCGCATGGCAGATTGGTCACGAAAGTAAAAGCCCATGGGATCCAGTGCAAAGTGGCAAGTTGGATCCAAAATTGGCTCAGAGGCAGGAAACAAAAGGTAATGGTCGAAGGATGTTTTTGTGTCTGGAAGGCTGTTTCCAGTGGGGTTCTGCAGGGCTCAGTTCTGGGTCCTCTGTTTTTTGTGGTATATATCAATGATTTGGACTTGAATGTAGGAAGTATGATTAAGAAGTTTGCAGATGATACAAAAATTGGCCGTGTGGTTGATAATGAAGAAGAAAGCTGCAGACTGCAGGAAGATATCTATGGACTGGTCAGATGGGCAGAACAGTGGCAGATGGAATTCAATCTGGAGAAGTGTGAGGTAATGCATTTGGGGAGGGCTAACAAGGCAAGGGAATACACAATAAATGGTAGGACACTGAGAAGTGCAGAAGATCAGAGGGACCTTGGAGTGCATATCCACAGATCCCTGAAGGTAGCAGGACAGGTAGATAAGGTGGATAAGAAGCCATATGGGATACTTGCCTTTATTAGCCGAGGCTTCAAATATAAGAGCAGGGAGGTTATGCTTGAACTGTATAAAACACTAGTTAGGCCGCAGCTAGAATACTGCGTGCAGTTCTGGTCACCACATTACAGGAAGGATGTGATTGCACGAGAGAGGGTGCAGAGGAGATTTACGAGGATGCTGCCTGGGCTGGGGAATTTTGGCTATGAGGAAAGATTGAATAGGCTGGGGTTGTTTTCTTTGGAACAGAGGAGGCTGAGGGGAGACCTAATTGAGGTGTATAAAATTATGAGGGGCCTAGATAGAGTGGATAGGAAGGACCTATTTCCCTTAGCAGAGAGGTCAATAACCAGGGGGCACAGATTTAAAGTAATTGGTAGAAGGATTAGAGGGGAGTTGAGGAGAAATTTTTTCACCCAGAGGATGGTGGGGGTCTGGAACTCACTGCCTGAAAGGGTGGTCGAGGCAGAAACCCTCATCACATTTAAAACGTACTTGGATATGCACTTGAAGTGCCGTAACCTACAAGGCTACCGAACAAGAGCTGGAAAGTGGGATTAGGCTGGATAGCCCTTTGTCGGCCCGCACGGACACGATGGGCCGAATGGCCTCTTTCCGTGCTGTAAATTTCTATGATTGTGACTCAGAGGCGAGGGTGCGAACACTGAGCCACTGGTGGTGAAGCTGCAGGAACAGCCTGATCCCATGGGGTGCCCAGCCCATCACAGCAACCCAGCCTTGTCCAAATCCCCAACTCCCTGGCCGCCCCAACTCTACCCTTCATAAATAATTGATTTGGAACCAAAAGCTAAAGGAGACTAAACAGGTTTGTGGTCACAGTTTTGAAATAAAACGCCCGAATCTTTCCTCCTTGAATGTTTCCCGCTGCAGCTTTGGTCCAAGGACCCCCAGAACCAATGTTGCGCGGGCAGGTTTCCGGGGGCGGGTTTGGAGGCGGTGCCGGGCGCTGCCCCGCACAAAGATGGCGGCGACGGCGGCTTCCGGTGAGTGCGCCCCGCTCTCCGGCCCGCCCGGCCTGTCGCTCGCTCTCCGGGAGGCGCTGCTCAAAGTGCTGGAGAACCGGCCCGAGGATCCCGTCTCCTTCCTGGGCGAATACTTCGAGAGCCTGGCGGCGGCCTCCGAGGGAGCGGCGGAGAAACCGGGCCCGAGGCTGCAGCAGGTGGGGGAGGTGGAGGGGCAATTATAAAGGAGCTCACCTGGTGAGGGGGGACACCTGGTGAGGGGACACACCTGGAGTACTGTGTACAGTTTTGGTCTCCTTACCTAAGGATTTTTTAAATGGTGAGAGATTGGGAAATGTTGGTGTTCAGAGGGACCTGGGTGTCTTTGTACATGAATCACTGAAAGTTAACATGCAGGTTCAGCAAGCAATTAGGAAAGCAAATGGTCTGTTGGCCTTTATTACAAGAGGATTTGAGTATAAGAATAAAGACGTCTTACTGCAATTATATAGGGCTCTGGTGAGATCACACCTGGAGTATTGTGTACAGTTTTGGTCTCCTTACCTAAGGAAGGATATACTTGCCATAGAGGGAGTGCAACAAAGGTTCACCAGACTGATTCCTGGGATGGGGGGATTGTCCTATGAGGAGAGATTGAGTAGACTAGGCCTATATTCTCTAGAGTTTAGAAGAATGAGAGGTGATTTCATTGAAACATACAAAATTCTTACAGTGCTTGACAGGGTAGATGCAGGGAGGATGTTTCCCCTGGCTGGGGAGTCTAGAACCAGGGGTCACAGTCTCAGAATAAGGGGTCGGCCATTTAGGACTGAGATGAGAAATTTCTTCACTCAGAGGGTGGTGAATCTTTGGAATTCTCTACCCCAGAGGGCTGTGGAAGCTCACTCGTTGAGTCTATTCAAGACAGAGATTGATAGATTTTTGAATATTAAGGGAATCAAGGGATATGGGGATAGTGTCCTGGCCAATATTTATCCCTCAATCAACATAACAAAATCAGATTATCTGGTCATTATCACATTGCTGTTTGTGGGAGCTTGCTGTGCGCAAATTGGCTGCCGCGTTTCCCACATTACAACAGTGACTACACTTCAAAAGTACTTCATTGCCTGTAAAGCGCTTTGAGATGTCTGGTGGTTGTGAAAGGCGCTATAGAAATGCAAGTCTTTCTTTCTTAGTGCAGGACAGTGCAGCTGAGGTCGAAGATCAGCCATGATCTTATTGAATGGCGGAGCAGGTTGGAAGGGCCACATGGCCGACTCCTGCTCCTATTTCTTATGTTTGTGGGGGGTGTTGGGGATCTGATGGGACAGTAACCAGGCTTTCTTTGGTCCTTCTGCAGGAGCAGGTTCCGGGAGCCCTGAAGCAGCTGCTGCTCTGTCACTACAGCCGACCGGCCTTCAGCAGGAACATGGCTTCAGCCTTCCAGATCCTCAGCTGCCCCGCCGGCAAGAGGAAGAAGCCTGGCCTCAAAGGTCGAGCCTACACTGAGCTGCTGAGACAGATCTGCGGAGCAGCCGACCTCCCGTCCTGCTCGCTGGTCCACAAACTGCAGTGCTGGGACCACGAGGCCGTTCCTTTCAGCGTCTTCAGGCATGGCGTGCTGACCTGCTTCGTCTACCTGGAGTTTGTGAAGGTTTCCAGGAGGCTGTTTGAGGCGGTGGCCGAGTCCGGCGAGGCCGATCGGCCGGTGTGCCAGGCTCTGCTCGAGGCTCTGAAAGATGCGGTGAGCGTCGGCAGCTCCTCTGGTGCCTCCGGGTACCTGGACGCTGGCTCCAAGCTGGGCCCTGACCAGCTCGCACGGGCAATGGAACAAGCGGTGAGGCTCCGGAAAAACCAATCCACCGCGTCGATGACACAGGAGGAGTTCATCCTGCTCACTGCTCCTCTCTTCATTCAGAAAGTGAAGTCCATCTGTTGACTGAATATATACAAGGAGACCATGACACCCTGACCCACATGCCGCTCCAGACCCGACCTGACTGGGTCGCTGCATGTTCACCCTTGGCCTGTGTTGCATGGTGCTGGCTCATTATTGTCTGGCTCGACTCAGCACATTGTCACGCTGTGTCCGTGCTGCTTGCTGCACTGAGGCGAACTCCACCTCTCCACCACCCTCTGTCCCCGTGCGGCGTCCCTGTCCCCCGGGCTCTGTTCTCAGCCTCTGTCCCCAGGCTGTGTCTCCCTCTCCCTCGGTCCCTCTCCCTCGGTCTCTGTCCTCGGGCTGTGTCTCCCTCTCCCTCGGTCCCTCTCCCCCAGTCTCTGACCTCGGGCTGTGTCTCGCTCTCCCTCGGTCCCTCTCCCTCGGTCTCTGTCCCTCGGTCTCTGTCCCCCAGTCTCTGACCCCAGGCTGTGTCTCGCTCTCCCTCGGTCTCTGTCCTCGGGCTGTGTCTCCCTCTCCCTCTCCCTCGGTCTCTGTCCTCGGGCTGTGTCTCCCTCTCCCTCGGTCTCTGACCTCGGGCTGTGTCTCCCTCTCCCTCGGTCCCTCTCCCTCGGTCTCTGACCTCGGGCTGTGTCTCCCTCTCCCTCGGTCCCTCTCCCCCAGTCTCTGACCCCGGGCTGTGTCTCGCTCTCCCTCGGTCTCTGTCCTCGGGCTGTGTCTCCCTCTCCCTCTCCCTCGGTCTCTGTCCTCGGGCTGTGTCTCCCTCTCCCTCGGTCCCTCTCCCTCGGTCTCTGACCTCGGGCTGTGTCTCCCTCTCCCTCGGTCCCTCTCCCTCGGTCTCTGACCTCGGGCTGTGTCTCCCTCTCCCTCGGTCCCTCTCCCCCAGTCTCTGACCTCGGGCTGTGTCTCGCTCTCCCTCGGTCTCTGTCCCTCGGTCTCTGTCCCCCAGTCTCTGACCCCAGGCTGTGTCTCGCTCTCCCTCGGTCTCTGTCCTCGGGCTGTGTCTCCCTCTCCCTTGGAACTCTCCCCCGGTCCCTCTCCCCCAGTCTCTGACCTCGGGCTGTGTCTCGCTCTCGCTCTCCCTCGGTCTCTGTCCCCCAGTCTCTGACCCCAGGCTGTGTCTCGCTCTCCCTCGGTCTCTGTCCCTCGGGCTCTGTCCTCGGGCTGTGTCTCCCTCTCCCTCTCCCTCGGTCTCTGTCCCTCGGGCTCTGTCCTCGGGCTGTGTCTCCCTCGGTTTCTGCCCCCCAGTCTCTGACCTCGGGCTGTGTCTCGCTCTCCCTCAGTCTCTGACCTCGGGCTGTGTCTCGCTCTCCCTCAGCCCCCTTCCCATCCCCTGGCCTGTTTTAACTTTGTTCACTTTTGCCAATGTGCTTTTTATACAGGGGTGGGGGAGGTGGAGAGTTTATTCAGGGTTCCTGCTCTGTCTGTGTTACTTGGTGTCTCTTCCCCACCAGCCGGGACGCCGGTCAGAGTCTCGGTGTTAATGCTCCACTCTCTCCCTACCCCTCAGACCCCGGCACCAGTTTAGACATTATTTCCCTTCTTGGCCCATGTGGCAGTTTCTCGTCCAAGTCTCCAATTTGACAGCTTATTATTCTGCAATCTCCCTGTTAATTCTTTTGGATGAGTTCCCCAGGCTCCTGCCCGAACCCGCACCTGAGTGGCCTGTCTTTCTGTGTGAGTGTAAGCAGCAAGAATCGGCAGCACATTCAACTGTGGGAATCCTCTACTAACACAAACTTCCTAACCCAGGGCACTGGATAGAGACCAGGAACTCTCCCTAACCCGGGGCACTGGATAGAGACCAGGAACTCTCCCTAACCCGGGGCACTGGATAGGGTCCAGGAGCAGGAACCCTGGCTGATTTTGATCTCTCCCCCCCCCCCCCCCCCTCCAAACTCAAGATGGTGCTGTTAGTGCTCCCTCACTGAGGTTTCACAGTGCAGTTTGGGGATTGAAACTGGATCTGTGCCACGCATATAACGAGCCATTGGTGCTCAGTGCACGCCTTGTTTGCTCGATAGGGGCTGTATTATTGAGGATTGTCGGATGCCTAGTTATAGCCTGTTTTGTATCGGTATTGGATGTAGGATTCTGTGCTTTGCAAAACTGTCATATTAAAGAAAAGTTGACCCCAGCCCAGTTACTGGTGTACTCCCAGTTCTTGTTATCATTCAGTTCCGTTTCCTCTCCCTTGTTTCCAGATCTATTCTTGCCCCTGTTTGTTGATTCTGGCTCAAGTATAAAGCCATTCCCACCACACTCCCAGATCCACCGCCTCTTGCTGGGTGTGGGATTCTCAAATGGCCTCCGGTACCTCATCCAAGGAGGAGTCCTTCGTGTGTAAACTTAGACAGTGAGTGCAGGCAGGACATTCGACCATGGGGGCATCGCACTTGAACCGCCTTCTTTCCTCACCCACATGCAGTGGTCCTTGGACACCCGTCGGAGCCGGAATCTGACTGATTTTGCATGAAAATCTTTTGTATGAAGCGGTGTTCTTGGTGAAATGCAGTGATGTTACGAGACTGTTTCAGTCTGGGTCACTGGAGGCGTGGCACCGTGTGTAAGTTATGTTACGGAGGTTGATGACCGGGAACCTGTGAGTGCCTTCATCACAGGGCACTAGTGGTGAGAGTTCTCACAATGGATCAGCTCGCAGTGCCAACCTGATACAGAGAAATCTTCTGTATCAAAACTAAGAACAGAGGAACAGGAGGAGGCCATCGGCCCCTCAAGCCTGTTCCGCCATTCAATGAGATCATGGCTGATCTGTGACCTAACTCCATATACCCGCCTTTGGCCCATATCCCTTAATACCTTTGGTCAACAAAAAGCTATCAATCTCCGATTTAAAATTAACAATTGACCCAGCATCAATTGCCGTTTGCGGAAGAGAGTTCCAAACTTCTACCACCCTTTGTGTGTAGAAGTGTTTCCTAACTCCACTTCTGAAAGGTCTGGCTCTAATTTTTAGACTATGCCCCCTAGTCCTCGAATCCCCAACCAGTGGAAATAGTTTCTCTCTATCTACCCTATCTGTTCCCCTTAATATCCTGAAAACTTCGATCAGATCACCCCTTAACCTTCTAAATTCCAGGGAATACAACCCTAGTTTGGGTAAAATCTCCTCGTAACTTAACCCTTGGAGTCCAGGTATCATTCTGGTAAACCTACGCTGCACTCCCTCCAGTTGAGTCAAAGAATTCAGGAACCTTTTCTTAATCCACAATAAAACGTTTTAACGCAGACATTTTATTTAGGATGTGTACCAAGGATGGGGGAGGTAAATAAGCTGGCACTTGGAGAGTTCTGAGGTTCCAGCACCGAGTGTCAGCTGCTGCTGTCAGTCTGATGCTTGCCATGCTGATCTGCAGAGGGAGCTCAGAATTGAAGATCTATTTTTTTATTTCAAAAATCCATATATATATTAAAATAAGATATACCGGGCTCCAGTGACTGGCATTGCTCGAGATTTACCCTTGAGGTTTGTCGAGTCTTTCTGAACATGTTGATAGAATTGCAGACCTTGGAATCAACTCTGACCCAACGCGGGATTGGCTTATTTCTGCCTCTCCATCACCTCATCAAACCAGCGTTTCACCCGATCCTTTCCTGCCCGCCTCACTGTTCTTCTGGGCCCATCGTCCCCACGGTGTCGGTGGCCCCTGGTGCGGTGCTGAGTCCTGGTGTCTGCTCTGCCCCTACCCACAGAAGTTGCAGGTGCTATTGGGCCTTCTCTGCCCAGCGTGACTTTTGCCATGTCAGTCCCAGCCTGCTGGAATTCCTGGAGAAGGAGCTGGCGGTTCTCCACACCGAGCACAGACTCTCCTCCCCAGGAGGCTCTGCGCCTCTGCGGCGGGGGTGCTGCCGGTACCGATTCCATCTCATGGTCTGGGGGTAATCGGAAATAGGAGTCGTATTCAGACTTGTCAAGGCTGCTTGCATCGTCGAAATCCACATCCAGGCCCAATGAAGCGAGAATCCTGTCTCCAGCCCACTCCCACATAGCCAAGAACATACCGGCAACAAACAACTTCCAGTCTGGGAAAAGCAGTGTTATCAGATCCCATAAAGCCATTCTATTCTTTCTCCACCCATCCAGCCAGGATCCTCTGGTCCATCACACCTCATTTAAAGACTAAACGTGAATGAGCTGAAATGAGCTGAACTTCAATGAGGCTCATTTGCTGCAGTCATAATGTTGGTATGATGTCGTACTGGATTAACTCACTGGAGGGGGAGGGCAGCACAAACTGACATTTTGATTAAAAACCTTGAAACAGATTTGGAAACGTGGGGAACAGAAAGTTCCGCAAACTCAGCAGAATTGAGAGCAGCAGCAGGAGGGCTCTGGCTCCGAAATCTCCCGACTGGGCTGGAATAGTTCGCTGTCCCCGAGATGGATTATACACAAAAGGCAGATTAAACAGGGAAGAGCAGGAAACTAACATAACCCCACGATTAGATTCCAGACTGTAACTCACTCCTGGGTATCTGTTATTCTATATATAAAACACATTTATTGTCTATATTTATTGGATTTACATTTGAAAAGGAAACATTTGCAGGGCTATGTGGAACAAGCAGGGAGTGGGATTATTTGGATCGCTCTTTCAGAGAGCCAGCACAGGTTGGATGGGCCGAGTGGTCTCCCAGTTGCTTCTCAGCGAGAGAAACTACAGCTCCCAGAAGCAAAATACTGCGGATGCTGGAAATCTGAAATAAAAACAGAAAATGCTGGAAATACTCAGCCGGTCATGCAGCATCTGTGGAGAGAGAAACAGAGTTAACGTTTCAGGTCGGAGACCCTTCGTCAGAACTGGAAAAGCTGGAGATGGAACAGGTTTTTAAGCAAGTGTAGGGGCAGGGGGAGGGGAGGAGAGGAAAGAACAAAAGGGAAGGTCTGTGATAGGATGGAAGGCAGGAGAGATTAAGAGACAAAAAGGGATGATGCTGCAAGGCAAACGGAGATGGTAATGGAACAAGTTAAGAAACAGAAGATGACTCTAGAAGTGTAAATGGCACTGGCAGAATGAAAGCCAGCTGCCATGTGAGGGGGGAAAAAAAGATAGGGGTAGAGGTTATGGTCTGAAATTGTTGAACTCTATGTTGAATCCAGAAGGCTGTAAAGTGCCTATTCGAAAGATGGTGCGCTGTTCCTCGAGCTTATGTTGAGCTTCATTGGAACAGTGTAAGAGGCCGAGGACAGAGAGATCAGAGTGGGAGTGGAGCGGAGAATTACAGGCGACTGGAAGCTCGGGGTCACCCTTACAGACGGAACAGAGGTGTTCCGCAAAGCGGTCACCCCAATGTAGAGGAGACTGCATCGTGAGCAGCGAACACAGTATACTAAATTGCAAGAAGTACAAGTAAATCGCTGTTTCACTTGGAAGGAGTGTTTGGGGACCTGGACAGTGGGAATGGAGGAGGTAAAAGGCCATGTGTTGCATCTCCTGCGCTTGCACGGGAAGGTGCCGGGCGAAGGGGCGGGGGTGATAGAGGAGTGGACCAGGGTGTCGCGGAGGGCGCGGTCCCTTCGGAATGCTGAAAGGGGAGGTGAGGGAAAGATGTGTTTGGTGGTGGGATCATGCTGGAGGTGGTGGAAATGGCGTAGGCTGGTGGGGTGAAAGGTGAGGACAAGGGGAACACTATCGTCGATCCGGGAGGGGAAGGGGTGCGAGCAGAAGTGCGGGAAATAGAACAGACACGGTCAAGGGCCGTGTCAACCACAGTAGAGGGGAATCCTCGGTTGAGGAAAAAGGAAGACATGTCAGAAGCACTAGTATGAAAGCATCGTCAGAGCAAATGCGACAGAGAAACTGGGAGAATGGAATAGAGTCCTTACAGGAAGAGGGGTGGGAGGAAGTGTAGTCCAGGTAGCTGTGGGAGTCAGTGGGCTTGTAGTGAATGTTTGTCAATAGCCTATCCCCAGAGATGGAGACAGAGAAGTCGAGGAAGGGAAGAGTCGGCAATGGACCATTCCCTCACCTTCACATAGTCCACCTCCGACTCTTCCCTTCCTCAACTTCACTGTCTCCAACACCCACTTCCCTTCGCTCGGCACCTTCCCGTGCAAGCGCAGGAGATGCAACACCTGCCCCTTTTACCTCCTCCCTTCCCACTGTCCAGGGCCCCAAACACTCCTTCCAGGCGAAACAGCGATTTACTTGTACTTCTTGCAATTTAGTACACTGTATTCGCTGCTCACGATGCGGTCTCCTCTACAATGGGGAGACCAAACGCATATGGGTGACTGCTTTGCGGAACACCTCCGTTCAGTCTGTAAGTGTGACCCCAAGCTTCCGGTCGCCTGTCACTTTAATTCTCTGCTCCACTCCCACTCAGACTGTACCCTCTTACACTGTTCCAATGAAGCTCAATGTAAGCTTGAGGAACAGCACCTCATCTTTCGATTAGGCACTTTACAGCCTTCTGGACTCAACATAGAGTTCAACAATTTCAGACCATAACCTCTACCCCTATCATTTTTTCTCTCTCTCACATAGCAGCTGTTGATGTTTCTGCCATTGCCATTTACACTTCATCGAGAGCCATCTTTTGTTTCTTAACTTGTCCCATTACCATCTTCTTTTGCCTTGCACCATCATCCCTTTTGTCTCTTAATCTCTCCTGCCTTCCATCCTATCACAGACCTTCCATTTTGTTCTTTCCCTAAAACCTGTTCCATCTCTAACTTTTTCCAGTTCTGACCAAAGATTCTTCTCTCCACAGATGCTGCCTGACCTGCTGAGTATTTCCAGCATTGTCTCTTTTTATTACAGCTCCCAGAATGCGGGACGCGCCCTTCCTCACGTGGATCGCTGATTGGTGGCCTGCGCGTCCGCCGCTCTCCCATTGGCCGGGGCACGGGCGGCCGTGTGATTGGTGGGTTTGCGCCACGCTCTGTGATTGGGCGCGCGGCGCTTCTGACTGGATACAGTTGTTGTTCCGCTCGCTGATTGGCTGGGCGCGGCGGGACTCGCTGATTGGACGCATTGTGATTTGCTACTTTGTGGCTGCGCGCCGATTGGCCGGCGCGGGTCACGGGGCCTGGCAGCTGCGCGCCGATTGGCCGACGCGGCTCCCGGGGCATTGTCCCCCCGGCGGCGGCTCAGCGCGGCTCCAGAGCGGGGCGGAAAGCGCTTGACCCGCGGCCCACAGCCACTCCACGTCGGGGCTCCCGGGCCTGACCTGCGGCCTGCAGCCACTCCACGTCGGGGCTCCCGGGCCTGACCCGCGGCCTCGCAGCGACCCTCCAGCGGGACCCGAGCGGCTCCCACACCGACCCCCCGACCCCGGACTCCGGCCCGTCTTCTCTCAGTGGCCGCGGCCTCTCCTCCCCCGGCGGCCCCGGCCCCGGCCGGCCATGGCCCAGCAGCAGGGCAGCAGCTCGCAGAAGGCGCTGATGTTGGAGCTGAAGAGCCTGCAGGAGGAGCCGGTCGAGGGTTTCCGCATCACCCTGGTGGACGAGTCCGACCTCTACAACTGGGAGGTGGCCATCTTCGGGCCGCCCAACACGCACTACGAGGGCGGCTACTTCAAGGTGAGGCCGGGGCTCGGGGCCTGGGCTTGGGGTCCCCGGGATTGTCCCCCGGCCTTGCGGCAGGCCCCGGGGCCACTTGGGGGGGTCCCCGGAGTCCGGTGACGGGGGGTCCGGGGGTTGGGGTTGACTCCGCGGCCCCCGCCCGCCCCGCAGTAACCCGCAGTGAGCCCGGGGGGGGATCCGCGGGCCCAGGGGTGAAGCTCGGTTCCGGGGGTGAGGCCGGTTATTGGGCGCTCGCGTGTCCGGGAGTTGCGGAGCTCGGTGGGAGACCGGCCGCTGGGTTTGGGGATGGCGGCGGGCGGGGCGCTCACTCCGGGGGAGGCCCGAGTCCGCCATCCGCCTGTTTTCTCCATTCGGACTGTTTTTAAATTTGTTCCAAATCTTTTCTCAGATTTTCCTGTAATCCGGACTCGCTCCACCATTGGCGGCCGTGCCTTCAGCTGCCTGGGCCCCGAGCTCTGGAATCCCCTCCCTGACCCTCCCTGCCTCTCTCTACTCCTGTGAGATGCTCCTTAAAACCTGCCTCTTTGACCAAGCTTTAGGTCGCCTGTCCGAATATCATTTTATGTGGTTCGGTGTCAAATTTGTTTGAAAATCGCTCCCGTGACGCTCCTCTGGACGTTTTACTACGTTAAAGGCGCTATATAAATGCAAGTTGTTCTTTCACCTGGTTGGGTGTCCAGTCTGGTCGCGTCCCATTGCCGGGGGTCCGACCTGCACCCCGGCCCCCCAAACATATCTGGGACTAGGACAGGAAATTGCATCATAAGCACTGTGGCAATGGGATTAGACTGAAGTGCAGGGGCAGGGGGACGAGGGGTGCCAGGGGGCCGAGGTGGAGGGTGCGGGGTGTGTCTGGATGCTGCGCTGTGGAGCAGACTCTGGGGGTAGGTTGGGGCTGTGGCAAGCTGCAGGCGGAGAATGCACACTGGGCCCCTGACACTGGCTTCCAGAGGCAGCTGGTGAGGGAATGGAAAACCAGCTGTCCGTGCGGTGCACAGACCACTTCGCTCCCAGTGGAATGAATCTTGATCTAACTTGCTCACGGTGAATGGTAGCATAGTGGTTATGTTACTGGACTAGTAATCCAGAGGCCAGGACTAATGATCCGGAGACGCGAGTTCAAATCCCACCGCGGCAGCTGAAGAATTTAAATTCAGTTAATTAAATAAATCTGGAATGAAAAGTTAGCATCAGTAATGGTAACCATGAAACTACCGGATTGTCGTAAAAACCCATCTGGTTCACTAATGTCCTTTAGGGAAGGAAATCTGCCATCCTTACCTGGCCAATGTGTGACTCCAGACCCACAGCAATGTGGTTGACTCTTAACTGCCCTCTGAAATGGCCTAGCAAGCCACTCAGTTGTAAAAAAAACCTCTACGAAAAACAATGAGTAAAACTGGACAGACCACCCGACATCAACCTCGGCACCAACTACGGACATGACAGCAGCACACCCAGCCCAGTCCACCCTGCAAAGTCCTCCTCACCAACATCTGGGGACTTGTGCCAAAATTGGGAGAGCTGTCCCACAGACCAGTCAAGCAACCGCCTGACGTCTGAAGTTCTGTGAGTATGACTATGTCCCACCGGCAGGACAGACCCACCAAGGGGTGGCAGCACAGTGGTACACAGACAGGAAGGAGTGGCCCTGGGAGTCCTCAACCTTGACTCAGGACCCCATGAAGTCTCATGGCTTCAGGCATGGGCAAGGAAACCTCCTGCTGATTACCACCTACCGCCCTCCCTCAGCTGATGAATCAGTATTCCTGTTGAACACCACTTGGAAGCAGCACTGAGAGTAGCAAGGGCACAGAATGTACTCTGAGTGGGGGACTTCAATGTCCATCACCAAGAGTGTCTCGGTAGCACCACTACTGACCGAGCTGGCCGAGACCTGAAGGACATAGCTGCCAGTCTGGGCCTGCGACAGGTGGTGAGAGAACCAACACGAGGGAAAAACCGACTTGACCTCGTCCTCACCAACCTACCTGTCACAGATGCAACTGTCCATGACAGTACTGGTAGCAGTGATCACCGCACAGTCCTTGTGGAGACGAAGTCCTGTCTTCACACTGAGGCCTCCTCCTGAGGTCTTCACCACCACAGAAGCCAGTCATCAGCCAATTCGATTCACTCCACGTGACATCAAGAAACGGCTGAGCGCACTGGATACAGCAAAGGCTATGGGCCCTGGCAACATCCCGGCTGTCGTGCTGAAGACTTGTGCTTCAGAACTAGCCGCGCCTCTAGCCAAGCTGTTCCAGTACAGCTACAACACTGGTATCTATCCGACAATGTGGCTCAAGTATGTCCTGTCCACAAAAAGCAGGACAAATCCAATCCAGCTAAATACCGTCCCAGCAGTCTACTCTCAATCATCAGCAAAGTGTGGAATGTGTTGCCGACAGTGCTATCAAGCAGCACTTACTCACCATATAACCTGCTCATTGATGCCCAGTTTGGGTTCTGTCAGGACCACTCGGCTCCCGACCTCATTACAGCCTTGGTCCAAACATGGATCAAGGAGCTGAATTGGTGAGGTGAGAGTGACTGCCCTTGACATCAAGGCATCATTTGACCGAGTGTGGTATGAAGGAGCCCTAGTAAAACTGAAGTCAATGGGAATCGGGCGGAAAACTCTCCACTGGCTGGAGTCATACCTAGCACAAAGGAAGATAGTTGTGGTGGTTGAAGGTCAATCATCACAGCCCCAGGATATCGCTGCAGGAGTTCCTCAGGGCAGTGTCCTAGGCCCAACCATCTTCAGCTGCTTCATCAATGACCTTCCCTCCATCATAAGGTCAGAAGTGGGGATGTTCGCTGATGACTGCACAGTGTTCAGTGCCATTCGCATCTCCTCAGATAATGAAGCAGTCCATGCCCGCGTGCAGCAAGATCTGGACGGCATTCAGGCATAGGCTGATAAGTGGCAGGTAACATTCGCGCCACACAAGTGCCAAGCAATGACTATCTCCATCATGCGAGCGTCTAACCACCGCCAGCATCAATATCCTGGGGGTCACCATTGACCAGAAACTTAACTGGACCAGCCACATAAATACTGTAGCAACAAGAGCAGGTCAGAGGCTGGGTATTCTGCGGCAAGTGTCTCACCTCCTGATTCCCCAAAGCCATTCCACCATCTACAAGGCACAAGTCAGGAGTGTGATGGAATACTCTCCACTTGCCTGGATGAGTGCAGCTCCAACAACACTCAAGAAGCTCGACACCATTCAGGACAAAGCAGCCCGCTTGATTGGCACCCCATCCACCACCTTAAACATTCACTCCCTCCACCACCGGCGCACCGTGGCTGCAGTGTGTACCCTCTACAAGATGCACTGCAGCAACTCGCCAAGGCTTCTTTGGCAGCACCTCCCGAACCCGTGACCTCTGCTACCTAGAAGGACAAGGGCAGCAGGCGCATGGGAACACCACCACCTCCAAGTTCCCCTCCAAGTCACACACCATCCTGACTTGGAAATATATCGGACATTCCTTCATCGTTGCTGGGTCAAAACCCTGGAACTCCCTCCCGAAGTACTATGGGAGTACCTTCACCACACTGACTGCAGCGGTTCAAGAAGGCGGCTCACCACCACCTTCTCTAGGGCAACTAGGGATGGGCAATAAATGCCGGCCGTTTCAGCGACACCCACATCCCATAAACTAATAAAAAAGAACTTGAGCAGGATTGGAAAAAATGAGAGTGATCTTTATAGTAGGGAGATGGATCACTTCACCAATCGGGGAGTGAGGGGATGTGCAAAGAAAGACTTGCATTTATATAGCACCTTTCACGGCCATCGGGACGTCCCAAAGTGCTTTACAGCCAATGAAGTACTTTTCAATGGTCGTCACTGTTGTAATGTAGGAAATGTGGCCGCCTATTTGCGCACAGCAAGCTCCCACAAACAGCAATGACCAGATAATGTTTTCTTAGTGATATTGGTTGAGGGATAAATATAGGCCCAGGACACTTGGGAGAACTCCCCAGCTCTTCTTTGAATACTGGCTGTGGGATCTTTTATATCCACCTGAGAGGGAAGATGGGGCCTCGGTTTAACGTCTTGTCCAAAAGATAGCCGTTCCGACAGTGCAGCACTCCCTCAGTACTGCTCCCTCCGACAGTGCAGCGCTCCCTCAGTACTGCCCCTCCGACAGTGCGGCGCTCCCTCATTACTGCCCCTCCGACAGTGCGGCACTCCCGCAGTACTGCCCCTCCCACAGTGCGGCACTCCCGCAGTACTGACCCTCCCACAGTGCGGCACTCCCGCAGTACTGCCCCTCCGACAGTGCGGCGCTCCCTCATTACTGCCCCTCCCACAGTGCGGCACTCCCGCAGTACTGCCCCTCCCACAGTGCGGCACTCCCGCAGTACTGCCCCTCCCACAGTGCGGCACTCCCGCAGTACTGCCCCTCCCACAGTGCGGCACTCCCGCAGTACTGCCCCTCCCAAAGTGCGGCACTCCCGCAGTACTGCCCCTCCCACAGTGCGGCGCTCCCGCAGTACTGCCCCTCCCACAGTGCGGCGCTCCCTCAGTACTGCCCCTCCGACAGTGCGGCGCTCCCTCATTACTGCCCCTCCGACAGTGCGGCACTCCCTCAGCACTGCCCCTCCGACAGTGCAGCGCTCCCTCAGTACTGCCCCTCCGACAGTGCGGCGCTCCCTCAGTACTGCCCCTCCGACAGTGCGGCGCTCCCTCAGTACTGCCCGTCCGACAGTGCGGCGTTCCCTCAGTCCTGCCCCTCCGACAGTGCGGCATTCCCTCAGTCCTGCCCCTCCGACAGTGCGGCGCTCACTCGGTACTGCCCCTCCAATAGTGCGGCGCTCCCTCGGTACTGTCCCTCCAATAGTGCGGCGCTCCCTCGGTACTGTCCCTCCGACAGTGCGGCGCTCCCTCGGTACTGTCCCTCCGACAGTGCGGCGCTCCCTCAGTACTGCCCCTCCGACAGTCGGCGCTCCCTCAGTACTGCCCCTCCAACAGTGCGGCGCTCCCTCAGTACTGTCCCTCCGACAGTGTGGCGCTCCCTCAGTACTGTCCCTCCCACAGTGCGGCACTCCCGCAGTACTGCCCTTCCCACAGTGCGGCACTCCCGCAGTACTGCCCCTCCCACAGTGCGGCGCTCCCTCAGTACAGCCCCTCCCACAGTGCGACACGCCCTCAGTACTGCTCCCTCCGACAGTGCAGCGCTCCCTCAGTACTGCTCCCTCCGACAGTGCGGCACTCCCTCAGTACTGCCCCTCCGACAGTGCAGCGCTCCCTCAGTACTGTCCCTCCGACAGTGCGGCGCTCCCTCAGTACTGCCCCTCCGACAGTGCGGTGCTCCCTCAGTACTGCCCGTCCGACAGTGCGGCGCTCCCTCATTACTGCCCCTCCGACAGTGCGGCGTTCCCTCAGTCCTGCCCCTCCGACAGTGCGGCGCTCCCTCAGTACTGCCCCTCCGACAGTGCGGCGCTCCCTCAGTACTGTCCCTTCGACAGTGCGGCGCTCCCTCAGTACTGCCCCTCCGACAGTGCGGCGCTCCCTCAGTACTGTCCCTCCGACAGTGCGACGTTCCCTCAGTACTGTCCCTCCGACAGTTCGGCACTCCCTCAGTACTGCCCCTCCGACAGTGCGGCACTCCCTCAGTACTGCCCCTCCGACAGTGCGGCGCTCCCTCAGTACTGCCCCTCCGACAGTGCGGCACTCCCTCAGTACTGCCCCTCCGACAGTGCGGCACTCCCTCAGTACTGCCCCTCCGACAGTGCGGCGCTGCGTTGGGATTTCGCCGAGCAGCGGCCGGGTGCTCTGTGTCCGCGGTTTGACTCCGCGCTGAGGCAGCGCATGCTCAAGCGGTCGGTCCGATTCTAATTCTGCTTCACTCCTGTTGTACCCGCTCCTTGTTTCTGTCCTCCACCGTTCGGGGCTTGCAGCAGGACAGCGGGCTGCGCTGCCAGACTGTTTGGAGGCCTTTTGTCAGATGGGTGCAGGGAGTTGTCGATCGTGGCTCTGACTTGCACCGTGTGACGGGCCGGGGGAATTCAGTGCCCACGGGTACCTCCCTCATCACCCGTGAGCTTCGATAGCGACTGTTGGCCGTTCACCTAAGGGCGACATCACATCACATCACTGCACTGCATCCTGTCCTTGTCTGTTGTCCGTGTGACGCACACTTCCTGGCAACTGTTTAACAGACTCTTGGCTCTCCCTGTCTCCCCCGCCCCGCCCCCCCACGAGCGGCGGGAGGCAGTCATTGGCTGCCGCTAAGCTTGGATTGTGAAAGCTTGTCGGTTTTTGGAGTATCGGGGGAGGGACTGCCCCCCTCCCAGTGAGCGAGGGAACGGGCGGAGCTCGGGCTGGGATCTGTGCTTCCTGCAGTCACATCAACACCCAGCTCCCGGTCAGGTCTGTGCGAAGCTCACAGTCCGTGTGTCCGAGTTTCCTGTTTGGTTCGGGCTGGGGGTGAAGGGGACGGGGGAGGGTAGAACCTGTTGGAACATCGTACCTGGGAGGTGCCTGGGATTCACCCCTCCCCCTCTCCTCGGACTGAGCAAGCACATCTGCAGCCTGCTTCCAAAGGATTTATCTTCAACCAGCATCACTAAATTATCAATCACATTGCTGGGGATTCTGCGGGGCCCACAGGATGTGAGGGAGGGGGTCCGCGGGGCTGGGGGAGGGGGTCCGCGGGGCTGGGGGAGGGGGGGATCTATGGGTGCCTCGGGCGAGGGGTGACGTTGCTGCCCCCAGCTCCCACCACCTCTAACCGCTGCCGTTTGTTTCCTCTCTGCCAGGCACAGCTGACGTTCCCCATGGATTATCCGTACTCGCCACCAGCGTTCCGCTTCCTCACCAAAATGTGGCATCCGAATATCTACGAGGTAAGATTGATCCTGGGGGGAGCAGGGAGTGCGGGGGGTCACGGGGGTGGGGAGAGCAGGGAGTGCGGGGGTTCACTCGGGGGGAGCAGGGAGTGCGAGGGGTCACTCGGGGGGAGCAGGGAGTGCGAGGGGTCACTCGGGGGGAGCAGGGAGTGCGGGGGGTCGCTGGGGGGGAGCAGGGAGTGCGGGGTGTCACGGGGGGGAGCAGGGCGTGCGGGGGGTCACTGGGGGGGGGAGCAGGGAGTGCGGGGGGTCACTGGGGGGGAGCAGGGAGTGCGGGGGGTCACTGGGGGGGAGCAGGGAGTGCGGGGGGTCACTTGGGGGGAGCAGGGAGTGCGGGGGGTCACGGGGGGGCGTGGGGCGTCACTGGGGGGGGAGCAGGGAGTGCGGGGGGTCACTGGGGGGGAGCAGGGAGTGGGGGGGGAGCAGGGAGTGCGGGGGGTCACTTGGGCTGGGGGGGGAGCAGGGAGTGAGGGGGGTCACTTGGGCGGGGGGGTTACTGGGGGGGAGCAGGGAGCGCTGGGTTTAAAGGGTCTGGGGTGTAGTCGGGCCACTCTCTGGGGGGGGCTTTGGCCAGCTGGGCTCAGTATAGAGTGGGGTACTGGGGCTTAAACCCCTCGGGGGCTTTGGGTGGGGTTTGGGGTTCAGCAGCTGCTCCTGCGATGGTTCGGGTGCTGTGCAGGTTCGGGGGGATCTGAGCTCGGTCCTGTGTGCTCGGGTTTGGGGCTGAACACTGAGGGAATAATCTCTCTCCACTTCTCCTGCAGAATGGGGACGTGTGTATTTCAATTCTGCATCCACCGGTCGATGACCCCCAGAGCGGAGAGCTCCCGTCCGAGCGATGGAACCCCACCCAGAATGTCAGGTACAGAGCTCTGCAAATCAGTGAGAGCACCTCCGCGAAATCTGCTTTAAATCGAGCCCATGCTTTGTGCTGTTTGTGCAATCCTCCTTCTCCCTCTCCCTTCCCCCTGAACCTTCCCTTTCCTGGCGTGCCTGTCTGCCCGTCTGTAACTCTGTTCCTGATTCCCAATATAGGACGATTCTTCTCAGTGTCATCTCACTGCTGAATGAGCCGAACACTTTCTCTCCTGCTAATGTGGATGCTTCCGTGATGTTCCGGAAATGGCGAGACAGCAAAGGAAAGGATAGAGAGTATGCAGAGATTATTAGGTGAGTCTGGACTGCTTACGCTCTCTGATAAATACCATCCCTGTGCTACCCGGGCCTTGGGAGCCGTGATTATGTATCGGGGCTGGGGGCGGAGGGGATGTGGGTATCTGAGGGTACGCGATGGGGTGTCGGTTAGGAGCGCTGCGCTGGTCTGTCGAGCAGTGCCCAGTGGTGGCGGTGCGGAGTGACGAGATGAGCTGACTTTGACAGCAGGTGTCACTCTCCAACTGAAACAGATCAAGCGGGCAAGGCTCTGGCTGACTGAAGCAGATGAAAGGACGGAAGCCGGTGATACGTGCGCTCCCAGTCACTGCCACAGGAACAGTGAAAGACTTTGTTGAAAGGGGGAAAAGTTGAGCTTCAAAACGAGAGGGAAAGTGGTGACGTGGGTGGGGAATTGTTCCGGGGCAGGAGACGGAGAGTGGAGATAATGGGTCTGTACGTCAAGTGGCAGGATGTGAGCAGTGGTGTCCCCCAGGGGATCTGTACTGGGGCCTCAGCTTTTCACTATATTTAGAAATGACTTGGATAATGGAATAGAGAGCCGTGTATCCAAGTTTGCTGAGGACACCCAGTTAGGTGGCTCAGTATGCAGTGTGGACGGGAGCAGAAAGTTGCAAAGGGACATTGATCGATTCAGTGAGGGGAGGAAGTGATACAGTTTATATAAAGCTCGGGTCAGACCCCATCTGGAGTAACTGGGTTCAGTTCTGGGCCCCGCACCTCAGGAAGGATATATTGGCCTTGGAGGGGGAGCAGCGCAGATTCACCAGAATGATATCAGGGCTAAAAGGGTTAAATTCCGAGGCCAGGTTGCACAGACTAGGCTTGTATTGCCTCGAGTTTAGAAGATTAAGGGGTGATCTGATCAAGGTGTTTAAGATGATTACAGGAGTTGATAGGGGAGATAGAGAGAAACTATTTCCTCTGGTGGGGGGGAGTCCAGAACAAGGGGGCAGAACCTTAAAATTAGAGCCAGGCCGTTCAGGGGTGATGTCAGGAAACACTTCTTCACACAAAGGGGAGTGGAAATCTGGAACTCTCTCCCCCAAAAGCTGTTGAGGCTGGGGGTCAATTGAAAATTTCTAAACTGAGATTGATAGATTTTTGTTGGGTGAGGGCATTAAGGGTTACGGAGCCAAGGCGGGTAGATGGAGTTGAGATACAGGTCAGCCATGACCTGGGTTCAATTTCCCGACGGGAAGGGTGAGGCTGCTTTGCAGGGCTGGAGATTTCTGTTCCTCCCGCCCCCTTCCCCCAGCAATGGTGATCCCATAGGAACAGGAAGAAGCCATTCAGCCCCTCGAGCCTGTTCCGGAGTCCCTGAGCCTTCTCTTCCCCCCCCCCCCCCCCCCCTTCTCTTCCAAAGTGGGTTTGTCGTTTTATTCTGGTATAAAATGGCGGTGGGTTGGTGTGCTTAACACGGGTCCCGGGGTGGGGGGCGCGGGGGTAATTCGCCCAATTGCAGCTGCAGAGTTTTGCTGATCGGTCACAGTAATGTAGGCAACGCGGCGGCCAATTTGTGCACAGCAAGATCCCACAAATAGCACAGTGATGTTGACTGAGGGATAAGTATTGGCCAGGACTCTGGGGGAACTCCCCTGCTCTTCGAAATAGTGGCCGTGGGATCTTTTGCGTCCACCTGAGAGAGCAGACGGGGCCTGGGTGTAATGTCTCATCCAAAAGCTGGCCCCTCCGACAGTGCAGCGCTCCCTCAGTACTGCCCCTCTGACAGTGCAGCGCTCCCTCAGTACTTCCCCTCCGACAGTGCGGCGCTCCCTCAGTACTGCCCCTCCGACAGTGCAGCGCTCCCTCAGTACTGCCCCTCCGACAGTGCGGCGCTCCCTCAGTACTGCCCCTCCGACAGTGCGGCGCTCCCTCAGTACTGCCCCTCCGACAGTGCGGCACTCCCTCAGTACTGCCCCTCCGACAGTGCGGCGCTCCCTCAGTACTGCCCCTCCGACAGTGCATCGCTCCCACAGTACTGCCCCTCCGACCGTGCAGCCCTCCCTCAGTACTGCCCCTCCGACCGTGCAGCGCTCCCTCAGTACTGCCCCTCCGACCGTGCAGCGCTCCCTCAGTACTGCCCCTCTGACAGTGCGGCGCTCCCTCAGTACTGCCCCTCCGACAGTGCGGCGCTCCCTCAGTACTGCCCCTCTGACAGTGCGGCGCTCCCTCAGTACTGCCCCTCTGACAGTGCGGCGCTCCCTCAGTACTGCCCCTCTGACAGTGCGGCGCTCCCTCAGTACTGCCCCTCTGACAGTGCGGCGCTCCCTCAGTACTGCCCCTCTGACAGTGCGGCGCTCCCTCAGTACTGCCCCTCTGACAGTGCGGCGCTCCCTCAGTACTGCCCCTCTGACAGTGCAGGGCTCCCTCAGTTCTGATGAAAGGTCATCGACCTGAATCGTTAACTCTGTTTCTCTCTCCACAGATGCTACCTGACCTGCTGAGTATTTACAGCATTTTCTATTTTTACTCTCCCCATACTGCCCCTCAGCACTGCACTGGGAGTGTCAGCCTAGATTGTGGGGCTCCAACCCACTGATTCAGGGGTGGGAGGTGCTACCCACTGAGCCACGGCAGGTGCCTGGGGTGGAGGGGGGGGGGGTATATTTGCCCCAACTCTTACCGAGTCGCACTGTTTGTGCCCCTCCCTCTCCTGAGGCTGAACCTGTGTCCTTCAATTCTAGAATCTGTGACAATCTTAGAACGTGTTATCTGGGTTAAAAACAGAAAATTCTGCAAATACTCAGCAGGTCAGGCAGCATCTGTGGAGAGAGAAACAGAGTTAATGTTTCAGGTCGATGACCCTTTGTCAGAACGAGTGTTACCTGGGTGTCTGGTCTCCATATTACAGGGTGTAGAGGCACTAGAGAGGGTGCAAAACAGATTCACACGTATGCTACCAGATCTGAGAGGTTATACCTATCAAGAAAGGCTGAACAGGCTGGGGCTCTTTTCTCTAGAAAAGAGAAGGCAGAGGGGTGACCTGATGGAGATCTTTAAGATTATGAAGGGGTTCGATAGGGTAGACGTAGAGAAGATGTTTCCACTTGTGGGGGAGACCAGAACTAGGGGCCATAAATATAAGATAGTCACTAATAAATCCAATCGGGAATTCAGGAGAAACTTCTTTACCCAGAGAGTGGTGAGAATGTGGAACTCGCTGCCACAGGGAGTGGTTGAGGTGAATAGTACAGATGCATTTAAGGGGAAGCTGGATAAACACATGAGGGAGAAAGGAATAGGAGGATGTGGTGACAGGGTGAGATGAAGAGGGTGGGAGGAGGCTCGTGTGGAGCAGAAACACCGACATGGACCAGTTGGGCCGAACAGCCTGTTTCTGTGCTGTAAATGGAATCATAGAATGGTTACAGCACGGAAGGAGGCCATTCGGCCTGTCGAGCCCGTGCTGGCTCCCTACAAGAGCACCTCAGCTAGTCCCACTCCCCCGCCCTTTCCCCGTAGCCCTGCAAATTTTTTTCCTTCAGGTACTTATCCAACTCCCTTTTGAAAGCCACGATTGAGTCTGCCTCCACCACCCTTTCAGGCCGTGCATTCCAGATCCTAACCACTCGCTGCGTAAAAAAAGCTTTCCCTCACGCTGTGTAATTCTGTGCCGAGGTTTGATGGGTCGCGGTCCCGCTGGTCTGGGCCTTCAGTGAACCAGGAACCGGTTTGTTTTTTGTCTTCCTCAGGAAACAGGTTTTAGCCACTAAGGCGGAGGCGGATAAGGATGGGGTGAAGGTGCCAACGACCCTGGCGGAATACTGCGTGAAGACCAAAGCCCCACCACACGACAACAGCTCAGACCTGCTCTACGACGACCTGTACGATGATGACATGGATGACGATGAAGATGGAGACGGTGATTATTATGACGATGACGACGACTCGGGAAACGAGGAATCGTGACCAACGCCGGCCGGGAGGGGCGCCCAGCTGACCCCCGACCCCCCCCCCCAACCCTCCGGGGCCAGCAGCGGCCCTGGCTCTGGGGCCCAGACCCATCCCACGGTGTGACGCCCGCCCTCCCTACCCCAGTAAATGTATTTGGGGCTCGCGTCGCACCAACGCTGCTCTTCTAGAACAAACTTTTCCTGCCGTGAGCCGATTGGCTGTGGGTGTGGGAAGGGGTTGGGAAGGGTGCGGGGCGGGGGGGGCTTGTATTCTTGTCCTTGTTTCTGATGCTGTGTCATTGTTTTTTTTTGAAGTCCGATGCTGAAACATTTATGGGGCGGTGCTGTACCGCTCCATGTAATATGCTGATAAAGATTGCCTCTGGTGATACTCTCTACCCAATAGTTGGGCCCTTTCTTACTCTCGTGTGTCTCGGGGGGGGGGGGGGGGGGGGGGGGGGGCGGGGGACCAGACCCGGCCGGGAGGGGCTGTCCCTGCTCCAGGTCCTGGCCCCGGGTTTAAGTTGTAACACTGTTTATGAAGCTGCCGATTGGGATTGTTGGGTGTTTCCTGGTGCAGCCGAGCCTCTCTGCCTCTGGGTAAACTTGTTCACCTCTAACCCGCCCTCGTTTCACTGCCGGGGAGGGACTGATCTGTGGGGCCTCCTCTTCTCTCTCTTTCCCCCCCCCCCTTCCCCCTCATCCCTTCCCTCCTCTCTTTTCCCCCCCACCAGTCGCCGATTCTCTGTTCATTTCTCATCCGGTGGAAATGGTCGCCGTGCTGAGTACGGTGGCGGCTGCTCGGCCTGTGAACCCGCTCTCTTTCCCCCCCCCCCCCCCCCCCCCCCCAGACGCCGGCCCGCCCGCTGATCTTCACACCGGTCTGCTGCCGGTTGATTTGAAAGCTGGGGTTGCTGTTGACCGTCTCCCTGCGCTCTCGCTTTGCTCGCTGCTGGTGTGGCAGCGCCTTCGCTCGCAGGCCTGAAGATGGAATGTTGATGATGGGGGCGGTGTTGGGACGATGTGCACACGGTTACATTTAAAGCTTGTGTTTGGTGAGCGATTTCCCTTCGGAGGAGTTCTGACGTTGAGACTGTGGTGAGTCTGTCCTGGGTCCGTCACCCCTGAACCCCCACCCAGCCTCGGGCGGCAGTGACCGAGAGGGATGGACGGCAGGTGGAGTCCGGTGAGCAGTTTGGCGATTCATTCACCCTCGGCTTTTTAGAACAATCAAAGATTTGGTGGTCTTTTTAAGCCTTAAAACACTTTCAAAATGATTCTCCCAGCTCACCATCGACTCCCAGAGGGAAAGGGAACTCTCGTTCCACGTTACAGTCGCGCTCCAATTCTGCAACTGGGGAGAGACGGATTCAAGGGCTCCCAGTGCATGGGGCTTAGTTTATGATTCAGAAGTTAGTTAGAAAATTGGCAAATTCCTGACCCATGAATTTAACAATTGAGAGTCGAAGACTATCTCAATGGCCGTGGAGTGTTTGAAGGGTGCTGAGGTGTCAATTGTGGGAATGGGCTGAGCTGTGATTTCCCCCCCCTTGGTCGAATAGCCTGCCATTGATGTGTGTGCACAGAAAGTCCATGGGCGTGAGCTACTGGGTGAACCCCAGTGAAAGTCATCACCTTCAGGAGAGGAGGGGACCCGTACCCCAGTGAGAGTCAACACCAGGGGAGGAGGGGACCCGTACCCCAGTGAGAGTCAGCACCCGGGGAGGAGGGGACCCGTACCCCAGTGAGAGTCAGCACCCGGGGAGGAGGGGACCCGTACCCCAGTGAGAGTCAACACCTTCAGGAGAGGAGGGGACCCGTACCCCAGTGAGAGTCAGTACCAGGGGAGGAGGGGACCCGTACCCCAGTGAGAGTCAACACCTTCAGGAGAGGAGGGGACCCGTACCCCAGTGAGAGTCAGCACCTTCAGGAGAGAAATCTCCAGCTGTGGTTTGCCTGTTTCCCCTGTGGGGCAGGTGTGGCCAGGGTCCCTGTGCTGGGGAAGGGTCAGCTCGTGCTTGGGAGTGGGCAGAGTGCTGTGCGGTGGGAAATACGGGTTTTAAAATCTCCCCCACCCCCTGGGTTTGTGCAACGTTTCAGACAACAAATCTTGTGTGGTCAGCGCCCGATGTCCTGTATCGCCAAACCGTGCTGGGATACCCAACACCAGGAACCCCACCCTCTCGGGCGGCAGCTGCCAATTGGCCGGGGCCCGCTCTGTGACCAGCTGCTGCCGACTTGTGCCCAAGGTCGTGCCCCACCCCGGGAGGGGAGATTCCGAGAGGGTGGGATAGTGGAACGATGGGACACTGTTCTGGCCTCCAGGCTGGGCTGTTGGTGTGGGAGAGGTGGGAACTCCCACAATGTCACCGTGCTCGAAATCAGTGCCTGAAAAGATTTGGTTTGCTTGGCGGACGGGGATTCACCGGGGCCCAACACTCTTCAGCCTACAGGGAGCTGAGCTCTGGGACTGCCTCGCTTGTAACCTCTGGTAAATGTGACTACACAGGGGTCCCTGGTGTGGGGGGGCTCCCTCTCGCTCTCGGGCACTGACGCTGCTGTTGGTTAGGTGTGTGCGTGCAGGCGCAGAGTCCAATGGAACTCCTGTTACTGAGCCCAGGGGGGGTGCAAAGTCGCTTTATCTGCGTTTGCTGCAGCCGGGAGTGTCCCAGGATTTTAATTTGAAGTCTTTTTATTTCTTTGTTTGTTTCTAAATCTAATAAAAGAACTTTTCAGGAGACTGTTGGTGTTGTGGTGTCTGTCGCTGTGAAGCTGTTTCTGACTTGCCCCCATTTCAAAACTGGTCTTGGTGGCGGAGTCCGCTCCCCCTCCCCCAGGGGCTGCTCTGCTGTCGGTGCAGTGTGTCCGGAGCCACGCCGTGGGTGGGTCCTGTCTGCTGGAATTCATATTCAATATTAATGCAGCCCAAATTACCCAGGAAGAAAAGAAAGACTTGCCTTTCTATAGCGCCTTTCACAACCACCGGACGTTTCAAAGCGCTTTATAGCCAATGAAGTACTTTTTGAAGTGTAGTCACTGTTGTAATGTAGGAAACGCAGCAGCCAATTTGCGCACAGCAAGCTCCCACTAACAGCAATGTGATAATGACCAGATCATCTGTTTTTAGTGATGTTGGTTGAGGGATAAATATTGGCCAGGATACCGGGGAGAACTCCCCCTGCTCTTCTTCGAAATAGTGCCGTGGGATCTTTTACGTCCACCTGAGAGGGCAGCCGGGGCCTCGGTTTAACGTTTCATCTGAAAGACGGCACCTCCGACAGTGCAGCGCTCCCTCAGCACTGCACTGGAGTGTCAGCCTAGCTTGCATTTCTACAGCGCCTTTCACAACCTCAGGATGTCCCAAAGTGCTTTACAGCCACTGTTGTAATGTAGGAAAAGTGGCAGCCAGATTGTGCACAGCAAGATCCCACAAACAGCAACTGAGTGGCCAGTTGATCTATCTTGATGTTGGGCCCAGGACACCGGCTAGAACTCACATGTTCTTCTTCCAACAGTGGCCGTGGGATCCTTTACTCTCACCTGAGAGGGCAGACGAGACCTTGGTGTGCAGGTGGGTGTCATTCAGTGCCCGCTGGGGGGAGGTGGGGGAGAGAGACTGGACCCACGGCGGCTATTTGCCTCGTTGCAGTTGATGCTGTGAGTCACACTCTGCTCTGAGAGTTGCTGGTCACCACTGACCCCTTTGGTTCCGATACCGAGAATAGTGAGGTGAGTCACGAACCTCAGCAAATCAACTACACGTGGGGCAGTGTGACCGGAACGCAGCTCTGACATTCTGCTCCTGTGCCAACGAGGTCGAGGTTGGGAGTTTATTTCTAGCAGTTCCTGTTTCAGGCTCGCTGTTCCCTCTGCCTGAACAGCTGTCCCGTCGGCTGGTATTTCGAGACAGCAGCCACCCTTCTCTCTTCAGGCCTGGGCGGTGTTGGGGGCTGTGATGTCAAGGCAGGATCAGTGCAGCCGGCGTTTGGCAGAATTCCCGGCCTGAACACAGCAGGAATAAGAGCAGCACTGTTCATTAACCCTGTGAGGCCCAGACACCAGACTACACCAAGGTTCAAGACACTGCGGGGCAAAGGCTCACGTCCCACAGCAGCATTTGGTCTTCATTCCCCACACACACATTGACTCTCACTGGGGTACGGGTTTCACACACACTGACTCTCACTGGGGTATGGGTTCCCCAGGCACTGACTCTCACTGGGGTACGGGTTCCACACACACTGACTCTCACTGGGGTACGGGTTCCACACAAGCTGACACTCACTGGGGTACGGGTTCCACACACACTGACTCTCACTGGGGTACGGGTTCCACAGGCACTGACTCTCACTGGGGTACGGGTTCCACAGGCACTGACTCTCACTGGGGTACGGGTTCCACACACACTGACTCTCACTGGGGTACGAGTTCCACAGACACTGACTCTCACTGGGGTCCGGGTTCCACAGACACTGACTCTCACTGGGGTACGGGTTCCACAGACACTGACTCTCACTGGGGTACGGGTTCCACAGACACTGACTCTCACTGGGGTACAGGTTCCATAGACACTGACTCTCATTGGGGTACGGGTTCCACACACACTGACTCTCACTGGGGTACGGGTTCCACACACACTGACTCTCACTGGGGTACGGGTTCCACAGGCACTGACTCTCACTGGGGTACGGGTTCCACAAGCACTGACTCTCACTGGGGTACGGGTTCCACAGACACTGACTCTCACTGGGGTACGGGTTCCACACACACTGACTCTCACTGGGGTACGGGTTCCACAGACACTGACTCTCACTGGGGTACGGGTTCCACAGACACTGACTCTCACTGGGGTACGAGTTCCACAGACACTGACTCTCACTGGGGTCCGGGTTCCACAGACACTGACTCTCACTGGGGTACGGGTTCCACAGACACTGACTCTCACTGGGGTACGGGTTCCACAGACACTGACTCTCACTGGGGTACAGGTTCCATAGACACTGACTCTCACTGGGGTACGGGTTCCACAGACACTGACTCTCACTGGGGTACGGGTTCCACAGACACTGACTCTCACTGGGGTACGGGTTACACACACACTGACTCTCACTGGGGTACGGGTTCTATGGGCATTTATTGCCCTACACTATATCACCACAAGGTGGAAATCTTTGTGTCTGAGCCCAGAGAGTGAGTGTGTTTTGTGTATTGAAGTATTACAGCCTGTCCTGAACCAACATCCGCATTGCCCGGCTTCCCAGCAAGTGTCTCCGGATAGCGATCAGGAGCGGCCACCCAGGCCGAGTCCTCACTCCCAGCTAAGTCCAACTATTGTCCGGGCTGACCCAGTGCAGATCAGGGATCAAAGCTGGGAGTTAAATCAGAGTCAAATAATTTAAAAGCAGTGGCAGCAATGTCATTACTCAGCCTTCATTTGAAGGCTCACCATATTATCACAGATCCCATTGCCCTTATGTCGGGTATTCTCGGATATTGTCATATATTCTGGTTGGAAGAATGAGGAGAGACCATACACACTGAATGATATAATTTAAAATGAGGTGCAAGAAGAGAGCGACCTGGGGGTGTTTGTGTGGGAACCTTTGAAGATGGCAGGACAGGCTACCAAAGCAGTTAATAAAGCAAATGAGATCCTGGGCTTTATAAATAGAGGTCATGTGGTGTCGATATGCGCGATCTTCTTGCATTGTTCTCTATCTATATATGCTTTGGCGATTCTGTATCTCTTTACTTCACCCGACGAAGGAGTAGTAACTCCGAAAGCTTGTGATTTCAAATAAAACTGTTGGACTATAACCTGGTGTTGTGTGACCTCTCAATTTTATAAATAGAGGCAGAGAGTACAAAATCCAAAAAGTTATACGAAACCTTTATAAAACACTGGTTCGGCCCCAACTAGAGTATTGTGTCCAATTCTGGGCACCGCACTTTAGGAATGAAGTGAAGGTCTCAGATAGGGTGCAGAGGAGATTTACTCGAATGGTTCCAAGGATGAGGGACTTCAGTTATGTGGATAGACTGGAGAAGCTGGGATTGTTCTCCTTCGAGCAGAGGAGCTTAAGGGGAGATTTGATAGAGGTGTTTAAAATCATGAAGGGTTTTGATAGAGTAAATCTTCTTCTTCTTAGGCAGTCCCTTGGAACCGAGGATGACTTGCTTCCACACTAAAAATGAGTTCTCAGGTGACTGATGAGTCCAATGCGGGACCTACAGTCTCTGTCACAGGTGGGGCAGACGGTGGTTGAAGGGGCGGGTGGGTGGGGTGCTTGGGTTGACGTGCGCTCCTTCCGCTGCCTGCGCTTGGCATCCGCTTGCTCCCGGGGAAGAGACTCAAGGTGTTCGGCGCCTTCCCGGATGCTTCTCCTCCACTTTGTGCGGTCTTGGGTCAGGGATTCCCAGGTGTCGAAGGGGATGTTGCACTTTTTCAAGGAGGCTTTGAGGGTGTCCTTGAAGTGTTTCCTCTGCCCATCTGGGGCTCTCCTGCCGTGTCGGAGCTCCGAGTAGCGCTTGTTTTGGGAGTGTCGTATCAGGCATGCGGACAATGTGGCCCGTCCATCGGAGCTGATTGAGCGTGGTCAAAGCTTCGATGCTGGGGATGTTGGTCTGAGCGAGAACACTGACGTTGGTGCGCCTATCCTGCCAATGGATTTGCAGGATCTTGCGGAGGCAGCGTTGGTGGTACCTCTCCAGTGCTTTGAGGTGCCTGCTGTACATGGTCCATGTCTCTGAAGCATACAGGAGGGTGGGAATCACTACTGCTCTGTAGACCATGAGCTTGGTGCCGGGTTTGAGGTCCTGGTCTTCAAACACTCTCTTCCTCAGGTGACTGAAGGCTGCACTGGCACACTGAAGGCGGTGTTGGACTTCGTCATCGACGTCTGCCCTTGTTGACAGTAGGCTCCCGAGGTATGGAAAGTGGTCCACGTTGTCCAAGGCCTCGTTGTGGATTTTGATAATCGGGGGTCAGTACTGTGTGGCGGGGGCAGGTTGGTAGAGGACCTTTGTCTTACGGATGTTTAGTGTAAGGCCCATGCTCTCGAACGCTTCAGTGAAGGTGTTGACAATGGTTTGGAGTTTGACCTCCGAGTGTGCGTAGATGCAAGCGTCGTCTGTGTACTGTAATTCGATGACAGAGGATGGGACAACCTTGGATCTGGACTGGAGGCGACGGAGGTTGAACAGGAGAAACTGTTTCTAGTGGCTGAAGGGTCGGTAACCAGAGGGCACAGATTTAAGGTGATTGGCAAAAGAACCAGAGGCGACATGAGGAAAACATTTTTTCCACAACGAGTTGTTGTGATCTGGAATGCGCTGCCTGAAAGGGCGGTGGGAGCAGATTCAATAGTAACTTTCAAAAGGGAACTGGATAAAAAAAATTGCCATGGCTATGGGGAAAGAGCGGGGGAGTGGGACAAATTGGAGAGCTCTTCGAAAGAGCCGGCACAGGCATGATGGGCCGAGTGGCTGCCTTCTGTGCTGTATCATTCTATGATTTTATACATCTCTATTGCCCCTATGTGGGGGTATTATACGATTGTCATACATTCTTTATCTCTAATACAAGTTCGAGGACTAGGAAACACTGTAAACATCTGGTTAATTCTCTTTATTAAATCAAGTCAAAAAGATAATAAAACACAACCCCTTATATACAGAGAAGATGAGGTACAGAGACCATTTATAACATTACACTCATGTACCAGGGACCCTTTCAGCAGATCAAAAGCGTGTCGCCTTGCCTGCTTATGCTACCCTTAGCAAGACTAGATCACAAGGAGCTCCAGTGTGTTTCTTTTATATGTTTAATCACGTCCTCCTAACAGAATGCCATTGCGTTACCACGTTCTAACGGTGTCTGGTTAATCTCCCTTCGAGTTTGCGCAATAACATCTGTCTACTCACGAGTGAGAAACCGTGGCGATCAGTTATGACCTTCCCATAACAAGCCTGTCCATCCCACATCACTCCCGACAGTCACTCGACTCGTTTATGATATACCGACTATATTTCTTCATCTCTTCTCATGGACGGTTAGTGAGATAATGATTCCACTGCCCCAGGCCTGACCTGTCTAGCCATTACAGAATGAGTATTAATATGTGGATCTATATTTTCAAAGCTTCCTATGGATAGTCTACCTGATACACTCACAGCCATCACATGCAATTACACTCAGGAAGCCCTCAATGAGTCATGTGGACTATCAGGATTGAGGGATGATTTTATAAAGTTTTTTATAAGTTGTCCACATCTGGTTTGTAACTAGTATCACATCTATTGGAGGAATCAGAGAATGACAAGGAGGCCGTTCGGCCCATCGTGCCTATGTCGGCTCTTTGAAAGAGCTCTCCAATTAGTCCCACTCCCTGCTCTTTCCCCAGAGCCCTGCACATTTCATCTTTTCAAGTATTTCTCCAATTTCCTTTTGAAAGTTATTATTGAATCTGCTTCCACTGCCCTTTCAGGCAGCGCGTTCCAGATCACAACCACTCACTGCGTAAAAAACAGGTCCCATTTTGTATTCACTGTGGTGTCGGTCTGTCCCCATACTCAGTGACAGTGAGTGGTAAAGACACCCACTGACAGTGCTCTTTATGCAGCGCGATTCTAGGGCTGACTGAGGAAGGATGAAGGAAAGAACTTTAATTAAACAGATTCTCGGGATATAACAAAGCACTTTTGAAGAGCAGCCATTGTTGTTAAGGAGGGACTGTGGCCATTACCGAGTGCAGAGCAAACTCCCACAAACACCAAATCAGACCAAAGCCAATTCATATTTTTTTCCCTTTTGAAGATGTTGATTTGGGGAGAATGCTGCAATTTACAAACAGTTCCACAGAGTTCCTAATATTCACTAGAGCAGGGGTCTCTAGACGGGGCCTCGGTTTAATGTCTCACCCAAAAGACGGCCCATTCAACAGTGCGGCGCTCCCTCAGTACTGCCCCTCCGACAGTGCAGCGCTCCCACAGTACTGCCCCTCTGACAGTGCGGCGCTCCCTCAGTACTGCCCCTCCGACAGTGCAGCGCTCCCTCAGTATTGCCCCTCCGACAGTGCGGCGCTCCCTCAGTACTGCCCCTCCGACAGTGCAGTGCTCCCTCAGTACCGCACTCGAGTGGCGGCCTAGAATATGGGCTCAGGTCTCTGGAGTGCGCCAGTGTAGAGGGAGCTTTATCCTGTATCTAACTCGTACTGTACCTGCCCTGGGAGTGTTTGATGGGACAGTGTAGAGGGAGCTTTACTCTGTATCTAACCCGTGCTGTACCTGCCCTGCGAGTGTTTGATTGGACATATGAACATAAGAAATAGGAGCAGGAGTCGGCCATTCAGCCCCTCGAGCCTGCTCCGCCATTCAATAAGATCATGGCTGATCTTCGACCTCAACTCCACTTTCCTGTACTATCCCCATATCCCTTGATTCCCTTAATATCTAAAAATCTATCAATCTCTGTCTTGAATATGAGTTAGATATATTTCTTAAAGCTAAAGGTATCAAGGGATATGGGGAGAAGGCAGGTACAGGGTACTGAGTTTGGATGATCAGCCATGATCTCATCGAATGGCGGAGCAGGCTCGAGGGGCCGAATGGCCTACTCCTGCTCCTATCTTCTGTTTCTATGTTTCTATGAATATACTCAACGACTGAGCATCCACAGCCCTCTGGGGTAGAGAATTCCAAAGATTCACCACCCTCTGAGTGAAGAAATTTCTCCTCAGCTCAGTCCTAAATGGCTGACCCCTTATTCTGAGACTGTGGCCCCTGGTTCTAGACTCCCCAGCCAGGGGAAACATCCTCCCTGCATCTACCCTGTCAAGCCCTGTAAGAATTTTGTATGTTTCAATGAGATCACCTCTCATTCTTCTAAACTCTAGAGAATATAGGCCTCGTCTACTCAATCTCTCCTCATAGGACAATCCCCCCATCCCAGGAATCAGTCTGGTGAACCTTCATTGCACTCCCGCTATGGGAAGTATATCCTTCCTCAGGTAAGGAGACCAAAACTGTACACAATACTCCAGGTGTGGTCTCACCAGGGCCCTATATAATTGCAGTAAGACATCTTTACTCTTACACTCAAATCCTCTTGTAATAAAGGCCAAAATACCATTTGCTTTCTTAATTGCTTGCTGTACCTGCGTGTTAACTTTCAGTGATTCGTGTACAAGGACACCCAGGTCCCACTGAACACCAACATTTCCCAATCTCTCACCATTTAAAAAATACACTGCTTTTCTATTTTTCCTACCAAAGTGGATAACTTCTCATTTCTCCACATTATATTCCATTTGCCATGTTCTGCCCACTCACTTAGCCTGTCTATATCTCCTTGAAGCTTCTTTGCATCCTCCTCACAACTTACATTCCCACCTAGCTTTGTATCATCAGCAAACTTGGATATATTACAAATGGTCCCCTTATCCAAATCATTGATATAGATTGTGAATAGCTGAGGCCCAAGCACTGATCCTTGTGGTACCCCACTAGTTACAGCCTGCCAACCCGAAAATGACCCGTTTATTCCTACTCTATTTTCTGTCCGTTAACCAATCCTCAATCCATGCTAGTATATTACCCCCAATCCCATGAGCCCTAATCTTGTTTAATAACCTCTTGTGTGCCACCTTATCGAATGCCTTCTGAAAATCCAAATACACCACATCCACTGGTTCCCCCTCATCTATTCTGCTAGTTACAACCTCAAAAAACTCTAACAGCTTTGTCAAACACAATTTCCCTTTCATAAATCCGTGTTGACTCTGCCCAATCCTATTCTTATTTTCTAAGTGCCCTGTTACCGCATCCTCAATAATAGATTCTAGCATTTTCCCTACTACTGATGTCAGGCTAACTGGTCTGTAGTTCCCCATTTTCTCTCTCCCTCCTTTCTTAAATAGTGGGATTACATTTGCGACCTTCCAATCCGTGGGAAGCGTTCTAGAATGTATGGAATTTTGGAAAATGACAACCAATGCATCCACTATCTCTACAGCCACCTCTTTCAAACCCCTAGGATGTAGGCCATCAGGTCCTGGGGATTTATTGGCTTTCAGTCCTATTAATTTCTCCAGTACTATTTTTTTACTAATACTAATTTCTTTCAGTTCCTCATTCTCACTGGACCCTTGGTTCTCCAACATTTCCGGGAGGTTTTTTGCGTCTTCTTCCATGACGACAGACAGGCAGAATGGAAAAGGAGGGGGAGTAGCCCTGAAAATAAAGGATGACATAAGGACAGTAGCAAGAAAGGATCTCGGCTTGGGAGATCAGGAAGTAGAATCAGTATGGGTGGAGATAAGGAATAACAAGGGGCAGAAAACACTGGTAGGAGTAGTATTTAGGCCCCCTAACAGTAGCTATACCGTTGGGCAGAATATTAATCAAGAAATAGTAGGAGCTTGCAACAAAGGTAATGCAATAATCTTGGGGGACTTTAATCTTCATATAGACTGGACAAATCAAATTGGCAAAGGTAGTCTGGAGGACGAGTTCATGGAATGCATTCGGGACAGTTTCCCAGAACAATGTGTCATGGAACCAACCAGGGAACAGGCTATTTTAGATCTTGTATTGTGTAATGAGACAGGGTTAATTAGCAATCTCATAGTAAAGGATCCTCTGGGGCAGAGTGATCATAATACGATAGAATTTCACATTAATTTTGAGAGTGACTTGCCTAAGTCCAAAACTAGAATCTTAAACTTAAATAAAGGCAATTACATAGGTATGAGGGGCGAGTTGGCTAAGATAGATTGTAAAAATAGATTAAAAGGTGTGGTGGTAGATAATCCATGGCTAGCATTTAAATAATTTTCAACAAAAATATATTCCATTGAGAAACAAAAACTCCACGGGAAAAGTGACCCAACCGTGGCTAACTAATGAAATTAAGGATAGCATTAGATTGTAAGAAGAATCTTAAAATGTTGCAAAGAATAATAGTAAGCCTAAGGATTGGGAGAGTTTCAGAAACCAGCAAAGGTTGACCAAAAAAGGGAAAAAGTAGAATATGAGAGAAAACTAGCAAGAAATATAAAAGCAGATTGTAAGAGTTTCTACAAGTATGTAAAAAGGAAAAGAGTAGCAAAAGTAGACATTGGTCCCTTAGAGGCTAAGGCAGGAGAAATTATTATGGGGAGTAAGGAAATGGCAGAAACTTTAAACAAATATTTTGTATCTGTCTTCACAGTAGAAGACACAAAAAGCATACCAAAAATGGTGGGGAACCAAGGGTCTAATGAGTGTGAGGAACTTAACGTAATTAATATAAGTAGAGAAAAAGTACTAGAGAAACTAATGGGATGAAAAGCCGACAAATCCCCTGGACCTGACGGTCTACATCCTAGGGTTCTAAAAGAGGTGGCTGAAGAGATAGTGGATGCATTGGTTTTGATCTTCCAAAATTCCCTAGATTCTGGAATGGTCCCAGCGGATTGGAAGGTCGCGAATGTAACACTGCTATTCAAGAAAGGAGGGAAGAGAGAAAACAGGAAACTACAGGCCAGTTAGCCTGACATCAGTCGTCGGGAAAATGCTGGAATCCATTGTTAAGGAAGTGCTATCAAGTCACTTAGAAAATCATAACATGATTGGGTAGAGTCAACATGGTCTTATGAAAGGAAAATCGTGTTTGACAAATTTATTAGCGTTTTTTGAGGATGTAACTAGCAGGGTAGATAAAGGGGAACCAGTGGACGTAGTATATTTGGATTTCCAAAAGGCATTCGATAAGTTGCCACGTAAAATACCAAGGGGCAGAAAACATTAGTGGGAGTTGTATACAGACCCCCAAACAGTAATGCTGAGGTTGGGGATGGCATTAAACGGGAAATTAGAGATGCGTGCAATAAGGGCACAGCAGTTATCATGGGTGACTTTAATCTACATATAGATTGGGCTAACCAAATTAGTAACAATACTGTGGAGGAGGAATTCCTAGAGTGTATACGGGATGGTTTCCTGGACCAATATGTAGAGGAACCAACTAGAGATCAGGCCATCTTAGACTGGGTATTATGTAATGAGAAAGGATTAATTAGCAATCTTGTTGTGCGAGGCCCCATGGGGAGGAGCGATCATAATATGATAGAATTCTTCATTAAGATGGAGAGTGAAGTAGTTGACTCAGAGACTAGGGTCCTGAATTTAAATGAAGGAAACTACGATGGTATGAGGCGCGAGTTGGCTAGGATGGATTGGGGAACATTACTTAAAGGGTTGACGGTGGATAGGCAATGGCAAACATTTGAAGATCGCATGGATGAACTACAGAATTTGTTCATCCCTGTTTGGCATAAAAATAAAACAAAAAAGGTGACTCAACTCAACCGTGACTAACAAGGGAAATTAGGGATAGCATAAGATCCAAGGAGAGGACATATAAATTGGCCAGAAAAAGCAGCAAACCTGAGGATTGGGAGCAGTTTAGGATTCAGCAAAGGAGGACAAAGGGATTAATTAAGAGGAGGAAAATAGAGTATGAGAGTAAGCTTTCAGGGAACATAAAAACTGACTGCAAAAGCTTCTGTCGATATGTGAAGAGAAAAAGATTGGTGAAGTCAAGCGTAGGTCCCTTGCAGTCAGAATCAGGGGAATTTATAATGGGGAACAAAGAAATGGCAGACCAATTAAATACATACTTTGGTTCTGTCTTCACAAAGGAGGACACAAATAACCTCCCAGAGATGTCGGGGAACATAGGGTCTAATGAGAGGGAGGAACTGAATGAAATCAGTATTTGTAGGGAAATGGTGTTAGGGAAATTGACGGGATTGAAGGCCGATAAATCCCCAGGGCCTGATAATCTACATCCTAGGGTACTTAAGGAAGTGGCCCTAGAAATAGTAGATGCATTGCTGGTCATCTTCCAAAATTCTATAGACTCTGGAACAGTTCCCATGGATTGGAGGGTAGCTAATGTAACCCCACTATTTAAAAAAGGTGGTAGAGAGAAAACGGGGAATTATAGACCGGTAAGCCTGACATCGGTAGTGGGGAAAATGCTAGAGTCCATTATAAAAGATGTAATAGCAGAGCACTTGGAAAACAGTGACAGGATCGGACAAAGTCAACATGGATTTACAAAAGGTAAATCATGCTTGACTAATCTACTGGAATTTTTTGAGGATGTAACTGGTAGAATAGATAAGGGAGAATCAGTGAATGTGGTGTATTTGGACTTTCAGAAGGCTTTCGATAAGGTCCTGCATAAGAGATTAGTGTGCAAAGTTAAAGCACATGGGATTGGGGGTAAGGTACTGACTTGGATAGAGAACTGGTTGGCAGACAGGAAGCAAAGAGTTGGAATAAACGGGTCTTTTTCCAAGTGGCAGGCAGTGACTAGTGGGGTACCGCAGGGATCGGTGCTAGGACCCCAGTTATTCACAATATATATTAATGATCTAGGCGAGGGAACTAGATGTAATATCTCCAAGTTTGCAGACGACACAAAGCTGGGTGGGTGTGTGTGCTGTGAGGAGGATGCAGAGAAACTCCAGTATGATTTGGACTGGTTGGGAGATTGGGCAGATGCATGGCAGATGCAGAATAATGTGGATAAATGCGGGGTTATACACTTTGGTGGCAAAAACAGGAAGACAGATTATTATCTGAATGGCAATAAATTGAGAAAAGGGGAAGTGCAACGAGACCTGGGTGTCCTTGTGCACCAGTCGCTGAAGGTAAGCATGCAGGTGCAGCAGGCGGTTAAGAAGGCAAATGGTATGTTGGCCTTCATAGCGAGAGGATTCGAGTACAGGAGCAAGGATGTCTTGCTGCAGTTGTACAGGGCCTTGGTGAGACCACACCTTGAGTATTGTGTGCAGTTTTGGTCGCCTTATCTGAGGAAGGATGTTCTTGCCATGGAGGGAGTGCAGCGAAGATTCACCAGACTGATACCTGGGATGGCAGGAATGACGTATGAAGAGAGATTGGGTCGATTAGGCTTATATTCGCTAGAGTTTAGAAGAATGAGAGGGGATCTCATTGAAACTTATAAAATTCTAACAGGACTAGACAGACTAGATGCAGGAAGGATGTTCCCGATGGCGGGGGAGTCCAGAACCAGGGGTCACAGTCTAAGGATAAGGGGTAAGCCATTTAGGACTGAGATGAGGAGGAATTTCTTCACCCAGAGAGTGGTGAACCTGTGGAATTCTCTACCACAGAAGGCAGTTGAGGCCAATTCATTAAATATATTCAAGAAGGAGTTAGATATATTTCTTAAGGCTAAAGGGATCAAGGGATATGGGAAGAAAGCAGGGACAGAGTACTGAATTTGGATGATCAGCCATGATCTCATTAAATGGCGGAACAGGCTCGAGGGGCCGAATGGCCTACTCATGCTCCTATCTTCTATGTTTCTATGTTAAAAGGTTATTACACAAGATTAGGGCTCATGGGGTTGGGGGTAATATAGTAGCATGGATAGAGGATTGGTTAACGGACAGAAAACAGAGAGTAGGGAAAAACGGATCTTATTCAGGTTGGCAGGCTGTAACTAGTGGGGTGCCGCAAGGATCAGTGTTGGGGCCTTAGCTATTTACAATCTATATTAATGACCTAGATGAAGGAACCGAGTGTAATGTATCCAAGTTTGCTGATGATACAAAGCTAGAAACATAGAAAAATAGGAGCAGGAGTCGGCCATTCGGCCCTTCGAGCCTGCTCCGCCATTCAATATGATCATGGCTGATCCTCTATCTCAATACCATATTCCCGCTCTCTACCCATACCCCTTGATGCCTTTTGTGTCTAGAAATCTATCTATCTCCTTCTTAAATATATTCAGTGACTTGGCCTCCACAGCCTTCTGTGGTAGAGAATTCCACAGGTTCACCACCCTCTGATTGAAGAAATTTCTCCTCATCTCAGTCCTAAATGTCCTACCCCGTATCCTGAGACAGTGACCCCTCATTCTAGACCCCCCAGCCAGGGGAAACATCCTCCCTGCATCCAGTCTGTCTAGCCCTGTCAGAATTTTATACGTTTCAATGAGATCACCTCTCATTCTTCTAAACTCTAGTGAATACAGGCCCAGTTGACCCAATCTCTCCTCATACGACAGTCCTGCCATCCCAGGAATCAGTCTGGTGAACCTTCGCTGCACTCCCTCTATGGCAAGTATATCCTTTCTTAGGTAAGGAGACCAAAACTGCACACAGTACTCCAGGTGTGGTCTCACCAAGGCCCTGTACGACTGTAGTAAGACATCCTTGCTCCTGTACTCAAATCCTCTTGCAATGAAGGCCAACATACCATTTGCCTTCCTAACTGCTTGCTGCACCTGCATGTTTGCTTTCAGTGACTGGTGTACAAAGACACCCAGGTCCCTTTGTACATCAGCATTTCCCAATCTATCACCATTTAAATAATACTCTACCTTTCTGTTTTTCCTACCAAAGTGGATAACTTCACATTTATCCACATTATACTGCATCTGCCATATATTTGCCGACTCACTCAACTTGTCTAAATCACCTTGAAGCCTCTTTGCATCCTCCTCACAACTCACAATCCCACCTAGTTTCGTGTCGTCAGCAAACTTGGAAATATTACATTTGGTTCCTTCATCCAAATCATTGATATATATTGTGAATAGCTGGGGTCCAAGCACTGATCCCTGCGGTACCCCACTAGTCACCGCCTGCCACTCCGAAAAAGACCCATTTATTCCTACTCTCTGTTGCTTGTCTGTTAACCAATTTTCAATCCTTGCCAGTATATTGCCCCCAATCCCATCTGCTTTAATTTTGCACACTAACCTCTTATGTGGGACTTTATCAAAGACCTTCTGAAAATCCAAATACACCACATCCACTGGTTCTCCCTTATCTATTCTACCAGTTACATCCTCAAAAAACTCCAGTAGGTTTGTCAAACACGATTTCCCTTTCATAAATCCATGTTGACTTTATCTAATCCCGTTGATATTTTCTAAGTGTCCTGTTATCACATCCTTTATAATAGACTCTAGCATTTTCCCTACTCCTTCTTCTTCTTCTTAGGCAGTCCCCCGGAACCGAGGATGACTTGCTTCCACATTAAAAATGAGTTCTCAGGTGACTGATGAGTCCAATGCGGGACCTACAGTCTCTGTCACAGGTGGGGCAGACGGTGGTTGAAGGGGCGGGTGGGTGGGGTGCTTGGGTTGATGTGCGCTCCTTGCGCTTGGCTTCCGCTTGCTCCCGGCGAAGAGAATCGAGGTGTTCGGCGCCTTCCCAGATGCTTCTCCTCCACTTCCCAGGTATCGGTGGGGATGTTACACTTTTTCAAGGAAGCTTTGAGGGTGTCCTTGAAGCATTTCCTCTGCCCACCTGGGACTCTCTTGCCGTGCTGGAGCTCCGAGTAGAGCGCTTGTTTTGGGAGTCTCGTATCGGGCATGCGGACAATGTGACCCGTCCATCTGAGCTGATCGAGCATGATCAAAGCTTCGATGCTGGGGATGTTGGCCTCAGCAAGAACACTGACGTTGGTGCGCCTATCCTGCCAATGGATTTGCAGGATCTTGCGGAGGCAACGTTGGTGGTACCTCTCCAGAGCTTTGAGGTGCCTGCTGTACATGGTCCATGTCTCTGAGGCAGACAGCAGGGCGAGTATCACTGCTGCTCTGTAGACCATGAGCTTAGTGCTGGGTTTGAGGTCCTGGTCTTCAAACACTCTCTTCCTCAGGCGACCGAAGGCTGCACTGGCACACTGAAGGCGGTGTTGGACTTCATCATCGACGTCTGCCCTTGTTGACAGTAGGCTCCCGAGGTATGGAAAGTGGTCTACGTTGTCCAAGGCCTTGTCGTGGATTTTGATATGCGGGGGCCAGTACTGTGTGGCGGGGGCAGGTTGGTAGAGGACCTTTGTCTGACGGATGTTTAGTGTAAAGCCCATGCTCTCGTACGCTTCGGTGAAGGTGTTGACGATGGTTTGGAGTTCGACCTCCGAGTGAGCGCAGATGCAAGCGTCGTCTGCATACTGTAATTCGATGACAGAGGATGGGATGACCTTGGATCTGGACTGGAGGCGACGGAGGTGGAACAGTTTCCCGTTTGTTCTGTAAATTAGCTCCACTCCAGTGGGGAGCTTACTGAGGGTGAGCATTGCAGCAAGGAAAATTGAGAAGAGCGTTGGTGCGATGACACAGCCTTGCTTGACCCCGGTTCGTACGTGAATTGGGTCTGTGGTGGAACCGTTGGTCAGGATCACGGCTTGCATGTCGTCGTGAAGCAGGCAGAGGATGGTGACAAACTTTTGAGGGCAGCCGAATTTGAGGAGGACACTCCATAATCCCTCACGGTTGACAGTGTCGAAGGCCTTTATGAGATCAAAGGCCAGGTACAGCAGTTGGTGCTGTTCCCTGCATTTCTCTTGTAATTGACGTGCGGTGAAGATCATGTCCATTGTGCCCCTTAGTGGGCGGAATCCGCATTGCGACTCTGGGAGGAGCTCTTCGACCACTGGGAGAAGGCGATTGAGGAGGATTCTTGCGATGACTTTCCCTGTGGCAGACAGCAGGGGAACTCCTCTGTAATTACCGCAATCGGACTTGTCACCTTTCTTGAAGATGGTCACAATTACGGCGTCTCTGAGATCCCCTGGCATGCTCTCCTCCTTCCAGATAAGAGAAATGAGTTCATGAATTCGCGCCAGTAGTGCTTCTCCGCCATGCTTTAGTGCCTCGGCAGGGATTCCATCTACTCCTGAGGCCTTGTTGTTCTTCAGTTGTCGGATGGCCTTTTCAACCTCATACCGGACTGGGGTTGTGCTGAGATGGTGGCGGGTAGCGTGCTGCGGGATGGAGTTGAGGATACTCGCGTCGAAGACAGAGTCGCGGTTAAGGAGATCTTCGAAGTGCTCCTTCCAGCGGGCACTGACTGCCTCTCCGTCCTTGATGAGTACCTCTCCGTTCTTGGCCCGCAGAGGGGTAGGACCTTGGGCCGTAGATGGTCTTGACTGCGCTAAAGAATCCACGCACATCGTGGTTGTCGGCTAGCTGCTGGATCTCCTGCGCTTTCACCCACCATCTGTTCTTTAGGTCGCGAGTTTTTTGTTGGACCTCGGCCTTCAGGCGTCTGTAGAGCTGCTTTCTTGCTCTCGAGTTCTGTTGCTGTTTCCAGATCAGGAATGCCTTGCGCAAGGACGATCAGGACCGCAAGGACGTCCGCATCACCCGCACCATGACAGGAGCTGACGACTGCTGGACAGACCACCGCCTAATCCGCTCTGTCATCTCCATCAATGTAGCCCCAAAACAGCGGCGGCAACAGAAACAATGCCGCAGGAAAATCAACGCTGGAGCACTCAAAGACCCCGCTAAGAAAGCCCTATTCAGCCTGCGCCTCACAACCAATCTGACGACTCCCAGTGATGCAGAGACACAGAATGCCCACAGCGCCTGGTCTGCACTCAAGGCCTCCATAATCAGCACCTGTGAAGAGACGCTCGGTCACTCGACCAGGAAACACCAAGACTGGTTCGACGAGAACGACCAGGAGATCCAGGAGCTAATAAGCCGCAAGCGCAAGGCATTCCTTTCCCTACTACTGATATTAGGCTAACCGGTCTGTAGTTCCCTGTTTTCTCTCTCCCTCCTTTTTTAAATAGTGGGGTTACATTTGCCACCCTCCAATCTGCAGGAACTGTTCAATAATCTATAGAATTTTGGAAGATGACAACCAATGCATCCACTATTTCCATGGCTAACTCTTTTAGTACTCTGGGATGCAGATTATCAGGCCCTGGGGATTTATCAGCTTTCAGTCCCATTAATTTCTCCAGCACTATTTTTTTACTAATACTAATTTCCTTTAATTCCTCCTTCTCACTAGACCCTTGGTTCCCTAGCATTTCTGGGAAGTTATTTGTGTCCTCTTCTGTGAAGATGTGGAGATGCCGGTGTTGGACTGGGGTGGACAAATGTGAGAAGTCGCACAACACCAGGTTATAGCCTCAGCAGCCAGGAGAAGGGGAAGGAGAGTGAGCAGCAGAAGCAGAAGCAGAGTGGTGGTCTCTGTGACCAGGAAGAGGAGAAGGAGACCAGACAGCAGACCACCACCAACAACCAACAACCACAACTGAGGTGCCTGGAGAGAGAGGACAGGAGAGGAGAAAGAAAAGAAAGGAAGGCCAAGGCCATCAACACCAGAGGAGAGGCCTTTCCATCACTGCCTCCTCAATTGGCCTCCATTTTAGGAGAGGGAGAGAGGGGAGAAAACAACACAAACAACCATCAACTGTTTGGAAGGAGGGAGGAAGGAAAGAACAGCTACAGGTGGGTGTTATTTCTGGGGCACTCTCCCAGAGACTTTGTTTTTGTAGGTGGGGGGAGGAAAGAAGAAAAGGAGGGCCGGAACATCCAAGGGGTGTGTGTGTGTGTGTGTGTGTGTGTGTGGCTTTTGTAAAAACTAGGCCGCACACACCACTAATAAACACCCCTTCCCATTGCCTGACCTGGGACAGCTGGAGCTGCCTAGGTGAAGTCCCCAACTGTAGAATTCGCAATATATCGCGATTTTATTAATAAGGAGAAAACACATAGTTTCGTTCAAACAGCTTTTATTTCAGCAGAATGCTGTCAGGTTTTCAAAGTGGACACAAGCAGCCTGTAAAATGGCCGCCGCACCTCGTGACAGAACATTCTAGACTTTTCGACAGGCAGACAAGATGGCGTTCCAATAAACATTTGTGCAAGATCGATTAAGACTCAGCACATTTAAGATAATACACGAGACATCATGGGTTTACAGTATACACATAACTACTGAAATCGGTCTCCCAGGTGCGAATAAGGGCTATTGTACCAAGTAATCAAGAACCCATCCAAAGACATTAATATGCAAAATCCCAACGACTCTACGATGAGAGAGCCGTACAGAAAACACTTGGAAGCCCCAAAACCCCTCCAGGGAGAACACCGACCGATTAAACAATGGGAGAGATATTAACAGGTACTCAGAAAATTACGAGTAGCCCCGAAACCCATTAAAACGAAGATCACCCTATACAAGACATTTGAGCGCCAAACCCTAACAAAAGAAAAGACATTAAGGTTGGGCGGGAAACAGAAGATTTTGCACTATAACTGCAAGCTCCAAACCGTCCATCTTTCTCTGGTCTCTTGACTCTTATGCTCTTATCCTCTGATCCTGCTGGTGTTTATCCTCGTGGCTGCCCTTGACTCGCCGTCTTGTTCCTGTTTGACGAACTGGGCTCTGAAGCCTTGAAGCGGGCGCACCATCCCGATAAGTCGGTAAACGGTGTTGGAACCGAAGGCCCGAGATGAGATGAGATGAGATGAGATGAGATGAGAAGAGAAGACCATACTTATCGCCACGGTCAGTAAGCTCCGACCGCGCCTGTAGGTCGAATAGACACTTTCCTTGCCCAGGAAGACTCTTCTTTGAGTTTTATCGAACCGGTGTGAGGGCACAGGAAGACTCTTTTTTTGAGTAGAGTCGGAACTCCGAGGACAACACAGATCTTCATGACAGCAGACGTTCCAGCCTGCTAGCCGGAGCAGAAACGAGTAAACAAGTAGGGCCAGGAGACCCCCTGATCGACACGTGGGTGCTGCGGTGAAAAAACATCCGATCAGAGTTTTCGGAATTCTCCGAGTTATCACGAGTGGTGAGCATGAGTCTCGAATCCTACGAATCTAGCTTAGGACAGATATTGATAGGGGAGGGTTTTAAGTATTAAGGATAATTGTAATGTGTGCCCCCATTTATGATGTGTCGTTCGTTCCTCGTTTCCCTGAAATTAATTACATAACTGCGTGTAAGATTGTACTGTCATTAATCTGTGCTTATGACATGTATTTCGTAATCTTAAATAATATGCAATAAAGATTTTCCATTTCGTACCATTCAACCGAGTCTACCTGAGTTTCATCTCCATTACTGCTCTCGCATCTAAGTCCAGTGTCTAGAACCGTAAGGGCGAGTGGGTCGAACCACTCATAGGTGTGTTTAGTGCTCCCAGACTGGCTGGAGACCAGAACAGGCAACAAGGCCTAAACCCGCACTAGCACCCGGGCTGCACAGAGCCACACGAATCTCACAGGTTGAGAGACAAAAACCCTTACAGAAAATGGCGACCGCGGCAGGACATTGGCAGCGAGAGAATAATGTGTTAGACCCTGGTATGAATGGGCGAAATGTCATGGAAGAGAGAATAGCAGATTATGTGTTCGGAAAAGTAAATTTGACTAAGAAATGGATAAGTGACCTGCTAGTGGATAAGTGTCCACTAGAGGCAGCCGAGAGGTGGACAGATAGTAAGGAACATAAAAAGACAGTCGAGAAAGCAGTCTGGTTAATGTGTTATAAAAGGCAGGTCCAGATTTCAAACCAGGTCATTACAGCGCAGGCAGCTCAGATCAAGAGTTTAGAGGTGGAAATGGACGAGAAGGTCGCGGGGGGGCAGCAGCTCATCACGACTTTAAATGCGTTGCATCAAGAATGCCAGTTAGTCGCCAACCACCATGAAGCAAAAATAGATTACCTCGAGTGCCAGGTCACTGAGGCAAAGTTAAGTGAGGGTAGATTAAAGGAACGATGTGCCCGCCTAGCTGCCCAAATAAAAGCCCAGGAAGAGAGCTTAACGGGGGTTAGGGCGGCATATAAGATGGCCCTCGAGGATAAATTTCAGGGGGCCGATCACAGCGTCTGCCAAAGAGAGATAGGGAACCTTAAAAATGCCTTGAACAAAGCGCACGGCATGGTGTGCCTTATCAGTCCGTCAGCATACCAGCCGCTAGTAGATGAGAAGTTTCAGAAATCCCCACCGAACAAAGCAAAGGAAGTATTAGCCACTACGCCCTCCGCGCCACCCAGCTATTCGGCAACCTGGGTGAGGGAGGAAGTAGTAGAAGAAACGAAAGAGCCCACTGAGGGAGAAGTGGAAAAGGGGACCGTTGTGTCCGGTTACGGGTATCAAAAGAGGCCCGAACGGAGCGAATGGGGCAGAGGGGGATCTCCTCAACCAGCTTGTGTTGCCTCACAGCTCACACCAGCTGAGGGTTATGATCAGTCACGTACGGAAGCTGGCCGAGTCAGACGACCCTTCCGTACATTTCAGGGAAGTAGAGCAAACCGCAGCCATTAACGGCTGCGATGATGGGGAAAAAGCAAAAATGCTGTTATTCTCATTAGACAGCTCGATCCTTCAGTGTCTCTCAGACGAGAGCAAGAGGGGAACTAATACCTATGGGGAGCTAAGAGATGAGGTCCTAGAAGTGTTGGGAATGGACGATGAAGGTCCGTTCGTTAGACTGGGACAAACAGTGCAGATGGAGGGAGAACCCCCGAAGGTTTTCGCCGACAGGCTGTGGCCAGTATATCAACGTAGCTGCCCAGGCACCAGCGCGTCACCGCCTAGACGGTGTCGGTTTAACTCATTGGCTCAGGTGTATAGTGACCAACAGTTTGCCAGCCGTCAGGGAGCAGGCCAAAGCGTGGTTTGATCCCACTAACCCCGCCACAACAGAGGAGTCGGTCCTAAATCGACTCACGGTAGGGTACCGTAATACCAGGAGTATGGGAGCACGTCCCCTTAAGGGAAAGGTGCATGAGGTACGACCCGCAGCCCCGGCTCAAAAGGAGTGGCATCAGGAGGGTAACCGCGCCCCGCAGGCCAGCAATGCTTGTTACGGGTGTGGGAAGACAGGGCACTGGCGCAAGAACTGCAGGAACCCTTGGAAGGATCCCAGGGATAGAAATCCCGCGGTCCGAGCCCAGGCGCCTGTCTCTGATAGGGGAGCTAGTGCACCCATCCATCCCGACGCGATCGAATCAGTGTTGGGAGCCATGCGCAACCTCATGAGTGCGCATGGAAGGGTGGCGGTTGCTACCGGCCCCGCAGGTGCCACAGCCCCGTCCAATAGTACCCAATGACTAGAGCCCGCACAGCCCGTCTACCTGTGTCCGCTCAGCTATGATGCGTGGAAGCGACCCCTGGTGGAGATGGAGGTAGAGAATCAGAAGGGTAGTTATTTGTTGGACACGGGAGCTTCTTGCACCGTGATTCATACGGATAGCCCTTTTGACTCACCGCTATCTACCAAGGTCCCATTCACATTAGCGGGGTTCACGGGAAAAGAGCAGGCTGGCGCGTTCTCCCTTCCGCTATCCATTCATTTAGGAGCACTCCACACCCACGTGGAAGTGCATACTGATGAAATGGCAAGAGGGGGGTGGGAGAGGCATCCTCGGATCCGATCTCCTATCGGGGCACGGGATCCTCGTGGACCTCAGGAATCACTGTCTCTGGGGGGCTAAGAGTGAAAAAGGCGAGGTAGTGGTAATTCCGGGGGAGGAAGGTAAAGGGGCCCTGTGTACCATGAAGCCATCCGGAGGCTACGATCTTGGGCTTATGGTCGCGGATGTCCCAACGGACATGCAAGCGTACGTGTCAGATAATATGCACGCGTTTGCAACCCACAAGCACGATTGTGGGAGGGTTACCGGGTTTGAGGTCAGCGTAGATGGGGACCCCATGACCCGGCCCCAAAAGCAGTATAACTTCCCCAAAGAAGCAGAACCCGATATGGAGACAGCAATGTCCTCCTTGGTGCAGCAGGGCGTGTTGAGGCCGATAGCCACACACGTGAACTCCCCATTATGGCCGGTTAGGAAGCCGGATAATTCGTGGAGGGCCACGGTGGACTACAGAGTCCTTAACAGTAACATTCCCGCCTGCGCGCCCACGGTAGCAGCAGTTGCTGACCTAATAGGGAGTATCCCAGCGTCCGCGACCACGTTCACGGTGCTGGATATCTCGAACGGTTTTTGGTCCATCCCGCTGCGGCGAGAGGACCAGTACAAGTTTGCCTTTACTTTCAAAGGACAACAGTACACATGGAACTGTCTGCCACAGGGTTTCCACAACAGCCCCAGTATTTTCCATCAGTGTATGGCAGGAAGTTTAAAGGAGTTTAGTCAGCCCAATCAGATAGTGCAGTACGTGGATGATTTGCTCCTATTTACGGATTCAAGGGAGGAGCATGGACCACTGCTGACCGAGTTATTGGAGCTGCTAGCGAGAAAGGGTTTTAAAGTGAACCCTAAGAAAGCACGTATCGGTCAGCAGGAAGTAAAATTCCTGGGGCTGACCATTCGCGCTGGGGAAAGAGCCATAGACAAGGCTAGGAGGGAGTCGGTGCAAGAGTTACCGATTCCCAACAACATAAGGGGTGTGAGGTCCTTCTTGGGACTGACCGGTTACTGCAGGGATTTTATCGAAGACTATGCGGCCACAGCGGCGCCGCTCCTCCGACTCCTCCATAAGGGAGTGGAGTGGTTTTGGGACGAGGGCTGCCAAGCAGCCTTCGAGAAGTTAAAAAGGGATCTGCAGACCGCGCCAGCCTTAGGGGCCATAGATGGGGGGAAGGAGTTTTTCCTGGAGGTAGCTGCCAGCGGGGACAGTTTGAGCGCTGTGCTGCTCCAAGAGCGCCACGGCAAGCTGAGGCCGGTTGTCTATTCGTCCAGAGTGTTAACGGATGTGGAGAGGAGTTTCTCCAATTGCGAAAGGCACCTTTTAGCCACGCATTGGGCTGTGAAAAGATCAGCGATCTTCACAGGGCTCTCTCCCATCACTCTCCTCACCCATCACACACCAACTAAGATGCTTCTAGATGGGAGGATTAAAGATGGGACCGTAAGCAGCGTGCGCATTGCACGCTGGACCCTTCTTCTTTCCCAGATGGATCTTAGAGTAAAAGGTCTTTGCGAGCCCAGGCTTGCGGCCAATTTGGTATACCCCGGTACAGCCCACCGATGTTCGGTGGAAGGGGTGTGGGACGTCAACATAGGTTTGCGGGCCGGGATACATCCCACTGGGCGCGAGATTTATGTTGATGGTTCCAGCACAGTATCTGCTGGCGAACGACTCACAGGGTGTGGAGTTTATGACCCTGCGGCAAACCTTGCCCTGGCGATCAAGCTCCCTAGCACCATGAGCGCGCAGCAGGCTGAGCTGTCTGCCGTGGTGTACGTTGTTACCCACCCAGACATTTTCCCAACCCCATACACGATTTGCTCGGACAGTATGTTCACATGCAATTCGTGTACGGAATACCTGGCCATTTGGTCCCGCCGTGGATACACCTCCGCGGACGGGCGACCTTTAACGGTGAAGCCCTTGCTGGAAAAGATCCTAGCAGCAGTAGGGGAGGAAGGGGAGATTTTCATCCATAAGGTGAAGGCTCACTCCTCCACAGAGCCCCGTGGGGAGGGCAACCAGCAGGCGGATGCGCTAGCCAGGGAAGGTGCCCGCAACGGCATTTTCTGGGACCCCTATGGGACCAGACCCATGGCAGCGATCCAAGGCAGGGACGGGAATCCCGGGAACTCCAGGGTAGCATTGCCCCTAGACCTTAAGACCGTCCAAACCCAGGATCCCGCCCTAAAAGCAGTCCTAAAAACCATTGCTGAGGGGAAGCAAGTAGAGGGTCCGTACAGTACGGCAACCCTCTCAGTTAAGGAAGGCATGCTGTTCCGCGAGGAGCAGTGGGTTGTGCCGCAGCAGCACAGGAGGGAATTCCTCCAGTTGGCTCACGAGGGACCAGGGGCAGGGCACCCCGGGCCCGAGGTTACCTGGCAACAGGTAGAGCAAGCGGGATGGTGGGCAGGGCTCAGGGAACAGGTCCGCGAGTTCTGTGCAAACTGTCTCGTGTGCGCTGCAAACAACCCAGACCCCCAGAAAAGGAAAGTGCCCATGGGGCACGTAAGAAGGGTAGAGGGACCATGGCAGTCGATACAGATCGAATATATAGGGCCCCTGCCCACCACCCAGGGAGGCTATAAATACTGCCTCGTCTTGGTGGATGTGTTTTCCAAATGGGTGGAAGCCTTCCCCTGTCGAACAGCTACGGCACTGGGTACTGCAAAAATCTTGGTCAAGGAAGTGTTCTCGCAGTGGGGACTTCCCCGTTTTGTGGAGTCAGACCAAGGGAGTCATTTCACCGGCCAGGTGATGCAGAACACCCTCATGCTTTTGGGCATTGAAGGGAAATGGCACGTAGCGCACAATCCCCAGTCATCCGGGATTGTTGAACGCATGAACCGGACCCTGAAGGAGAAATTGAGGAAAGAGACTAGGAACTCGCCCCAAAAATGGGCGGAAGTTCTGCCTTTAGTCCTCATGGGGGTCCGGGCCAGTCAGTCGGAAAGTACGGGGTATTCCCCGCACGAGGTGATGACTGGGAGGCTCATGCGAACCCCCACCCATGTGCTAGCGCCGGTGCTCACTGAGGGTCAGCTCCAAGAGATAAGCAGGGACAAGTTCGCCCAGACCCTCTTGGAGCGCCTAAAACAGGTGTATGAGCAGGCGGCTGGGAACATGGGAAGGCAGCATCAGGGCAATCGCCTGTTGCTGGAGCCCCGCAAAACGCGGGAGTGGGAAGTAGGAGACCAGGTTATGGTCAGAAACTACGCCAGAGTAGGGAGTCTGGAACCACTGTATATGGGACCCTACAATATTGTAGATAAGGCGAGTCCCATGGTATACGCCGTAAAGGTACCTCGGCGCACTAAGTGGTTCCACGTAAACCAGTGCAAACTGTACAAGCCAGGTGCACAAGGGCCAACCACAGGGGAAAACCCTGCGAGTGGGGACTCGCAGCCCCAGGTAGGACCATAGGGCACACAGGCAGGCAGAGCAGCTTGCATCAGGGAAGGAGGCATCCTGGAAAATTGTGAAACATTTTTGTGGGGTTGGGAGTCAGATGAGGGAGAGTTCCGGGAACTCAAGTCAGATGAGGATAGTGAAGGTAGTGGAGAGTGGGAATCGGAGGACGCAAGGGTCGCCCCCGATTCAGGTATAGGGAGGACAGGGGCTGCAGATAGAGATCCACACAGGGTGGACACCGAGGCTGCAGGTCCCGAACACAGGAGGGAGGAGCTAGGGGAGGCGGAGCCAGCCACTGTGAGACCACAGGGCGTGACGGCGGAAACCTCAGAGCCCGAGCCGCCCGCCTTGAACGTCCTGCCCTCGAGGGAGGTAGGGATTGCGAGTGAAGGGCCGCCTGCTGGGCCGAGCAGGGCGGTGCCACAAGCTGCAAGTCCCAAGGTCAGGGAGGCGGAGTCAGGGGAGGCGGAGCCAGCGACTGTGGTGGGACCACAGGCCGTCCCGGTGGAAGTCTCGGAACCCGGTCCGTCGGTCCTGGGATTCCTGCCCCCGACAACTCCTCGTAGGTCAAGTCGAGCACCCCAGCCCAGGAAAATGTGGTCATGTCCCCAGACTGCCCCAAGGCGTAGGCTCAAGGTTAGGGCAGCCCAGGAAGGGCCCAGTCCCATCGCAGCAGCAACAGGCTGCGGCAGATCAAAGGGAGGGGTCAGTGCCCTCCCACCGTCGGGAAGAGCGCGCAGCAGCCTTCTCAGAATTTAAAGGGGCTGCCCTGGGAACGGGCGGCGCTGTACAGTTATAGTTTAAGTTTAAGTTTCTAAGTTTATAGTTTTAAATAAGGTTATAAGTTTATAGTTTCAGGTTAAGAATAAGTTTATAGTTTTAAATAAGGTTAAGTTTGTAGTTTAATTTTAACAGAAAATGGCAAAATGATGGGAGCTTTAGAGATAGGTTTAGTTAAAGTTTATTTAGTGAACATTGAAGTTTACGTGAGGCGAGGTCAGGGGACCCACTCACCCTTCACAAAAGCCAGAGACTCTTGCGAGGCTGGCTACCTCATTCTATCTGATCACAGGAACCAAGGAAGGATGGAACGAATTCTAGTATTGCTTGCGGCAATCGGATGTGGATTGGCCTATCGAGGCCGCACCAAGGATGTCGTGGTGTTTGGATGCTCCGGGGACACGGCCCCCATCGCGGTGGATGGGACCGGAAGACGGGAGGCTGAGGAGACCACCACCTATTTCCACAAGGGAAGGTGGCCAGGATGGCTGGGAACGAACTCGACTGAGTATTCCAGCACATCGGGGTTTGCCTACCAAGAGACTTCTTTAATGTGCCCCAAAGTAAGGATCATCGCACCCAGGATCAGCGTCACCGTCGGCAAACGGATTTGTTTGACTTGTAATGGGAATGTCCCATTGAGCCGATGGTGGTGGCTGCGAAAGCTGAGCAAAAACATGAGGAACTCTTCGGTCGAGTGGGAACGACTGGGTAATAATACCCATCGGACAATTACGGGGACAAACGGACAAGTGAGAGTCTGTTGGACAAATGGTGGGAACCGGATGAGGGAATTTATGTATGTATGTGGGGGTCAAAGTACGCTTGCCCCAAAGGCATCTCCATATTTTTCATTAATCAATGGCAGGATAACGGACAGGGGATGAGGTGGGATGTGAGCACCAGGGGGTGCGGAGCCCCATACTCTTCGATCCCGGTAAATGCCACTGAGCTCATTACGCGCCCACGCAAAGCCCCGCCCACGATTCCGGTGGTTCTAGCTAAAGAGGAAGGGTGCCCTAAAACTAGTAAGGGACCCGGGAATGGTTTGGTACTGGTCCCCACAGACCAGATACTATTTCAGGGGGTACATTACGCGGTGGCCTCGGTGATTTTAAATCTCACCGAGGTGCGGTTACCAGAGTGGTGCCCCAAAAAGACGGAACAGTTGTATCAGGTCCTGTTGACCAAGATGTTCAGACAATTTTACGAATTCGATTTCGCGGAAATTGATAAAACAAGTTTGTACACTGCACCACATGAAGTTTCTGATCAGGTGGGGAGGCAAAGAAGGGGTGTAGTGAACGACGCGTTCACTGCGTTTAACACGGGTACATCTGTGGTCAATGCTCTAGACAGTGTGGAGCTGCAGACCCAGATTAATGGTTTAAAGACGCAATTAAAAGACATTCTAACAGATGAAAATAAGGTGGTTGGGTCGGGTTTACACGAGGACCAAGCCATGACTCTCCATTTAAAGGAAATTATAGCAGAGTTAGAGAAACATGCAAAGACGGTAAATGCCCTGATTAGGGAAGATTGGAATGCATCCGATCAAGCTGCGCAGAATGAGGTGTGCGTGCTTTACGGGGCGTGGTTACTGGGCGAGGGCCGCAGTAATTTGGAGGATTTAAAACAAGGTTTGGTCCCGTCCTGGATAAGTAACAAACACCTGCGGGCGCTCCACCCTTTTCAGAACGCATTAAGCCCGTGCCAGCTCAGACTAGCTTCAGAAGCATACCCAGTCCCCGTGGACTGCGGACGATCAAACCATACCATTATGGGTATAGTTTTACGTATGCCGGTTTTGGGCGACACAGCAAAGCCCGCCCCGGTGTATCGGGTAGAGAACATTGGTGTCATTCAGGGGGGAGCCCACATTCGCTATGCAGCGGTTCCACCCTACGTCATCCGCTGGGAGCAAACGATGACAGGTACAGATCTCTCTGGTTGTCGTGGCAGGGGAGCACACATAATACTGTGTCCCCCAGCACTTGAATGCCTTTTTAACACCACAGTGCGGGTTCAGAACGGCTGGCGCCAAGTCCATGAATTGCACCATGGAGGCAATGGCACAAGATCATGTGCCTCCGCAGGTAGCATACATCGGAGGTGGAACATATTGTGTTACCACTGCAGCGCAACACTACCAGCATGGAAACCGTAGCCGGTGTCCGGTGAGTGACAGTAGTTTCTGTTTCAAACCCAGGGCGGAAGTTCAAGTAGCACAACAGCGAATTGTCCCAATCCCTGAACCATCCACTGTTCATCTAACAGTAAAAGAGAATTTCACCGACTTGCAGCGATTCGTCGCGCATTTCGGATACCTCATTCCCCCTCTCCCTGAACACCTCACCAAGCTTTTAAAAGCCGTCACGGTGTCACAAAAACATTTTTACACACTCGAACAGAAAACTGTCGAAATAGGGACAGACATTCTGGATATAGTAATTCCACCGTGGTGGAATCTGTTCACCAATATTGAAGTACCTTCATGGATCAGAATAGCCTCCCACATTTTAGTCGTATGCCAAGTTTTTATTGTAGTGTACCTATTGGTCGTACATTGTAAGAGAGGCAAACGCCTCACCAAGCATGAAAACACGGGAGAGTGGCGAGAACGTTACGTGCGCGACGAAAGCACCGTGTAATCGGAAAATGGCGTCACTCCCGCTCGCCACGTGCGCCGCGGAAGTTTGTACTCGATCATGATTTTCAAAGACTGTAAATACGTCTGGAACTCGACATGTTTTAAGAGTTGGTGTTGATTATTTTGGTGATGGTGCTGTAGTTAAAAGTGATTGTTTGGTTTTGGTTTTGTTTTTTCTTTTCCCTAAATAAAAGATGAATATACAGGTGATACGAGAGGCATCGGCCTGGTTACGCCTGGAAGGAAAACAAGTGGTGTAAGTTTAAGGGCAAATGATGCCTACGGTGATATAAAATGTAATTTTCATGGGAAATAAGGACGACGCAAAGACCCTAGATAGTTTAAGTTATGGGATTAAATTTTCTGGATTCGGAGAAAATCGAGATAATATTGCTCACCACAATATTTTTGATACGATAAGCGGAGTTATTCGCATCAACAGGAGGGACTGTAGAATTCGCAATATATCGTGATTTTATTAATAAGGAGAAAACACATAGTTTCGTTCAAACAGCTTTTATTTCAGCAGAATGCTGTCAGGTTTTCAAAGTGGACACAAGCAGCCTGTAAAATGGCCGCCGCACCTCGTGACAGAACATTCTAGACTTTTCGACAGGCAGACAAGATGGCGTTCCAATAAACATTTGTGCAAGATCGATTAAGACTCAGCACATTTAAGATAATACACGAGACATCATGGGTTTACAGTATACACATAACTACTGAAATCGGTCTCCCAGGTGCGAATAAGGGCTATTGTACCAAGTAATCAAGAACCCATCCAAAGACATTAATATGCAAAATCCCAACGACTCTACGATGAGAGAGCCGTACAGAAAACACTTGGAAGCCCCAAAACCCCTCCAGGGAGAACACCGACCGATTAAACAATGGAGAGATATTAACAGGTACTCAGAAAATTACGAGTAGCCCCGAAACCCATTAAAACGAAGATCACCCTATACAAGACATTTGAGCGCCAAAACCCTAACAAAAGGAAAAGACATTAAGGTTGGGCGGGAAACGGAAGATTTTGCACTATAACTGCAAGCTCCAAACCGTCCATCTT